>OX336376.1:36662121-37262121 GCA_946902895.1 Fragum fragum | reverse complement strand
CCTAGGTCATCTGACAAGGTCAAGGTCATATATTAAGGTTGAATTTCTGAAAAAATTGCTGTTACTGGGATATTAACCCTTGTTACGCTGAATATTAGTTTTTGTTTAGAACTGCATTAAAATCAAAGGTCTGAGAGCACTGATAGGAACTAATTGTGGGTCAATATTTGTTTTGGTAAATGATTTGATAAACAACTCCTATTTGAATAAGTCAAAGAGGTGGTGTAGACTAAGATCAGATTGCACATATGTGCAGGCTGATCTTTAGTCTATACCTCCTGCCAAAGCAGGAATATTCCAAGCTCAGCATAACAAGGGTTAATGTTTCACAAACAATTCTTGTTCTAGATAGCTCTTTGAAAAGACAAACTGTCCTAATATATTTTTTTTATCATTTGTTACAACAGTTCAATACCAGAGATGAAGGAGGATTTGGCGTAAGTGTTTGGCATGCACCTGAACTGCTAATAATGGTGAAAATAACCCATGTGCAAAATGGAACAAATATGGAACAGTTACCCCATTCCCAGATGCTGATTTTTAGACTGGTCCAAAAGATGTAGTAGACAAACATATGTTAATTGATAGAATTTTGGATTTTTTTTTACTTTTGGGTAGAAAACATTGTGGATAATGAAGAAATTGCTTGTTACAAGCATTTTCTTCATTTTTGAAATGCTTTCATAAGCTTTTTTCTAGTCTTAATTTTATCTTCTGGGGATTGGTTAACCCAGTAGTAAAATAAGGGCATGTGAAAATTGACAGTTTGACTAAGAGTGAATTTCAAACTTGTAATTAGTTTCATTTGCAAAATTTGACTTTATATTGGTTCCAGCCGCCGACATAGGGCAGTTGGTAGTGTGTCAGACTTCTAATCTTCAATCATTGGGTGTCATGGGTTTGATCCCTGGATGCAGCACATATCTGTTCCGACATTTGTCTCTCACCAATGGCTGGATAACCGTAAACCTAAGTGGGATAGCAGCTGGAGGCTAGGAAAGGATGTAGTGGTAGTACAGGTGTGAGAAATAACAGGAATCCATTGTTAGGTGCTCCAGCCGCCACGATATGACAGAAAATACTGTTGAAAGTGGCGATAAACCCCATTCAATCAATCAATTACATTGGTTCCATTATGTTATCTTTCAAAATTTTACTTACATTTTTTTTGCCTGTTAACTTTATTTTATAAGTCTCACTAGATCATGTTCCATTTTGCTATGTTTTACTGGTCATAAATGTTTCAAATCTAACAGTTAGAACATTAACAATAAAATGCATGCTTAACTTACAGTTTGAAGTAGAAAATGCAAATCTATTTTGCAGAGAATCCGTATCAAAGAAAGTAGCTAGATATATTACGGGTTTGTAATGCCTGCAGATGTAATCTTGCTTGTAACAAGCAATTTCTTCATTTTCACCTTGTTTTTCTTAAGTCTTTACCCCATTCCCACTCAATCCCTCCTTTTTACGCCCCTCAACGAAAAAGCTTTGGACAGCATTGTTGAAAATGAAGAAATTGCTGGATCAAGCAATTTCTTCATTATCCACAATGTTTTCTATCCAAAAAGACGAAAAAAATTAAAATTCTATCAACTTGAAATTGTCGTCTGCAGCTCCTTTCAATTTGGACTGGTCTAAAATTCCACTGTGTTGGAATGGGTTACATTAATGCATCAAAAAGTGTGATTGCACGGGAATGGGTTAAATTCGTTCTTAACCCTTTCCTGTTTAAACCCGGGATTTTACGTTGCTGTGATTTTATACTCAAGAAAATATTGTGGAAAAAGGAGAAATTGCTTGTAAAAAGCAATTTCTCCTTTTCCCACAATATTTTCTACCACATAGAATGGTTTCATTTCAGATTGCATCCAGTTTCTATTGAGGTCTGCAACCTCTTTCAATTTGGACCAGTCTAAAATTTCAGGAAACGGGAAAGGGTTAAAATACAAATTTGTACTAGTATGTTAACCCTTCCGGTTTTGGCAGGAGGTGTAGACTAAGATCAGACTGCATTATGTGCAGGGTGATCTTAGTCTACACCTCCTGCTTGTACTTTTCATGCCAGAGTTGTTCATGAAGTTGATTTTTAAAAGAAATATTGATTTTTGAACAACAAGTTCTATAAGTGCATCAGCCGTTTCATTTGACAGCATTTCAGTAAAGTAATTTATACAGCATGACAAGGGTTTATATGAACTACAGTTGACATTTGTCAAAATGGCGTTGAAATGAATATGTTATGAATTTATCCATCCCCACTTAGTCAGGCCTTTTTATGCCCTTCCAGAGAAAAACCTATGGAAAACAGGGTTCTCCCCAGGCCATTATGGGGTATCGGCCCCGATACGCCTTCATTAATTAAGAGAGTTTGCCGATACGCCTTCATATCGCCGATACGCTTAAATTTGGTCACCGATACGGCTTAATTTCCAGCAGAAGAAAGGGTCAAGCAAACCATTAAAATTGGTTGCAGAAGCGCGGGCACGACAGACTCTTTATCTATAGTGTTGTATACCACGTATTACATAACATTGACCCTTACACTCTTACTAATTGGTGATTATCGATTTCTTCTCGCGTTTCCCACTGGTACCTCGCTATCAGTCACCAAGCATGATAGGTACCAATATGTAAACAATGATTTCAAAATGGCGACCCGGTTCCGGAAAATTGTCACTTCGGCTGAGATTGGTATAGTTAAAAGTAAAAGATGTGGTTATTTGACGTGAAAACTATCAAACTAAAGCCACAGTGGTTTGAAATATAATTTTTTGAAGGAAAGGTTAATTGGGTCAGTTTATTTCATACTTTGATCGCTGAAAACATACCCTTTTCGCGATCTTTTTTCCTTACGAGAATTTGCCAAAATAATAAAAACAGATTTGTATAGAAGCCACCCTAGTTATACTAAGCTCTTGTTTTCAACTCAGTTTAATAATTACACACATGTATCTTCTGTAATAAGTCCATTTATTTTTTTATCCAACATGGAGGGCATTATCTCAAACATTCGTACCCTGGTTTGTTCAACCCATTTTTCCAATAAATTTGTTTTAAAAGTTTGATGAAAAAAATTATTATACTTTTAGTAATCATCTAATAATATCTCATCCTCTCATGTTTTTTACCCAAAAAGAAATAATACCCCCATAAAAATCAAAGTGCTGAAAGCACTTCAAGAACAGAATGCCTTAGACCAATAAGGGATTTCTTTTTATAAAAAGTAATAGTTTAATAATTATTTAGAATCAGGAAAAGATCATTTACGCTATAATATTTGGAAAAAAAATCCTCTTTTGAAAATCAAAGTGCTGAAATCACTTAAAGAAGAGAAGGGTAAAGACACTTGTTTAATAAATTTGATCAAGTTTCATGTTATAATTTGAGAAATAAGGTTAAGATTGGACACTGCTGATATATTATACATTTTTTTATTAACTTATTGAAATCAAATAGCTGAAAGTACTGTTAGAAGAATAGTTATAGTGTCAGACAGTTGAAGGCTTCTGAATGGGCAAATAATGAGCAATTCAAATTTTACACAGAGAATCTAATGGAGCTCTTTAAGATGCAAAATTTGAAAATGAAACCAGGTATTTCACACAGGAACCGTATAAATACATTTTTGAAATTACTGATAATAATTTCTATTTTTTTTTCTGATGAAGGGCATTTTTGTCAATCCAACACTCCATGCTTTTTTAAAGAGTCCTCAAAGATATGATTTTTGGACAGACTTGATAAAATGGCCAAGCATGAAAAGCTAATCCTATCTAATAGACAAACAGTTGACACTTTTTTTTAATCATTCCTTTGAGACTTTTGGGTATATTCTTTCATTATCTTTCCTTTTCACATCCTTTTTATGAGACAATTTAGTGCCCTTTCCAACAAATAGGATAGAGAGTTGAAGTAAGCTGAGTAATGTCACAATTGGTTGGTATCAAATTAAGCCTCAGAATAGATAAATCAACTTATGATAATTAAAAAGTTGAAGAATATAATTCAAGAATAACTCTCAATAAAACAACAATATGTCAATAATCAAGCTAAAAAGCACTTTTAATGACCTTTATTATGTATAGTCATACCAAGGTGTTAACAGACAACACAACGCGCATTTGCCACTACGCCTTCAAAAATTTCTGGGGAGAACCCTGGAAAACAATGTTGAAATGGAGAAAATGCTTGTTAAAAGTAAATCACAAAAAGTAGAGATTTTGAAATTTGAACAGTTTGAGTTGTTGTCTGAATCTTTGAATGTTGAATTGGCAAGTTTAACTTAAACACACATCAAACATAGTGATTGAGAATGGATTCACCACTTCACTACAGTTTCTGTTCAGTGCACTGCATGTTTTAACCCTTTCATGTTTAATCCCCGATTTTTACGTCCCTGTGATTTTATAATTGAGAAAACATTGTAGAAAAAGAAGAAATTGCTTGTAACAAGCAATTTCTTCTTTATCCACAGTATTTTCTACCCTACTGAACTGTTAAATTTCAAATTCAATCCACTTTAAATTTTCATCTGCAAAACCTTTGAATTTGGATAGATCTAAAAAATTTTCAAAACAGGAAAGGGTTAAAAAGAATTGATAATGGCTTGATGTGAAAAAAGTGGCACTATCTTAGAATCCTGAAAAAAAGCATTTATCCTTTCCTGTTCAACCCCTAGTTTAAGCGTCCATGTGTTTTACAAATGAGAAATTACATCGTAGATAAAGAAGAAATTATTTGTTACAATGTCTCCTTTTCCTCAATATTTTCTGCCCTATTGAATTGTTATTATTCAAATTAATTCCATTTTACATTTTTGTGGGCAAAACCTTTGAATTTGGACAGATCTAAAATTTCACAAAACAGGAAAGGGTTTAAAAGAAATTGTTTTCTCATTAAGCCCATTTCCACACGGTAGTGCTTTTGGACGCCCCTCAAGAAAAGGATTGAGAAAACATTGTGTAAAATGAAGAAACTGCTTGTTTCAAGCAATTTCCTCATTTTACACAATGTTTTTTACCCAGAAAGTTGAAAAAATCTAAGATTTCATAAACTTTAAAATGCCATCAGCAGGTTGTTTAAATTTGGATCAGTCTAAATTTTAATTTTCTTGTGTGTTAATCGGTTAAAAAATCACAGGGAGGTAAAAACTAGGGATTAAACAGGAAAAGGTTAAAGGAAACTAATCTCGAATAAGAAGAAAATCTTGATAAATGTATATCATCTAATACATGTAACTGGTAAAAAACTATTAACCCATTACCAGATAACTAAATTTCAGACTTGTCCAAATTGAAAGAAAATACAGACAACAATTTTTAGTAGTTGGAATTTTTAAAATCTTTATCTTTTTTGGCTAGAAAACATTATCCATAATATAGAAATTGCTTGTTACAAGCAATTTCTGCATTATTTACAGTGTTTTCCAAACCATATTTTCTATTCAATCCCTTGTTTTTCTGTCCATATGATAATATGCCACCATCATAGCGCAGTCCGTAGCAAGTCAGACTCCTAATCTTCAATCATGTCAGAGTCATGGATTCGATCCCCGGCAGCCGCACATATCCTTTCCAACATTTGTCTCTCACCAATGGGCGGATAATCATAAACCAAAGTGGGATAGCAGTTGGAGGCTAGGAAAGGATGAAGTGGTAGTACTGGTGTGAGAAATACTAGGAATGCCTTGTTAGGTGCTCCAGCCACCGTAATATGACTGAAATACTGTTGAAAGTGTCGTTAAACTCCATTCAATCAATCAACCATATGATATTATTCTTCAGAACACATTGTGGAAAATAAGAAATTGCTGGGTACAAGCAATTTCATCTTTTGGGCAGTATTTTCTCTACTGAATGATTAGATTTTAGATAGAAAAGACTTCAAATTGTTGCCTGCAAAACCCTTTAATATGGATAGGTCTATAATTTTAACCCTTGTCATGCTGACCCCGGAATATTCCGGTTTTGTCAGGAGATGTAGACGAAGATCAGTCTGCACATAAGTGCAGTCTGATCTTGGTCTACATCTCCTGTTTGTACTTTTCCTGACAGAGTTGTTTATATAACATTGATTTCTTAAAAGAATTTTGATTTTTGAACAACAAAATCTATATCAGTGCTTTCAGCCCTTTGATTTTACAGCATTTCAGTAAGGTATTTGATACAGCATGATAAGGGTTAAATACAGTAAAGGGTTAGGAAAAAAGCAGACAAGGCTGCAGATGACAGTTCCAAGTTCATGGATTCAAACTTGTGCTGTCTCTTATGAAAGATAGCATTGCGATAAATGAAGATATTGCTTGTTACATGCAATATATATTTCTTCATTTTAAACTATATTGTCCAGAGTGTTTTAATTTCTCTTGGGGGGCATAAAAAGTGGGATTACCTGGGAAATCATTTTCCTTCAACGTGATTTCTTACTCTATAGGGTCAGTGGTACAGAAGGTAGACCTGCTTCACCCAGCTCACTAGATGGAGATGGTCAAAATGGTGTTGGAGGCCTCCCAATTACTGGTGTTGGTAAGCAGCTCTTTCCTTTTGTTTAAGCTAAGCAGCGAGTGTTTTCAGAGTAACCTCAAGGTGTTTCTACTTTAAGAATTGACAGAAAAAATGTCATTAATATTTCTACTAATTATTGGACCAGTCTAAAATGTTGTTGTCTGGTATATCAATTACGCACAAAAAAATAAATGAAAAAAATTGAGGAAAATCACAAAATTAAGTGATTCACAGTAACTCAATGAGCGGCCATGGAAAGGAAATTGATTGAACACAGCTTTATGAACAGATAAAGAAAATAGAGTCTTTCATAGGATTGTAAGCAGGCTAGGAATAATGTTATAATAATTTGAGGAAAAAAAAGGGAAACTAACAGCATTTTAAATTTCAGGAATTTATCATTATTTTCCTGTTTTGTAATTAAGTCTTGAGTTAATATCAGACCTAGAAAGTCAAGAAATACCATCATAATCAAAGGGATACTACTCATATTAAAATTATTTTATCATAGAATGTGCAAAGTTGCTTCCCATTTCAAATCTAATATTTGTTACAAAGCCCTTCAAAGATATTTTCCTATCTTTCCAAGGGTGAATTTCATGTCCCTAACCATATTCAAGGACATAGCTTTAGGTATCCAAAAGTATTCCCAGATAGGTACATTGGTTTATAATAATTATGATCAAATTTATAGTTTGACAGTGGAATGGTTAAAAACTCTGTATGGATAGAGAAGGAAAACAAGTGATTATGGGCATATGTTTTTCTTTTTCACACAATAATTTCTTCTTAGCCTATAAATCAGATGGATAATCAAGGCCTGTCACAGTGAACTATGTTTTCAACAATGCTTGACTCACTGACCAGGGAACAAAAGATAATATATTTTTTTATCTGTATATCGTTATCATGGATGACACTTTAACAATGCTTAGTTAAACCCATTCCTACACAGTAACGCTTTTTGACGCCCCTCAAGAAAAATAATTAGGAAAACATTGTGTAAAATGGAGAAATTGCTTCTTCAATTAACACTATGTTTTCTATCCAGAAAGTTGAAAAATGAACAATTTCATCATCTAAAAATTGTTGTCTTCAACTTGTTTCAATTTGGATTAGTCTAGAATTTTCACATCTGGTAATGGGTTAACCCATTACCACACATTAAAATTTTAGGCTGATGCAAATTGAAATAAGTTGCAGACAATAATTTCATGTCGGTGGAATTCGGAAATTGTATGCCAATTTGGATTAGAAATCATTGTGGACATTGAAGAAATGTGCTTGTTACAAGCAATATCTTAATTTTACAGAATGTTTTCTCAATTTTTTTCTTGAGGGGCATCAAAATGCGCCACTGAGTCGTAATCAGTAAAGTGATTTAGTTACAATGATTATTAGGTGGAGTTATCTCTAAGTACGTTGCAGGATCTGTTGAACATGGATTTCCGTGCATTATTTACAAGCATGTATTTTCATTTTTATTGAAAACAATTTCAGAGGTGAAAGTTTCAACCCCTCTTAAATCAGGACCAATAAAACACACAGTTTTATCAGAAGACAAAAAAATAGATTCTGACGATAAAAATTTGCGTAAGTTCCTACACAACACTGTCATGTGACATTTTGCTTTCTTTGTCACATGACGTTTGTTTGGCTTCTAAACAATGCTAGTTTGTGTGCGCACTCTAATTTGTAACGCATAATTAACTCTTGTTTATTGAACATCAATTTTTTTACCACTTTTTCTTTCTTCTTTGTCTGCCTCGATCAATGTCAAACTCCAAAATCTGATTATAATAGAATGCATTCAGATCTTTTTGTATTAACACACAATGTTTTCCACACAATGACACTTTTAGACGCCCCTCAGAAAATACAATTTTGGAAACATTGTATAAAATAAAGAAATTGCTTGTGACAAGCAATTTCTTCATTTTTAACAATGTTTTCTACACAGATAATTGAAAGAACTAAAATTTCATAAACTTTTTAATTGTCATCTGCAACGTCTTTCAATTTGGACCAGTCTTAAATTTTTGTCATCTGGTAATGGGTTTATTTAAGGATCTACTGAGAAAAAAATCTCCACCTGCTCATCTGTCAAAATCAATCTAACCCATTACCAGATGACAAAATATAGACTGATCCAGATTGAAAGAAGTTGCAGACAGCAACTTCTACAGATGCTGAAATTTAAAAAAAATCTTTGTCTCTTTGGATAGAAAACATTAGTGATTATGCTGAAATTGCTCCTGAAAAAGCATTTTCTTCATTTTCATTGGGGCATCAGATTTCTAAGCAGGATTGTGTGAAAATAGGTTACATTTGCAAATCTAGCAGGGCTATAGGAAACACAAAAGGGGAATCTTTCTACACATAGTCTATTTTTTGTGGTAAAATTAATGACTGATGGAAAATCAAAATTATTTATTTACATCAAATGTTAATGTTACACATTTGAAAATTAGCATTGAAGGCATTTAAACAGACAAACCCTTGTCAAATTTCATGTCCAGTGTTTGTATTGATTTGTTGATTGATAAAGATAAGTCAACAATTGTTTTCACCAGAAATATTGGCTTTCTTTAGACTACCGGTATGCATTTCCTGAATTATCAATCCTTTCCTGGTTTTTGAAATCTTGAACTGGTCCAAATTCAAGAGGTTGCAGAAGACAGTGAATGCGGATGCAATTTGAAATGAAACCATCCTATGTGGTAGAAAATATTGTGGAAAAGGAGAAATTGCTTGTTACAAGCAATTTCTCCTTTTTCCACAATGTTTTCCCAAATAAAATATCACAGCAATGCAAAATCCTGGGTATGTACGGGAAAGGGTTAAAAGCTTTGAGAGTGTTAATCTAACATTTTATAGGTTTAACATTTATTAGTTTTATATATATTTGTAACAAGCAATTTCTTCATTTTACACCATGTTTTTTACCCAGAAATTTGAAAAAGTTTAAAATTTCATAAACTGTTTTGTAGTCTGCAACTCCTTTCAATTTGTCGTGTGGTAATGAGTTAAACTGATTCCACCCAATCTAACATCTTAAAGTGCTAAATGAAAATAGGTCTGGAAAACATTATTGGAAAAAAAAAAAAAAAGAAATTTCCCGTGAAAAGCAATTTCACAATTTTTCACAACATTTCAATCCTAATTGGGCATTTTTTCATGCAATTGAAATGTCTTCTTTAATTTCTTCCAATTTGAACCAGCCTATAATTTTGATATCTGGTACTATGGATGAATGCATTTTATTTCAGAGAAGAAAAAGAGGAAAGGATTCATTAGATTTAGAATTTATGATGGTAACTTTTTTTTACAGGATCATCATTTTATTCACCCTTTGCTTATATTTTCAATTCGCTTAGCAGGAATTTTATTTTCAAGTGCCAGCAATAATAAGATGGTGCATGTTGTTTATTTGTTGTCCTTCTGTCGGAATGCAATGATCAAGTGTCTTTCCTAAAATCAAATGCTAAATTAAATCTTTGTCACTTATAGACAACAAGCAATTTCTTCATTTTACAAAATGCTTTCTCAATTGTTTTTTGCTAGCAAAGCGTCAGCTATGATATCTTAAGTTAACAGACAGCATTTCACAAGTCTTCACAAAGTTCAAGGAGTCCAAACTGCCACTGGAGGTTTAACCCCGCTAAATCCATTGAATGCCTACACAATAAAAAGTAGTTCATAAGTATTTCAGGAATATTTCAAAGCCTATTTAAATTTTTTAGCTCTCTCTAGACAGTAAGCTATTTAACCCATTCCCACTCAAATCCGCTTTTTAAGAATCACATGAAAAAAAGCTTTGGAAAACATTGTGGACAATTAAGAAATTGCTTGTAACAAGCAATTTCTTCATTGTCCACAATGTTTTTCTGCCCAACAAGGGGAACATTTTCTAATTTCAGCCACCTTGAAATTGTCGTCTGCAACTTCTTTCAATTTGAACCAATCTAAGTTTTTTTCATGTTGTCGTGTGTGAACTCCTGGGTTACTTTAACCTCGTTTATTTATCATGATAACATTTAACAAAGAAGATTGCTTAAAAGAAAAAGCTTTGCTAGCTTTTAGTACTTTCAGTACTTTGATTCCTTGAGAGGCATCGAAAAGCATCATTGTGTGGGAATAGGTTAAATCAAGGCAGTGTCACTGATTACATGAGTATTACCTTGGTCTTATGTTGGTAATACCTTTAGGGAGCTCGTGAACGAGTGAATTTTGCCATATAGTAAAATTTCTAAACCCCTTACCACATGGCAGAATTTCAGACCGATTTCAAAATAAAAGAGGTTGCAGACAACAAAACAGTGCTTTTTCTTAAACTAAAAAATAAAGGCTATGCAAGGAAAACATTGTGAGAAAGGAAGGAATTGCTTGAATCAAGCAATTTCTTCTTTTTTCACTTTGTTTTCCATAGCTATATTTCTATAGCGCATAAAAAAGGTTGTGTGGTAATGTGTTAAATTATTGTTACACCTCATACAAATGAGCAAGATCTAATGTATCGTTGATGTTCTATGAAAACCTCGTAAGTACAGCTTTGAATAAGCTGTAGTTACGAGGTTTTCGTAGAACAACGTTGGTATGCTGTTATTTGTGCATTAGTGTTTCACATAAACATCTTGTTTAGATTTATTATTTCACTTATATTTTTACATGTTGTCTTACAAAATTGATTATTACTATCCCTTATATGGAGATTAGTTGTGTACTTTGCATGCAGTATGCTAGAGACAGCTTACTGATTTTTTTTTTCTTTTTTAAAGTGGGTTTGAGTGGGAATCGGTTTTGAAGGTCCAGTTCTCTACAATTTTAATAAAGTTAAAACTCATAACTGGTTATGGGTAGGTAGTCTTGCTTTCTTTTTTGTAATTCTTTGAAGTTTCCGACTCATTACCAGTTTTGAAAAACTTAACATTGGCCCGAATTTGAAAATGATGTAGATGAAAATTTAAAGTGTGCAATAGCTGAGAATTAAGACTAATATATAGAAAATACATTGTTGCAAAAGGAACTAATTGTAGGAAGCCACTTCTTCTTTTGCAACAATGTTTTCTCTGGTGATTTTTCACCAGCATGTTGAAATGCTTGTTTTAACTTGGTGATGGGTCGAGACTAAGGATATTAGGGTGTATGGTACATTACTGTTTTTAAAAGTTTGACTTGTTATTTGTATAAAGATTTTCTGACTTTAACTTTATTTTCTGAACAAAAATAATGCCAAAAAATAATTTTCATTTTTTTACATTTTCTTAACCCATGTCATGCTCTATATATTACCTTACTGAATTGCTGTAAAATCAAAGGGCTTAAAGTACTGAAAGAACTTGTGGTTCAAAAATCAATATTTCTTTTACAAATCAATATCATAAACAACTCTGGAAGAAAAAGAACAAACAGGAGGTGAAGACTAAGATCAGAGTGCACTTATGTGCTGGCTGATCTTGGGCTTCACCTCCTGCCAAAACTGGAATATTCCAGGTTCAGCATGACAAGGGTTAAGATAATATTATATGTCTTTTCAGAGAAAACTGATTCCTTTATTACTGTAATATATGTATGATACATTGTAAATTTCTAAAACTGCCAAGCATTTTACTAAATTCTAAAAAATATGTCTTTTTAAAGTGAAACTATTGTCTGCATAGCTGTTATATAGTTCATGTAAATTTCTATTTTATTACATTTTATCAGAATTTTCTTTTTAGAGATGCTTGATATACTGTATATCTGTAACTCATGTAAAATGCATGTAAATTTCTAAACCCACAAAATGAGCAATTTTATCCCTCGCCATTTTGGCAAAGGGGATATAGTAATGGTCTCCGTCCGTCCTTCATTCCGTCATTTCCATCATTCCGTCACTAAGCTTGTCTTGAGCATATCTCCTAAAGTTTAGGTGCTATCAACTTGAAACTCCATAGGTGGATAGATCTTATTAAGGAGAAGTGCAGTGTACAAGAACAACAACTCTTGCTTGCATAGTTTTGGAGTTATTGCTCTTTGTTTTTTTAAAGACTAATATTTTGTCCGGAGCATATCTCTGAAATTATGATAGCTATTAACTAGAAACTTCATAGGTGGATAGATCTGGTTGAGAAGTACAGTGCACAAGAACCACAACTCTTGCTTGCATAATTTTGGAGTTATTGCCCTTTGTCATTTTTAAGACTTGGATTTTGTCCAGAGCATATCTCTGAAAGTATTATAGCTATTAACTTGAAACTTCATAGTTGGATAGATCTGATTGAGGAGAAGTGCAGTGCACATGACCAACAACTCTTGCTTGCATAATTTTGGAGTTATTGCCCTTTGTTGTTTCTAAAACTTAGATTTTGTCCAGAGCATATCTCTGAAAGTATAATAGCTATTATCGAACTTATTGACAAGAAATGCAGTGCACTAGAAGCCTAAATCTAACTGGCTTCAGTTTACTATCAATCTCTTACGATAGGGGATGGCCATGTCTGACATGGCTCTTGTATTACAATTTATACAAATATATATCTTTCTAGAGAAAAAGTGATGTTTGAATAACTTATATATTTCAAGTAAATTTCTAAAACTGCAAAACATTATATTACCTTTGGAAAGATGTGTTTTCTTTAAGCAAAAACTATAATGTCTGTATATCTAATACATGTAAAATGCATGTAAATTTCTTATATTGTATAAGATGTATCTTTCTAGAGAATAACTGATGATTTATGAACTGTATTATAATGCATGTATTACTATATTTCTAAAACCACTGAACATTTTATTACATTTTATAAAGATATATGTCTTTCTAGAGAAAAACAGATGTAAGCATAACTGTAATATAATGCATGTGAATTTCTGAAACTACCAAGAATTTTATTTCATTTTATAAATATGAGGTTTTTATAGAAAAATAATACCTGTATAGCTATAACATGATAGTGTTTTAACAACAAATTTTAGACTGTTAAAAATTGAAAGAAGCTGCTGACAATGATTTCAAATGATAGAATTCTAATTTTTTTCGTCTTTTTGAATAGAAAACATTGTGGACAATGAAGAAAATGCTTGTAAAAAGCAATTTCTTCATTTTCCATGATGTTCCTTAGACTTTTTTCTTTGGGATGTGAAAAGGAGGGATTGTGTGGGAATGGGTTAAACTTAAAACCAACTATTTCATGGTGCTATCAAAAATACTTATGGCACCTTTAATCAGATCCACACAATTGTATATCGGGTTACAGTGGCAAACAAACATGTCATAGCTTCAGCTTTAATAGGGCTCTATTTATGACATTTTGGTCTCCCAGACAACAAAATATATTTTTCTACAGATGGTTCAGGTGACAAGCTGGTTATACATGAAGAAGATGACAATGCATTGGACCCCAGCAAAGTTTCATCAGACAGGGTTAGTCAAATAACTTATTATACATTAAAGTCCCCATATCCATTTAACAATTAAATTTGCTCAAAGATGATCAAATTTTAGACTGGTCTAAATTCATACCCATTACCTCATGACAAAATTTTAGACTGGTCCAAACTGAAAGGAGTTGCAGACAATAATTTTAAGTTGAAGAAATTTTACGTCTTTTAAACTTTCTGGGTAGAAAACATTGTGTAAAATTTTACACTATGTTTTCCCAACTGTTTTTCTAGACGGGCGTTAAAAAGCTTCACTGTGTGGCAATGGGTTAACTGTTTGGCCCAAACAGTCAATGTCTATTTATCATCCAGTATAGATCACTTGAGTTTGTTCATCTCATTAAATTCAAAAGTAAGACTTTTTGATACATTTGGATTAAATGTTGTTGGAAAGACATTAAAATACAAATGTTTGAAGATTTAATAGCCTCTATTTTTTTGTCTGTTTGAGATAAAGTCTTACCGGAAACTTGAATGGCCTAGACCTTGAAATCCCTTAAGGTAGCTGCATTTTTTCACTTTGGGAATGTGTTAATCAAAAACATTGGTCTCTTCTGACATGCACCTTTATTTGGAAATTTGATTTTGTCTTCAATGGATTAAGATATCTTAAGTAGCTTGTTGATTTGTTATGGCAGCTTTATCATTAAACAAGGCATTCAAATCGTAATTTTTGTACAAATAGCTTTCAATTAGGATTATTAAAACTTTCCTCATAAACCTTTTTCAGGCAATAAAAATGTTTGACTGGTCCAAATCGAAAGTTGCAGACATTACTTTGAAGTACAACTAAATTTACAAACCACTTTTTATATGGGGTAGAAAACATTGTTAGAATAGGCGAAATTGCTTGTAACAAGTAATTTATTTTTTTAATAATTTCTTTCTCAATATGATTTTTGAAGGCTGTAAAAAAATGTGATTATGTGGTTATGGTATAACCCATTGCCTTTTCATGCCCCTCAAGAAAATAGTTCAGGAAAACAATGTGGCAAATGGAGAAATGGCTTGTTACAAGAAATTTCATTTTTCACATTGTTTTCTACCCTGAAAGACCAACATTTTTAAAATAAAAAAAACTTTAAATTATTTTCTGCAACTTCATTGAATTTAGACTGGTCTAAAATTTTATTGTGATGGAATGGGCTAAGGAAAGAGCTTCAATTCAATAAAGGACTGTTTATCCGTTTTGATTTGCTATGCACCTTTCCAAGAGCTCTGTTTGACTACAACAACCTTTTCAAAATGTCTCGGTAAAAAAAATGCTATGGCCTTTTTCTAGAAAACACCTGCCTAACTAAGCTAATAGGCACCTTTATTTAAGTGATAGTTATTCTAGTGTTAAACCCTCTTTGAATTGACTTTTGCAATCTCTGTCAATTTGGACTAGTCTAAAGTTTTGTTTAGTGGTGAGTTAACCCATTTCTAGATAGCAAAGTTTTAGACTGTTCAAAATAGAAAGAAGTTGCAGACAACAATTTTCAGTTAATGAAATTTTCAAGATATATGTCTTTTTTGGTATAAATCACTGTGGATAATAAAGAAATTGCTTGTAACAAGTTTGTTTCTTCGTAATGAATCAACAAATTCCGACACAGTAACACTTTTTGACACCCCAAAGGAAAAAAAGCTTTGGAAAATATTGTGTACATGCTATTTCTTCATTATCCACAATGTTTTCAACCTCAAGAGACAACAATATTTAACTCTTGTCATGCTTGACCCGGAATATTACGGTTTTAGCAGGAGGTAAAGACAAAGATCAGACTGCACATATATGCAGTCTGATCTTTTCCTACACCTCCTGTCTGTCCTTTTGAAACCACAGTTGTTTATGAAAATAATTTTAAAAAAAGTATCGACAACTGAACAATAAGTACTACCAGTGCTTTAAGCCCTTTGATTTTAATCCCTTTCTGAAAAGGATTTTATTCAGCATGACAAGGGTTAAGTTCAACAACTTATATCATTGTCTGCAACTTCTTTGAAATTTGAAGAGCCTCCAATTTTTAGCTCAGCTTTTCGGAGAAAACCTGAGGTATTGCTATAGCCTTGGCGTCATTGTTGTCGCAGTTGTTGTCCTCGCCATGCGAAAACTTTGACATTTTGTAATATCTCTGGAGGCATTCACTTGAAATGCGGCACACTAGTTCACTATCAGAAGAGCAGCCTATACTATCAAGGGGGATAACTCTAGATGCATTTTATCCACTATCCATCACCCAATGGCCAAGTGTAGGCACCTGTAGGCGGTCCTCTTGTGTGTCTAGTAACGGGTTAACTATATACTCATTAGATTTGTTATAGCTATAAGGGTTGAATCCACCATTTATGCCAGTTTTAATTTGCCAAAAGAAATAAAGATATCTCACTTTGATTGAATTGACAGTGGGTGAAAATCAAAATCATGGTTGAATTATCAACTGATCTTGAAAAATGGATAATAAAAATCCTTTGTCAATTTAATTGGTTGGACAGAGTTTCAATGGTTATTGATTTACAGAAAGTCAGCGTGAATTCACTCTTTGCATGAATACCTTCGTTTAACTCATTACCACACAACAAAATTTTAGACTGGTCCAAATTCAAAGGAGTTGCAGATAAAATAAAGTTTATGAAATTTTAGATTTTCCAATGTTCTGAGTAGAAAACATTGTGTAAAATGAAGAAAATGCTTGCAACAAGCAATTTTTTTCATTTTACACAATGTTTTCTGCTCAGAACATCTACTGATCTATAGCAGGATTTAACCCAATACTACATGACAAAATCTAAGACTGGTGTAAATTGAAAAAAGTTGCAGTCGACAATTTCAAGTTGGTTGAATTTAGAAAATGTTTGCCTTTTATGGTAAAAAACATTGTGGACAATCATCCACATTGTTTTCCGAAGATTTCTTCTTGAGGTGCGTAAAAAAACGGGATTAACTAGGAATGGAGTAAAGTTGCTCAGCTCTGACTTTTCTAGAGACAATAACAGGACTGTTATTACGGCTGTCAAAATTACCATGCACCGTGAGTGGTCCAGAAACAGGGGGTCTTCAATAGATTACTTTTGGGTAAAATCAGAAATTTGATGTTTAATCCTCCCTTAGAATGAAAGGTTTTCTACCTTTAAATTATAGTAATTCCAACTTAAGTTTGAAGCATCCCAGAAAATGATGAAAAAAAAAAAAATCATTTCTTTTTGTAAATAAAGTAAAAGGATAAATGGGTGAAAGGAAAACACTGTAAATTCTGCTATCACTTTAAGAGCAAAAACTGTGTGTGCAAATGTATTATTGTTAAAATGGACAATCAATTTTCTTCTCTGGAACCAATTATAAGTGGGAGTTTTAATGGCCTTAATGGCTTGTGGAGTACTTAATTCTTTGAAGTAAGTTATTATTTATTTTCTTATAAATTTTTTTTATCAGATGAAAAAAAAAATGCAGAAAAATTGAAAAGGCAATTATTTATAAGTACATGTATGATTTTACTTCATTTACAAACAATTAACCCATTCTCACACAATGACTCTTTTTGATGCCCCTATGAGAAAAAGCGTTGGAAAACATTGTGGGGGAAACAAGAAATTGTCTGTTACTAGCAATTTCTTCATTATCCACAATATTTTCTGCCAAAAGTGAAAAAAATCCAAAATTACCTCCTCTAAAATTTGTTGTCTGCAATATCTTTGAAATTGTACCAGTGTAATATTTTGTCGTCTAGTAATGGGGTACTTGATGACTCACTGGCCATGCCCACTGATTCAGACAGGAACCCATTCCCACACGACAAAAATTCAGACTGGTCCAAATTCAAAGATGTTGCAGACGACAATTAAAAGTTTATGAATTTTTAGATTTTTTCATCTTCCTGGTTAGAAAACATTGTGGATAATGAAGGGGCATTTAAAAGCATCATTGTTTGGGAATGTGTTAATAGGCATCATTTCAAAAGATTATTGTCAGTAGCATGTAACAAAAATATTGGTTGATTGGTTTGTACAGAGTAGGCCTGCAGCTATAGCACAGTTACCAGTACATTAGACTCTTATAGTGAGGTTCAGGGTTTGATTTCTGGTTGCGAGAGATATCCTTTCCAATATTTGTCTCCCATCATTGGGTTGATAACTGTAAACTTTAGTTGGATGAATAGCTTGAGGATTGGAAAGGATGTAGTGGTAGGACTGGTGTGAGAAATACTAGGAATCTTTGGGTCTGTACTCCAGTTGCCGCAATATGAGTTAAGTACTGTTAAAAGTGGTGTTAAACCCCATTAAAAACCAACAACAAACAAACAGAGAAGGACTTTGTTATAACAGGATAGCGACAGCAATGAAATAAATTTTGAAAATCATAACCCTTGTCATGCTGAATTAATTCTTTTTAGAATAGTACTAAAATCAAAAGGATGAAATCACTGGAATTACTTAAATTGCAGGTCAATATTTCATTTGGAAACTGATTTTATAAACAGTTCTGGCTAGAAAAAGAAAAGAAGGTGGTGTAGACAAAGATCAGACTGCACATATGTGCTGGCTGATCTTTGTCTATACCTCCTGTGAAAACAGGAATATTCTGGGTTCAGCATGACAAAGGTTAATATTTGTCATGCTGAATTATGCATTAAAATCTTAAAGGCTGAAAGCACTGGAAGTACCAGCTGTAGGTCAATATTTCTTTTGAGAATTTATCTAATATCGACTCTGAATTTACTGGGATAAGCAGGAGGTGTAGATCATATGTGCAGCCTGATCTTTGCCTATATGTCTGCCAAAAGAGGAGCGTTCCAAGGTTCATTATGAATAGGGTTAAATTTTAGATTAATTTTCAAGTTGGAACATTGGAACATAATTCTTGCTTTATTCACTGACAGTTGACTTATCACTTGGGCCGCCCACTTCCTCCTTTTGCCATGCCAATTGACTCCAACAGGAAGTCCCGCTTCGATTTTGAGTGACATTATATTGCTAAAATTTTGACCAGTAGCATGTAACAAAAAAGTTGAATGGTTGGTTGGCAACCTAAACATCGTAATTCCAGCTTGAATAAGCTGTAGTTATGCCTTTTAAGTTGCAAAACCAACAAAAATGGTAGCTAAAATTCGAGTTAAATTTTCAATTTTGGGCTGAATGAATTATTTTATTTGTCGATATATTCCTTGATTGACTGCTGTGATTGGTCAAATGGTAACTGGAGAAGCGATCCAACCAACCTAAGACAAAATACCCTTTGCAGTAAAATGATTTGAAAACTATTTATCACAAATAATTATATGATTCTACTCACAGATTTTCACTGGTATATAAAAACATTGCAAGAAAAAATATCAACTTTTAAGCAAAATTAGAAACGTGTGAGAAGGTTATGCCTTCAAGGAAGATATAACATATTAGCTGTTCTTTCAATTTGTTCATGGTTTATCAGTAACTGATGCAAGTATTATACCAACCCCCCCAAACTATGTTTGGGGGGCATATAATGAGTCAGCTTGTCGGTCGGTCGGTCGGTCCGCCCGTCTGTCTGTAGCTTTTTCGTGTCTGCTTAATTTCTCGGCAACTATTGGACAGATTTTATTTAAACTTCTCTGATATAATCAGTATCAAGCAGAGATGTGCATTTTTTAATTTGGTTATGGTCCATTGATTTTTGACGGAGTTATTGCCCTTTGGTGAAAAATTGTTTTCGCTCAACCATTGGATGGATTTGATTCAAATTTCACAGAAAGACTCTGTTTAAGTCAGACATGTGCATATCCTATTTTGGTTATGGTTCATTTATTTTTGACTGATTTATGGTCCTTTAATTAAAAAGTTCATTTTTTGATACGGCCCTATGGCGGATAGCACTTGTATGTGGACAAGCGCTGTTGGGGGTATTAGTCCGCTTTGGGACAATTTCTAGTTGTTTCAGAGTTAACCCTTGTAATGCTGACCCGGGATATTCCTGTTTCAGCTGAAGCTATAGACAAAGATCAGCCTGTACATATTTGTCTCTTTTAAGCCAGAGTTATCAATAATACATGTATAAATTTTCATAACAATTACTTATCTGTTAGTGTATCCAGTGCTGTCAGCCCTTTGATTTTGAATGCAGTTTTTAAGAGGACTTTATTCAGCATCAGCATGACAAGGATTAATAAAAAGGGAATATTGCAACAGTGTCTTTTTCTATTTGTTTTTATTGTGTTCAAGAACCGTGTGTAGGTATTTTATATTGGATGAGGCCGAAGGTCGAATCCAATAAAAGATACCTACACACGATTCCAGAACACGATAACAACAAATAGAAAAAGACACTGTTGTAATATTCCTTTTTTATATACCTTTAAGGTTATTACATTAAGAAAATTCTCTTAAATGATTAAGAAATAACCAACTTTAAAAAAAACCCCGAAACTAAATACACAAAAAAGTAGTCCATGTTAAAGGGTACTCGGCGATTAACCCATTCCCACACAAGCCCTCCTTTTTAGGCCCCTCAAGAAAAAAGCTTTGGAAAACATTGTGGAAAATGAAGAAATTGCTTGTATCAAGCAATTTCTTCATTATCCACAATGTTTTCTATCCAAAAATACAAAGAAATGAATTCCACCAACTTGAAAATAGCGTCTGCAGCTTCTTTCAATTTGGACCAGTCTAAAATTTTGTTGAGTTGGAATTGGTTAAGGTACCCTGGTACACACCAAATACGGATTTTTTTCTGTGGAGTTGTATTAGATAGCCCGATTTTAATCCAAATCTTTTATAGGTATATGATAAAGGATTTTACTCAGTATAACCAGGGTTGAAAACATGTAAAGGCTTCATTGATAGTATTTTTTAGCACAAAGCTGTGTTCTTCAACATTATTCCTATTACATAATGCTTTGAAATAGTCTAAAAGATATATATGTCCCCGCCATGTAATGGCATTAGGCATGTAGATTTACCTCTATATGCATGTGAGTTTGTGTGTGTTTAAATGCAGTGGCGGATATGTCCAGTTCTTGTCTAGAACAAATCTTCGAAATCAATTGATGGATTTCAAAATAACCTGGCACAGTTGTTCCCCTTGTTGAGTACTAGTGTCACGCATAAAGTTCTGTTGGATACTTCCAAGTTCAAGGTCACTGCTGAAGGTCATGTGACAAGCATTTAAATGGGGATATTCATGTCTGTGACACATATCATCTGGCAGGAGCAAAATAGACCAGATCAGCCTAACATGTGTCATGTCTTAACCCATTCCCACACAACAAAATTTTAGACTGGTCCAATTTGAAAGAAATTGCAGACAACAATTTCAAATTGATGTAGTTATTTTTTTTTTCTTTCTTTTTGCCATTTCGGGAAGAAAACATTGTGGTTAATGAAGAAATTGCTTGACTCAAGCAATTTCTTCATTTTTCACAATGTTTTCCAAATCTTTTTTTCTAAGAGGCGTCTAAAAGCGTCATTGAGTGGGAATGAGTTAAACAGTTATGAAGCCAGATTTGAGTAGTATTCAACTCATATGAAATATTGACCCTGACAGTGCTTTCAGCCCTTTGATTTGTATGCAATTTTGAAAATGATTGAATGGGGTTTAACACCACTTTTTACAGTATTTTCAGTCATATCACTGCGGCTGGAGAACCTAACCATGGATTCCTGGTATTTCTCACAACAGTACTACCACTACATCTTCTCTGAGCCTCTAGCTACTCATCCCATATAGGTTTACCATTATCCACCCATTAGTGGGCGGCAAATTTGTCAGAAAGGATATTTGTTTCAAGCGGGGAACGAACCCAGGACTAGGAGTCTTATGTGCTACCATTGCCGCCAGAAGTATTTGATTAAGCGTTGCAAGGTTAAGATTTTGAAGGAGTGTAATACAATCTGAAGATTAGGGAAAATAACATTAATAATGCACACAATATTCTTAATCCAATCTATGGATTCCAAGACTCATGAAATATTGATGTTGGGGGAAATTATTGACTAGTTACCGTGAACTACTGACGCAGGTAATTGAGTGCCATTATAGCATGTAAGCAAACAGAAATCATCGATTGATCTGAATACTGCCTTAAACTCTATATTGGCAGATTTTTATACTGGTCCAATTCAAAGTACTGGACTGCAAATTTTAGTTGACGATTTTAAAAACCGTTGTCTATCAGGGTTGAAAACTGTGCACATTGAAGAAATAGCCGATACTTTTTTCTTGGCGTAAAAATACAGAATAGTGAGTGAATGAGCTTATATGATCTATATTAGCAGATTTTTTCTTTTTTAAAATTGTCTGAATTCAGATAATTTCTGCATTGACAAGATCAGTTTTTACCACCTCTTGAAACAAAATGAAATATAATGCTGATGAAATATTTTGGTAATAGAAAGACTTGTATATTTTTTTCAATGAAGCCAATTGACAGCTTGCTTATTTTACTCTGAAAAGCAAAAGGGTTCTTGTGAAAATTTAATTAAAGTTTAATGCCTGTTTACTTGGAAACATTTAGAGAAAGTTCTGGATTAACAGAAAGTATTTATACATTTAATTTAGTGTAAGCTCAATTTGAATGTCTTTTGTAATTAATCCATGCCAGGGGACATAAGTTGCTGGTAAGCAGTTAATTCTGTATTTTTTTATTTCTTTTTTGCTGTTGAACCAAGAATATTCCTGTTTTGGCAGAACACATTGACAAAGATCATACTGCGCATATGTGCAGTCTGATCTTAATCTAAACAGCCAAATTTTGGACTGGTTCAAATTGAAAGAAATTGCAGAAAATATTTCAAAGTGTTTGTAATTTGAAAAATGATGACTAAATATGGTAGAAAACATTATTAGAACAGGAGAAATGGCTTGTGGCAAACCATTTCTTCTAATCCCACTATGTTTTCTGAAGTAATTTTTTTTGTAGGGGCTTAATTAAGTTGTAATGGGTTAATTAATACCTTTCAAGAAAGAGCTGTTTAGATAACTAATTTTGGAATGAAATATTGACCCACATCTAATGATTAAAGTGCTTTCAGCATTTCAATTTAAATGCATTTCTGAAAAAAAGTTTCTGTTCAAGATGACAAGACTGTTAACCCTTGTCATGCTTAACCTTGAATATTCCTGTTTTGATACATATGTGCAGTCTGATCTTGTCTTCACCACCTGCTTGTTCCTTTTAAGCCATTCCCATACAGCAAAATTCTAGACTGGTCCAAATTCAAAGTTTATGTCACAAGCAATTTCTTCATTTTACACAATGTTTTCCCAATTGTTTTTCTAAAGGGGCGTCCAAAAGCGTCACTGTGTGGGAACGGGTTAAGCCAGTATTATTTATCAAATGAATTTTCATAATAACTATTTTAAAAACCATAATCAGTGCTTACAGCGCTTTGGATCCTTTGATTTCATTGCAGTTTTGTAGACAATTTTATTCAACAAAACAAGATCGTTAACACAGGAAATACTTAAGTGAAATGTTTAGCACCAGCAATTCCTTCTTTTCTAATGGTATTTTCCAGAGCTTGGCTCGAACAAATGAGGGATTGTGTTGTAACGGGTTAAAACAAAATGAAATAGAAATGTGACTTAATGTGATTGTTCCATCATTTTACAGAAGAAAAGTATCGACAAGTCTAACCAGAATCAGGGAGCGGACAAGAGCAGTAACAATAATACGCGAGTTCCGAGTCCGTCAGAGCCACCCCCTAGCCCTGAAGCTACTGCACCCATCAAACTACCCATCAACAAACCCAAACCTCCAGATACACCACAACCCAAGGAGAGGAAACGAAGTTGTGTTAACAAAAAGGTAGGATAAATAATGTCATTTTTTACTGCTATCTATGACCAATAGATTTAATTATGAGCAATTGTGATTGATCCATGTCTTTGAAAATAGGCCCTCCCTATTTTGTGGAATCCTGTAGTTTACCTAGAAATAAAGAAGTAATTTTTTCTAAATAATGTCCTCCTAAATAAACTTATTCCCACACAATCCCTCCTTTTTACGCCCCTCAAGAAAAAACTTTGGAAAACATTGCGGGAAATGAAGAAATTGCTTGTATCAAGTAATGTCTTCATTATCCACAATATCTTCTATCTAAAAAGACGAAAAAAGTCAGAATTCCATCTTCTTTGAATTTGGACCAGTCTAAAATTTTGTTGTACGGGAATTGGTTAAGAGGCCTTGAACTCTCAAATCTTGCATGCAGCATAGTCATATGGTACTATACTCAGATATTTCAAATTCTAACTCTGTGGTGAATATAAGTCCTATTTTATTGGATTTCTCAATTTACACAAGATCTCTTTCTAAATAAAAAAAATCTTTTAAAATGTTGCATTTCAGAATCTCCTAATGGTACTCCACCAAACAGTTCGTATTATTACTCTTGGATAACTAAAAGCCCTATGTTTTTTGTTCCTAGATTTTACAACCAGGGCCATAGCGCATTACTAAGTACTCCTTATTCATGGGGTCCCAAGTTTGAAATATGCCTTTGAAGAAAAACCTTTCCTCAAATTAATGAGTGGATAATCATAAACCTAAGTGGGATTTGTAGGTGGAGGCTTGGAATCGAAGTAGTGGTAGTACTGGTGCAAGAAATAATAGGAATCCATAGTTAGGTGCTCCAGCTGCTGCAATATGACTGAAATACTGTTAAATCCTTTTTTTCTTGAAGGCTTCTAAAAGCCTCATTGAGCTGGAATGGATTTAAAGGGTTAGACAGGGGAAAGATAGCTATTGCTCCAGAAAATTCCTCATTTTTAGTAATTTTGTAAAGGGACATAACTCTTACATAATAAAATCCAAAATGTACAAACAGTTGTATTTCTTGAAACCAGTAAAGTGTGAGTTTGGACAAACTTTTTGTTTTTTGACTTTCCTAAAATTGAGAGACTTCAATCTTTGCTTGAGCCACCACCTTCATTAACCCATTACCAGATGATAAAATTGTAAGCTGGTCCAAATTCAAAGATATTGCAAACGACAAATTTATAGTTCTTTGAATTTTAAAAACCTGCTTTTATGATTAAAATCATTGTAGATTTTCCTCAATATTTTCCATAACTTTTTTCTTTTCGACCAGACATCAAAAATTGTGACTGCTTGGGATTGGATTAAAAGAAAACTTTTATCAAGTGATCTCAATTAAATTTCCCCTTCCAGAATTCAAAAGTTTCTACACTTGAGGAACTTAAAAATCCTATGGTGTTTGAACTTACATTATTAGAATTTCTTCACTAATTAACCCTTGTCCTGCTGTATAAAATACCTTACTGAACTGCTGTAAAATCAAAGGGCTCAAAGCACCAAAGAAATTTGTCGTTCAACAATCAATTTTTCTTTTAGAGGTCAATTTCATAAATAAATCTGGCAGGAAAAGTACTGGTAGGAGTTGCAGACCGAGGTCAGACTGCACTTATGTGCAGGCAGATCTTTGTCCATATCTCCTGCCAAAACCGGAATATTCCGGTTCAGCATGAAAAGGGTTAATTATCAAAATGTGTATTAAGCAACCAGTCCTTTGAGTCGTTCTTTAATCCATTTCCACACAATAAAATTTCAGACTTGTGCAGATTGTAAGAAGCTGCAGACTACAATTTCAAGCAATTTCTTCATTACCCACAATGTTTTTCAAAGATTTTTTCTTGAGAGGCGTTAAAAGGAGGGCTTGTGTGGGAATTGGTTAA
Organism: Fragum fragum; assembly: GCA_946902895.1. NCBI lineage: Eukaryota > Metazoa > Mollusca > Bivalvia > Cardiida > Cardiidae > Fragum > Fragum fragum. Next base: position 37,236,546 of record OX336376.1, on the reverse strand, counting down.
TCCATTTCAGAAATTGCTTGAGACAAGCAATTTCTTCTTTGTCCACAATGTTTTCTAAAGCTTTTTTTATGGGCGTAAAAGGGAGGGATTGTGTGGGAAAGGGTTAAAGACAGTGCCCAATCCTTTACAAAATTAATTCACTTGCTTCTTCTCAGACAAAGAAAGCATTTGAACGTAGCAGAAAGATGAAGGAACCAGAAGAAATACCAGTGGTTGTTGAGACGCCGAAATTAGAGGAACCCGAACCTACTGCTGTAGAAACTGAGAGGTAAGATATATTTACCCCTATCTACTGCATTCCCCACAAATTATGTTACAGCATTTGTTATGTTACAGCAAGAGAGTGTTACAGCATGATACCTTGTTTCTGTGATAGAGTAGATCTTCTATAAAGAAATCACATTCATTAGGAATGTATAATGTTATGTAGAACCTTAATTTCTTTTTATATATTAGGGTAAGTTTGTTCTCAGTACCTCTTAGGTCTTAATCCTTAACTGTTTTTCAAAATTTTAGACTCATTCAAATTCAAAGGGGGAGCAGATGACATTATGGAGAAAATATAATTCAAGAAGTAACCATCCTATACAATAGAACATTGTATGAGAAAGGGTTACCAGAAACATTTACTAGACAACAAAAATTTTAGACTGGTCCAAATTTAAAAAAAATGTCAGTATTTCAGGGTCTATTAAATTTGAAAAAAATGAGTACCAAATATGGTGGAAAACATTATGAGAAAAGAAATTTGCTTGTCACGTGTAATATCTCCTTTTCCCAGATAGTTTTCCATGACCATGTTTCTTTAACCCTTTACAATTTTTTTACACCCCTAAAGAAAAAAGTTTTGAAAAACATTGTGGATAATGAAGAAATTGCTTGTCACAAGCAATTTCTTCATTATCCCTGATGTTTTCTACCCTTTAAAGACAAAGATTTTTAAAAATCACCATCTTAAAATTGTTGTCTGCAACTTTTTTTGAATTTGGACCAGTTTTAAAATTTTCTCGCGTGGGAATGGGTTAAAGAGTCATAAAGAGGGATTATGTGGTTTAGTGTTAATTTTGAGGGAATGCCCCACTTTTTTGCAATATAACACATTAATTCACAGCAGGGCATGGTAATTTAATTTCATTGGCTGAAATATGTAAAATTACTATTTACAAGTCACCTGTTGCCAAAATATAATTTTCTGCTATTGAATGGGTCATTTAAGTATTCCCTCCCTTTACTCATGAGATTAAATTACTTAACCCAACCTTAACCGATTAGCCCATTCCCACTCAGTGATGCTTTTAGATCCCTCTCAGAAAAAAAGCTTTAGAAAATAGTGTGTAAAATGAAGAAATTGCTTGTTACAAGCAATTTCTTCATTTTCTACACTATTTTCTACCCAGAAAGTTGAAAAAATCCTAAGTTTTATAAACTTTAAATTGTCGTCTGCCACTTCTTTCAATTTGGGCTAGTCTAAAATTTTGCCGTTTGATAATAGGTCAACAGATGACAAAATTTCAGACTTGCCCAAACTGACAGGAGTTACAAACGACAATTGAAAGTTTATGACAAAATTTCAGACTTGCCCAAACTGACAGGAGTTACAAACGACAATTGAAAGTTTATGAAATTCAACTTTTGGGATAGAAAACATAGTGCAAAATAAAGCAATAGCTTGTTATAAACAATTTCTTCATTTTATACAATGTTTTCTCAATTCTTTTCTTGAGGGGCATCAAAAAGCTTCACTGTTTGGGAATGGATTAATAACTTAAACTCCCTTTGTGATATTTACAACAATTTTCCTCTTGCTTGAGGACTTCTTCCACTAAAAAATCTTTTCAAGTCATCGTCACACAACAAAATTTTAGACTCGGGTCCAATTCAAGGAACTGCAGATGACATTTCAAATTGCATTTTAATTTAATTGAAAACAATTCTGTCAAAAAGTGTATAGAAACAATTGTTAAGCTTAATTTCTTTTAGGCATCTAAAAAATTGTCTGGTAATTGGTAAATGATAAAAATTGAGTACAAAAAAGTTTTCATAGGCATTTTTTCAATACTCGACTTAGTTCAAATAAGCAAACTTGTAGGAATAAGGTTTAGGTCTTGAACAATATATTGTTGGTCATTTTGAAATGATCAAAGAACACTTATTCAAAAATATGAATGGTTTTACATGAAATATTAATCAGAAGCATTCATATTTCAATAATCTGGGCTTTGAAAGATCATTTTTTTTATTCTTGCTAGGGTGAAATTAATTAGAGGCATGATTGAAATATTGAAAAAAAGTATAGATTAAAGTTGAATATGATCAATACAAAAATTGATTATAATAATCCATTACCAGATGGCAAAATTTTAGACTGGTCCAAATTCAAAGAAGCTGCAGACTAAAGTTTTAGTTGATGAAACTTTTGAATTTCTTTGCCTTTTAGTGTAGAAAAACATCATGGATAGTGAAGAAATTGCTTGTATCAAGCAATTTCTTCATTTTCCACAATGTTTTTCAAAGGTTTTTTTCTTTGGTACGTCAAAAATGTTCATTGTATGGGAATGGGTTAATGCTGCAATGTAATCTTTTGGATATAAATCTGAGGTTTATCAATTTTAACCCATTCCCACTCAGTGACGCTTTTGGATGCCCCTCAAGAAAAACAATTAGGAAAACATTGTCTAAAATGAAGAAATTGCTTGTGACAAGCAATTTCTTCATTTTACACAATGTTTTCTTCCAAGAAAGTTGAAGAAATCTAAATTTTCATTATCTTTGAAATGTTGTCTGCAACTCCTTTCAATTTGGGCCAGTCTAAATTTTTTCAATCTGGTAATGGGTTAAATTATTACCAGATAACAAAATTTTAAACTGGTCCAATTTGAAAGAAGTTCCAGATGAAAATTCAAAGTTTACAAAACAACTTTTTATGGTAGAAAACATTGTGGAAAATTAAGAAATGGTTTGACAGATTGCTGCAAAAACAGCAAGTGACCCAGTTGTTCATTTAGATCAGAATGAACTTTGAACTCTGACATTTATGCTTAACCCTTTCCTGTTTTATGAAATTTTAGACTGGTCCAAATTGAAAGAGAATGCAGACGACAATTAAAATTGGATGCAATTCCGAATAAAACCATCCTATGTGGTAGAAAACATTATGGGAAAAGGAGAAATTGCTTATTATAAGCAATTTATCCTTTTTCCACATTGTTTTCTCAAGTAAAAAAGTCACAGTGACGTAAATTCCCGGGTTTATCCAGGAAAGGGTTAACAGTCTTAGCTCAGTTGTTTTTGTACAAAACCCAAGGTTTGGCCATAGCCATGTCTGTGTCTGCCTCTGGGTCTCTCTGTTTGCCTCGATGTCAATGTCGGAACACCTTGACTTTTTCAAATATCTCTGGTTCTTACTGAACACATTCATTAGAAACTCTGAATATATTCACCATTGAAATAGCAAATGAGTTATGCCCCTTCTTTTACCAACTATCAATCACTTGAACATCTGAGAATTTTGGTTATCTTGTTTTAGTTTGGCGACTTAAACATTGTAAGTACAGCTTATATTGCAATTGTAGGTTGCCAATCAGCAATTTTGCATTTTATGCATGACCATAATTTTACAACCTCACATCATTTTATATCTTTGTCAAATTGCCATGTCGGAGGTTAGGTGGCATGTCCAGCGGTCAATCCGTTAAAACAACAGAAATAATGAAACAATTGCTGCAGAATATTCTATGGATTATGAAAGTGAGACTTTAGCTTGCAGCTCTAATCTATAGCTGATATATAGCTTTTTAGCATACATGTATTACCATGCAATGACACTTTCTGACTTCCTTAACCCATTACCACCTGAGAAATTTTAGACTGGTTCAAATTGAAAGAAGTTGTAGACAACAATTTAAGCTTAATGAATTTTTAGATATTTTCAAGATTTTTTTCACTAGAAAAAATTGTGTAAAATGAAGAAATTGCTTGTTACAAGCAATTTCTTCATTTTACACAATGTACAGTCGAACCTGTCTTAAGCAAGCGGTCAAGGGATTTGCCAAAATCGCTTGCTTAAGACAGGTGCTTGCTTAATACAGGTCGGCCTGTCAAGGTGATGGCCGGATATTTGTATAACAAAAAGATTAGGGGGGGGGGGGTAGAAAGTATTCATTTTCTAGGCAAAGAATGACAAGAAAACAGCTCAGTCAAGCATCGGATTACATTTTCTCGAACACTGATTAAAAAAATAACGGCCGGTCACTTGAGGATCAGTCTGCTCGATAATTTTGATGATTGCGTAAAACACTTTATTTCAATAAAATTCCAATCTAGAATCTAGTCAAAATTAGTCATCGAGCAAGTTTGTTTACTCATTTCTCACCTCTAAAACTGCAAACAAACTCCGTACGAAAACGAAAATAGATTACTTTCCGAGAACAGTAATTTCGATTGTCATACCCGATTAAACTTTATTGATTACGTTTGAATATCATATGCGTAAAATTCAATCACTGAATAAGGGCAATATAAGAAACTAGGAACTTTGGTCACTTCGAAGTTATCTACCAAACACCTGTTAATTGGCGACGCGTGTGAATGTTTATCTGATTTTGACACTTAAATAGATAATCCGAAAACAATTATGCGCCATGATAATTACTTATCTGTGAAAATTGCCATGGGCCCGAAAGTTGACCGTAAACTCGGGTTATTTGAAAGAATGGGACACGATTTTGATGGCTGTTGACCGAGTTTTAGAGGTGCTTGTTGAATACAGGTAAAATTTAGTGTAAAATGGATCGGGGGGACATTAAACTAGCCGTTTATGACAGGTGCACGCTGAATGGAGGTGACCGGATGACCAGGTTTGACTGTATTCTCAATTTTTTTTCTTGAGGGGCATCCAAAAGTGTCACTGTGTGGAAAAGGGTTAAGAAATACAATCATGGAAAACATTGTGAGAAGCTTGTGACAAGCAATTCCTTCTTGTCTCACAATGTTTCCTATCCTCTTTGGCAGTTATTTTCAAATTTTAGTGCAATATGAAATGTGGTCTGCAACTTTTTAGCTCACCTGAGCACAACGTGCTCAAGGGGAGCTTTTGGTATCACCTTTTGTCCGTCGTGCGTCGTGCGTCGGAAGTCGTCAACAATTCTTTAAACATCTTCTCCTCAGAAACCACTGGGCGGAATTCAACCAAACTTGGTAGGAATGTTCCTTGGGTGACCCTTCTCAAAAGTTGTTCGCGGATTTTTGATTGACCCCCAAATATGGGCGTGGCAGGGCGTGGCAGTTTTTAACTTAGAAATCTTTAAACATCTTCTCCTCAGTAACCATTGGGCCAATTTCAACCAAATTTGGTATGAATGTTCCTTAGGTGACCCTTTTCAAAAGTTGTTCGTGGAATTTTGATTTATGCCCAAATATGGGCGTGGCAGGGCGTGGCAGTTTTTGACTTAGAAATCTTTAAACATCTTCTCCTCAGTAACCATTGGGCCAATTTCAACCAAACTTGGCATGAATGTTCCTTGGGCGACCCTTTTCAAAAGTTGTTCATGGAATTTTGATTTATGCCCAAATATGGGCATGGCAGGGCGTGGCAGTTTTTGACTTAGAAATCTTGAAACATCTTCTCCTCAGTAACCATTGGGCCAATTTCATCCAAACTTGGCATGAATGTTCCTTGGATGACCCTTTTTAAAAGTTGTTCGCAGAATTTGATTTATGCCCAAATATGGGCGTGGCCGGGCGTGGCAGTTTTTGACTTTGAAATCTTTAAACATCTACACCTCAGGAACCATTGGGCCAATTTCAAGCAAACTTGGTATGAATGTTCCTTGGGTGACCCTTTTCAAAAGTTGTTCGGCAGAATTTCGTTTCACGCCCAAATATGGGCGTGGCAATTTTTGACTTTGAAATCTTTAAACATCTTCTCCTCAATAACTATTGGGCCAATTACAACCAAATTTGGTATGAATGTTCCTTGGGTGACCCTTTTCAAAAGTTGTTAGCAGAATTTTGATTTATGCCCAAATATGGGCGTGGCATTTTTTTTAACTTTGAAATCTTTAAACATCTTATCCTCAGTAACAGTTGGGTCAATTTCAACCAAACTTTGCATGAATGTTCCTTTCGTGACCCTTTTCTAAAGTTGTTCTTGGAATTTTGATTTATGCCCAGATATGGGCGTGGCAGGGTCAGGCACTTTTTTGACTTTGAAATCTTTAAACATCTTCTCCTCAGTAAGCATTGGATCAATTTCAACCAAACTTGGCATGAATGTTCTTTGGGTGACCCTTTTCAAAAGTTGTTTGCAGAATTTGGTTTCACACCCAAATATGGGCGTGGCAGTTTTTGACTTAGAAATCTTTAAACATCTTCTCCTCAGTAACTATTGGGCCAATTTCAACCAAATTTGGTATGAATGTTTATTGAGTGACCCTTTTCAAAAGTTGTTCTTGAATTTTGATTGATGACCAAATAAGGGCTTGGAAGGGTAGGGCAGTTTTTGACTTTGAAATCTTTAAACATCTTCTCCTCAGTAACCATTTGGCCAATTTCAATTTTGAATCATCTTACATTAGTCAGGTGAGCGATTTTAGGGCCATTCTGGCCCTCTTGTTTCAATTTGTGCTAGTTTGAAATTTTGTCCTCTGGTAATCAGTTAGATATATAGCTTTTTTAAATAAAAAAGATTAATAGATAAATAAAAAAAAAGAAACTTGATTTAAAGCATAAGTAGCCAAATATAATTTACAAATTTGATGAGCTCTAAGCATTATTTAACCCTTGTCATGCTGAACCCGGAATATTCCGGTTTTGGCAGGAGATATAGACAAAGATCAGGCTGCACATAAGTGCAGTCTGATCTTTGTCTACATCTCCTGCTTGTAATTTTCCCTTCCTGAGTAGTTATGTAATTGATTTTCAAAAGAAATAGTGATTATTGAACAATAAGTACTATCAGTGCTCTCAGCCCTTTAATTTCAATGCCATTTCGTAAGGGGTTCTATACAGCATGACAAGAGTTAAAACTTGCAATAATCAAACAGGAAAGTAAGTAAAAAAGGTAAAATTTTATGATGATACCTTTTGAGAACAAGTGTAAATTTTATTGGTAATTTCATACTGTCATAGGATTAGTCTCAAATTTCTAAATTCACTGGTAGGTTAATTATTGGAGAGTTAGGAGGAGCAGCAGATAATGACTTTGGAATATTTTGTATGTAAAATGGAGAAATAACTGTAAGTAATATGTTAATTTTTGATTCGTAAAGAAATGATGAGCATGAGATATTGTGGAATATTTTGTAAAAAAATGATTTTTCAAGAAAAGCATAAAAAAGATTATAATTAAACCATTCCCCAGTGGCACTTAATCCTCCTTTTGGACGTGACACCCCTCACCCCATCACTCTCACCCCCCCCCCCCTCCCCCTCCCGAAAAAAACTTTGGAAACCATTTTGAATACTGACAAGAATTGCTTTTTACAGGCAATTTCTTCATTATCCACATTGTTTTCTACAACAAAAGTCAAATATTTTTAAAAATTAATTTACTAAATTGTTGTCTGCAGCTTATTTGAATTTGGAACGGTCTATAATTTTGTTATCCGGTCATTGGTGATGCATTTCTTTAACCGTTTCCTGCACAATCCCTTGTTTTTATGTCCCTATGATTTTATATTTGAAAAAAATATTGTGGGGAAAGAAGAAATTGCTTGTTACAAGCAATTTCTTCTTTCCCCACAGTATTTTGTAACCTATAGGTTGCTTACTTTTTCAAATGCACCCACTTTTAAATGTTGTCTGCAACTTCTTTCAAATTGGACCAGTTTAACTTTTTAAAAAACAGGAAAGGGTTAAGAAACTATTAATTGGACCAATAATGAAAGGAAAAAAGTATTGCAAATCTACCTTGTTCAGAACATATCCATCTTCAACATATTTCCACACAATACCCTGTTTTTATGTACTACATGAAATTAACAATGGAAAACAATGTGAGAAAATGATAAATTGCTTGTCACAAGTATTTTATTTTCTCACAATCTTGTCTTCACTATCTAGCACTTTTTTTCAGACTTGCAAAAGCTTTGAATTGTAATCTGTAACCTCTTAAATTTGGACCAGTCTAAAATGTTGTAGTATGGTACTGGGTTACCCCCCGCCCCAACACACACACACACACACAATGTTCAAGGGTCTATTGGAGTAAGCTAAATATGACGGCTGGTTGGTTGATCATTCTGTAGTGATTTTATGCACTCTCATAGTCTCATTTTGTTGGCCGCCATCATAGTGCAGTCAGTAGCGCACCAGACTCCCAATCTTCAACCATGGAATGTCATGGGTTTCGATCCCCGGCGGCAACACATATCCTTCCCAACATTTGTCTCTCACCAGTGGGTGGATAATTGTTAACTGAAGTGGGATAGCAGCTTGAGGCTAGAAAAGGATGTAATCGTAGTACTGGTGTGAGAAATACCAGGAATCCATTGTTAGGTACTCCAGACGCCGCTATACCACTGAAAAACATATACATTGATCACATGTTGAAATTTTGCAACACACTTCTTTGAAGTTTTAAGTCAACTCGGCAAAAGAATTATTGCTCCTTGAACTTGGAATCTTTTTTTATAAGCAACGCTCTGGGCTTGTAATTTTTGTTATGATCAATTTTTAATGAAACTTTATACATACACTAATAACATGTAGAACTCTGCAACACACTTTTTCAAGTCTATACTTCCCCTAGCAGAAGAATGCTCTTTCCTTCAACTTAGACAATTTTTTATTAGCAAGGCTCTCATAAAGTAATTTGTGCAGATGAATGATTGATTGAATGGGGTTCAACACCACTTTTAACAGTATTTCAGTCGAAGCCTGGCAGCTGGAGCACCTATCAATGGATTCCTGGTATTTCCCACACTAGTACTATCACTACATCCTTTCCTAGCCTCCAGCTGCTATCCCACTTAGGTTTACGTATATCCACCCATTGGTTAGAGACAAACATTGGAAAGGATATGTGCTGCTGTCAGGGATCAAATCCATGACATCCTGTGATAGAATATTGGGAGCCTTATGCCCTAACAACTGCGCTATGACGGCGGACTTTGTGCATATGAACTCCTCCTACAAATTCTCTTAAAAAAAATAAAGCTTTGTATATTCATTGATCTCATGTTGAAGTTTTGCAACAGGCTATTTTCAAGTCTCAACTCCTCATGGCAGAAGAATCATCTCTTCTTGATTTTGACACTTTTTAATAAGCAAGGATCTTTGCGGGGCTATTAAGTCACATACTTTGACAAGGTCAAGTTATCATTTCACTCAAAAAGTTCTATCAGGAAGTTCAAAAGATAAAATAAACTGATAAAAGCTTAAAAAAATTATAGCTAATGATCAAAACATAAGAGAAAAAAATAATGTAAATTTTATAGGAAGACTATAAGACTAGTGAAAGAAGATGAATTTAATGATATTGGGTCAGCATCAATCAATATTTTAACATATCCTCATAATTTATAGTCACTTGCTTTAGTTTGCAATATTCCTTAACCCATTCCAACTCAATCCCTCCTTTTTACTTCCCTTTAAGAAAAAAGCTTTGGAAAAAATTGTGGAAAATGAAGAAATTGCTTGTATCAAGCAATTTCTTCATTATCAACAATGTTTTATATCCAAAAAGACGAAAAAATTAAAAATTCCATCAACTTGAAATTGTCGTCTGCAGCTTCTTTCAATTTGGACCAGTCTAAAAATTTGCTGTGTTAGAATTGGTTAATAATAATTGACATATCACATGAAAAGATGCCTTATTTGGAGTGTTAAAAGTATCAATCCTGGTCAGACTGTGCATTGACTGGGGTCAAAACTTTCCCTTTTTGGACATGTGACACGTTTTTCACGTGACAGGTCACAAAATTAATTGATACTTTTGAACAAACCCTGATCTATTACTGTTTAACTCATTCCCACACAGTGATGCTTTTAGACGCCCCCATGGAAAAAAGCTTTGGAAAACATTATTGAAAATGAAGAAATTGCTTGTTACAAGCAATTTCTTCATTTTCCAAAATGTTTTCTACCCATAATGTTGAAAAAATCCAAAATTTCATAAACTTTAAATTGTCATCTGCAGTTTCCTTCAATTTGGGCCAGTTTAAATTTAAATTTAACCATCTGTAAATGGCTTAAGGTAAATTTTGTACTTTTATTATTGTCTTCTGTCACAATGTCTAGTTAATTGTAATTTCAACATAGCCATAAGTTTGAAAAGGGACGGGAAAAATATGAATAGGAAAAATCAGATAAAAGTAATAACTCATGTAGACATAGTCTGTTTGAATAGATCTATTCAAACTTAGTTTTTTAAACAAGGTCAATTTTCAACAAATGACAAGTTTTCAATAATTTCAAGATTCAACCCTGAGTATGTTCCGTATGAAATTTTCTGAACTCATTACCACTGGACAAAATCTTAGACTGGTCTAAATTCAGTGAAGTTGTAATTGACAATTTTAACCCATTCCCAAAAAATCCCTCCTTTTTACGCCACTGCAGAAAAAGGCTTCAAAAAACATTGTGGAAAATGAGGAAACTTAACTTGTATCAAGCAATTTCTTCATTATCCACAATGTTTTCGAACAAAAAAACGACCCGGAAATATTTAAAATTCCATCAACTTGATATTGTCCTCTTCAGCTGCTTTTAACTTGGACCAGCCTAAGAATTTGTAATGTGGAAATGGGTTAAAGTGATGAAATCTAAGAAATCTTTGTCTTTTAGGGAAGCAAACACTGTGGATAATGCAGAGATTGCTTATAACAAGCAATTTCTTCACCTTTTAACAATGTTTCCTATGCTATAACACAATGATTTTTCAAATTACAAAATTAATTATGCTGTGTGTAATTTCTTGAAGTTTGGACCTCTCTGAAATTTTGTTGATTGGTAATAAGTTAGTCAGATTTGGTCGCGTTCTTCGGAAACCTATCCAAATTGTACAATCTTTCGCATTATCTCTGTGAAGTTCCAAACGGTTGTATCTACAACTCTGTTTTGAGAGCCCCACTGAATATTTGATTGACCAATTCGCACACTATAAAATTTTGGACCAGTCCAAATACAACGAAGTTGCAGACGACAATTTAAAGTTGATAAAATCTTTAAAATCTTTGTCTATTGTGGTATAAAACATTGTGGATAATGAAGAAATTGCTTGTGACAAGCAATTTCTTCATTTTCCACAATGTTTTCCAAAACTTTTATATTGAGAGGCGTTTTAAAGTGTCACTGTGTGGGAATGGGTTAAGGAAATTCCTGTTGATATGTTTTGCTTGACTGTGCAATTTGGTGACATGGATCAGACTAGATGTTTAACCTGTTACGAGATGACAAAATTCTAGACTGGTTCAAATTGAAAGAAGGTGCAGACATCAAATTTTAAGTTGATGGTGTTATAAAATTCTTTGTCTTTTGTGATAGAAAGCATTGTGGACAAAGGAGAAATGTTTGTTATGAGCTATTTCTTCATTGTCCACAATGTTATCCAAAGCTTTTTTCTTAAGGGGTGTGAAATAGTGTTTTTAAATGCCCCCCAAAAGCTGTGGAAAATATTTGAAAAAAAAGAAATGGCATGATATAAGCAATTTCTTCATAATCCATGTTTTCAAACTGGAAACAAAGATAAATAAATAAAATTTCATCAATCAAAAATTTGTCTGCAACGTCATCTTTGAATTTGGATCAGTCTAAAATTTGCCGTCCTGTGATGCCTGTTAACCCATTCCCACATGATGACTCTTCTAAAAGCCCCGAAGTATGAAAGCTTTGGAAAACATTGTGGAGAATGAAGAAATTACTTGTCACAAGCAATTTCTTCATTATCAACAATGTTTGCTACTCTGAAAGACAAAGATTTTGAAGATTTCATCAACTTAAAATTATCGTCTACAATTTCTTTGAATTGCGTCTTGTCTAAAACTTTAACATGTGGGAATGGGTTAATATGACAATATTTGTCAGAACATACTGCCCAGATGAAATATTGACCATAACAAACAATGGCTGACCACCACTCAATATTGACAGAATGGATTATAACCTTAAGATATCTATTCTTTATTTATTTAAATCATTGTAGAGCTTGGTAACTTGTTTTCAATTTCAACCCTTGTCATGCTTAGTAAAATCCCTATCAAAAAGACATTAGAATCAAAGAGCTGAAAGCACTCGAAGCCCTGGTTGTAGTCACACTTTCTTTTGAATATCATTTTGATAAGCAAATTTGCTTTGATAGGAACAGTCAGTGTAGACTAAGATTAGACTGCATATATATGTCTTTGTCTATACCTCCGGCAAAACAAGGAAAATTCCAGTTTCAGCATGACAAGGGTTAAAATGGGTGTCATAGATTCATTTTACTGCCGTACCTATTATCAGACAACAATATTTTAGACTGATGCAAATTGAAGATGATTGCAGACAATGGTTTTGAGTTCATGAAATTTTAAACTAGAAATTGTCACAGTATGTGACTTAATAAACCCCCCCCCCAGTGCTTTCTTTATAATGAGAGCTAAGTTCAAGTGGAGATAATTCTTGAACCAGGGGGAATTAAGACTTCAAAATTACGTCTTGCAAACCTTCAACATGTGGTTAATCTTTATATAAAGTTTCAATAGTATTGCAGCAAAACTGAAGGAGGAGTTCGCGACACAAAATTGGTAGTATTTTGTACAGACAGACAGACACACAGACAGACTGATTCCAGTATAACCCGAAAAACATTCGTTTTATGGGGGTATAAAAAAATCTTTGTCTATCTGGATAGGAAACATCATGGGAAATGAAGAAATTGGCAAGGAGCTTTAACTACTCTATGTTTCCTATGTTTCTGGCCATTAACCCTTGTCATGCTGAACCCAAAATATTCCTGTTTGGGCAGGTGGTATAGACAAAGATCAGCCTGCACATATGTGCAGTCTGATCTTGGTCTACACCACCTGCTTGTCCCTGTAAACCGACAGGTGTTTGTCACATTAATTGTCAAAAGATATTTAACTTCTATGTAAGAGCGTCAAATGCTTACAGTCCTTTGATTTTAATGTATTTTTTAATCAGATTTTTATTCAGCATGACAAGGGTTAAATCCACATGAGTATTCCTGTATATTGCCAGATCTTCCAAACCTGAAATCACGAGCTTGAAGATGACTTTTTAACCCTTGTCATGCTGAACTGGAATATTCAGGTTTTGGCTGGGGGTGTAGACCAAGATCAGCCTGCACATAAGTGCAGTCTGATCTTGGTCTACACCTCCAGCTTGTACTTATCCTGCCAGAGTAGTTTATGGAATCAATTTCTGAAAGAAATATTGATTATTGAACAACAAGTTCTATCAGTGCTTTCAATCCTTTGATTTTACACTTATTCATTAACCCTTTCCCGTTTTTCGAAATTTTAGACTTGTCCAAATTGAAAGAGTTTGCAGACAACAATGACAACTGGATGCTATTTTAAATGAACCCATCCTATGTGGTAGAAAATATTGAGGAAAAAGGAGAAATTGCTTGTAACAAGCAATTTCTTCTTTTTCCACAATCTTTTCTCAAGTATAAAATCACAAGAACGTAAAATCCCGTATTTGAACGGGAATGGGTTAAGGTAATTTATACAGCATGACAAGGGTTAACCAATTCCTACACAACAAAATTTTAGACTGGATCAAATTGAAAGAAGTTGCAGACAACAATTTCAAGTTGATGAAGCTTTAGAAATCCTTGTCTTTTAGGATAAAAAACATTGCTGATAATGAAGAAATTGCTTGTTACAAACATACTATTTATTTTCCAAATGTTTCTGAACCTTTTTTTCTTGAGAGGCATCAAAAAGCAGGGCTTTGTAGGAATAGATTAAAGTGTTGGATTAATTTGAAAAAAAAAGTATCATATTAGCTAGAAAACATTAATTGAAAAGGAGAAATTGTTCGTTATAATTTCTTTATTTCCCACAATGTTTCAATGGCTGTGTTCTTCAATGCATCAAAAAACTTGATTGTGTTGTTACTGGATAACCCATTATAAGAAGACAAAATTGTAGACTGGTCCATATTCAAAGGAGTTGCAGATGACCATTCAAAGTTGATGAAATCTTGTAATTGTTTGTTTTTTGGGGGTAGAAAACACAGGGAAATGAAGAACTTAAAAGCAATTTCTTCATTTTCCACACTGTTTTTCTAACTCTCTTTTCTTGAGATGCATCAAAAAGTGAGATATGTGGGAATGGTTTAATCATATTATAACGTTGAAAAGGTGGTTTGTATCATAGATTATCAATGCCTATAAGATTTAAAAAAAAAAGAACTGAAAATAATTTGGTAAGTCTTGACCTATGACAAAGATTGTCGTAAATTGAAGTGAAACTTGAATAAAAATCAATGTTCTTTTTATTAGCGAACAAGCATAAAATCCGCAAGTGACACATGTGAATACATTCATACCAATGAGATCTTTACACCCAAATTATTTTCAATAAAACAGATTTATTACCGTCTTTAAGAGCCAAATTAAAACAGCCTTTAACACCTTACCGCATAGTGAGAGAAATTATAATTCTCTATTCATTGCTAATTCAAGGCTCATTACCCAGCAACGGAATTTAGGCTGGTCCTAATTGAATGATGTCGCTTAGGACATTTTCAGTGTAGCCAAATCTTTTTATTTTCTATAAAATAGTGTAGAATATAATTTCAGAAAAAAAGAAATGCTGGTTACCAGCATTTTCTTCTTTTCCATGTTTTCCTGTATTTGAATAAATAAACCATTAACCCATTACCAGACGGAAAAATTTTAAGCTATTTCAAATTGAAAGGAGTTGCAGATGACAATTTAAAGTGTATGATTTTTTTTCACCTTTCTAGGAGGAAAACATTTTGGAAAATGAAGAAATTGCTTGTTACAAGCAAAAGCATCAATGTGTGGAATGGGTAAACCCTTGTCATGCTGATCCCAGAATATTCTCTTTTGACACTTAGGCTAGCTGTTGAAGATGTATAGACTAAGATCAGCCTGCACAGACTGGTAGTCTGATCGTAGTAGACACTACCTACCTGTTGAGGGAATCTTTGTACACGAAGAATATCTAAATTTGACCAAAAAAATTAAAACTTTGTGAAGAAAGGATAAATATTCAGCAGAACAAGGGTTAAGAAACACATCACATAGAAATTGCAGAGTGAACCCTAACACAACAAAATTTGTCTGTTTCAGTGAAAAACCAGACTCAAAACTCGACTTGAAAGTACCAGAACTTCCATCCTCCGCAGACACAGAAAAGAAACAGCGTAAAGAAAAGTCCAAACCAAAAAGGCATTTAATAGAAACTGGTGATGACCAGCCGAAGGAACTAGATCCAATTGTGAGTACTGTATTTACTCCTTGTATATAATCCCTACCTGTTAAGGATCCCACTATAGTTATTTACATAGGTTTTCTTCTGATTTTAGAATTATTTCCTTTAACCCTTTTCAAAATTTTGGACTTGACCATAACAAAGAAGTTGCAGACAACAATAACAGTGAGTGTAATTTGAAAAGTAACCATGACCATAATTGATGGATCGCTCCTTTCATTTAAAAATCAGTTTATCAGTTGAGTTATTTATTATTGGGATGAGTGTATTTTTCAATGCGTTTATTGGAGTATAAAGTGCAATTGCCTTAGCACATGGCAAATAACGCCCGTAGGGCGTTATGTTTAAGCCATGTGCTAAGGCAATTGCACTTTATACTCCAATAAACGCAGTGAAAAATACACTCGGCCCATATAATTGCAATACGTCTATTTCCAAATCCAAAACGGATAGAGAGATGAAAATAAAAACAAATTAACGAACTGTGGGCGGAGTTACTTTTCTTTGACAGGCGTATGGATACATTGACACAGTTTATCGCTCGAGTCGTTGTAACGGCGGACATTTTATTTCGTCGCTTGGGTTTTTTGAAATGGAAATTCGAACATTCGTTGGATTTATTTGGAATTATTATGATGAAATACTAACTTTAAACTATGTAAATTATGATATCTGGGTCGATAACAGTTAGAATTATGAATAGATGCTTTGTAATAGACAAGAAATATAAACCTACCACATGGACACGATTGCATGCTGATGTGGCGAAGCCGATTCGACATCTCGGATTTACGGCTAATAAATGTGAGTTTTTCAAAATCTTTATGTTTAAAACAAACATTATAATTGTTATAAGGACACTATTTGTTTATCTATTTATTGAAAATCCATGGAAGTATAAAGGAATTCGAGGAAATCGAAATTCAAAAGGTGATGACTATAAATAGTAACAAAGCAAGTTTGGTATTTCTTGGAAGTGAATTCCCAATATCGGAAATCCCTGACCTTGTTTGTTTCTATTTTTGTCGAAAATAGTTCTGCCTTTTATCGAGGTATAAAGTGCAATTGATTTGATCACGTGATACGATTTGGGCCAATGAAAATACTCTATTTTGAAGTAATGCAATTATTCAGCCCAGAAATTCAATTTTTACCTTGGGTATTTATATTTACTAATTAATTTTATATTTTTTTTTTCAGGAATTATTGAATGAGCAAAATCGTCAGATACGCAGCGAGATAGACTGGTCTACAATGGACACCAATGGATTGGAGGATACCAGCAAGGTATGTAATAAAAATCAACAAGACCAAGGTCTCAATTAGACAGAATGATGAGATTGATCCCTTTTAGTCTCTTAACCCATTTCCAGACAGCAAAATTTTAGACTGGTCCAAATTCAAAGGAGTTGCAGACAACAATTTACAGAATTTTATAATTATTTTGGCTTTTATGATAGAAAACATTGTGGACAATGAAGAAATTGCTATTACAAGCAATTCTTCATTGTCTACAACCTAGTGTTTCATGAAAAATACACTTTAGCCCATCCCTACACAACATAATTTTAGACTGGTCCAAATTGAAAGAAGCTGCAGAGGACAATTTCAAGTTGATGGAATTCAAAATTGTTTCGTCTTTTGGGATTGAAAGCATTGTGGATAATGAAGAAATTGCTTAATACAAGCATTTTTTCATTTTCCACAATGTTTTCCAAAGCTCTTTTTCTTGAGGGGCAAAAAAAAGGAGGGATTGTAGGGAAATGTTAAAGTTTATCTTTAAATTCTTGTTTTGCAGCGTCAGCCTCAGATCAAGTCATGGATCCAAGGGCGTTTGGCACTCTCACAACAATCTAGTCGATTTGAACTTCCTATGGACATGAAAAGATTAGAAAGTAAGAATTATTTTTTCTAAAACTTTAGGAGTCATTTCTGCTACAGCATCAAAAGTGTATTGCACATATTTGAAGGTTTTTGATCTATTTTTCGCACATGTTATCAATGTGAATTCAAGGCTTCCTCAAGGTTTTCTTATTCTTCAATCTATATATTAAGTTTTATAAAGCCAGCTGAAAGTTAATTGACCGCTCCTCATTGACTTTAACCCATAACCATACAATGACTCTTTCTGATGCCCTGAAGAAAATTAAGTCATAGAAAAATTCCTGGAAAAAAAGTGAAAGTGCTTGTAACAAGCAAATTCTCATTTTCTTATAATGCTTTCTACCCTATTCGACACTTAATTTCCAATACTATGTCAATTTGAAATATCAAATACAACTTCTTCCAAACTAGACCAGTCAAAAAATGTGTTATCTGGTAATGGACTGAAAGACTGGATCTGGCTAATACTTGACCTGAAATCTTAAAACCCTCTTACTTCAAGAAAACTTATTTAATTGTCATTAAGTCATTACCAGACAATAGCATTTTAGACTGGTCCAAATAGAGATGCTGACAACGAATTAAAGTTTATGAAATTGTAGACTTTTTGGGTAGAAAACATTATGTAAAATGAAGAAGTTGCTTTTTGCTTTTTTACACAATGAGTTACCAATTGTTTTTCTTGAGGGGTGTCAAAAGCATCCCTGCGTGAGAGTGGAATAAACTACATTAACCCAGTCCTTCACAATCATGCTTTTTAAAGCTATTGATAAATTGTGTGGATACTGAAGAAATTGCTTGTAAAAAGCAATTCTTTCATAATCCCCAATGTATGGTATGAAAAAAAAAACCAAAGTCTTTTTAAGTCTGCTTCTTTTAGATGACATTTTCCAGAGTGAAACTTGATGGCTGAGATCAATTATTGTTACCCCTGAATTACTTTGCAAGTATTCAAATTCCAAGGAGTTAATATAGCTAAAATGATGTTAAACTGCCAGATCACACTTGTATGTCTAGTCGGAATACATGCACGCTGACATTAGAGTGTGACCAAATTTCTGAATGTTGAGATGATCAAAGTATCAACCATCTCTTTTTATGATAACTTTCCTAAACATAAGATAATACATGTGATATCGGAGGGCGTAAAAGATGTGCTTTCAAACAATTTTGATCCTTAAATTTATGAAATAGCCCCTAGTTTTTATATTGTAGGTACATCAGGGCCCACTAGCTGTCATTTCTAGGATGAACCCTGCAAGGTCATATTCCAGAAATTTTGTGGCTGGCCTTTAACCCATTCCCACACAACAAAATTTTAGATAGGTCCAAATTAAAAGAAGCTGCAGATGACAATTTCAAGTTGATGGAATTTCAAATTATTTTGTCTTTTGGGATAAAAAAATCATGGATAATGAAGGAATTGCGTGATACAAGCAATTTCTTCATTTTCCACAATAATTTCAAAAGCCTTTTTCTTGACAGGTGTAAAAAGGGGGGTTGTGTGGGAATTGGTGAAGGGACAATTTGTATAATTCATGAATCAAACCTGCAATAACTTTTTATTCTCTTTTACAGGTATGACTCCACAGGAATATGTCAAGAAACACTGCATCATAACGTCACGCAGAAGTAATCTTTATCAAAAAATATTTTTGAAAAATAAAGATAAGTCACACACTATATTATTTAAGGTAGGTCTATTTATTTAGTTGAATAAATGAATATGAAGGGTTTGACTTGATTTGTGTTGTATATACTTACTATTGCTGTTTTTTTAACACATTGCCAGACAGAAAAATACAAAAGACTTGTCCATTTTGAGAGAAGTTGCAGACTGCAATTTTTAGTTGTTGGAATTTAAAAAGATCTTTAACTGGGTAGAAAACATTGTGGATAATGAAGAAATTGCTTTTTAAAAGCAATTTCTTCATTTTCCACAATGTTTATTACCAAGAAAAGAGAAAATATTTCAAACTTTTTTTGTATGTCAATGTATATGAGTTTGTGTGAATGTGGATGTGTTAGCCCAGTAGAATTCATCCAGAGCATAATTATTTCCTTGAATAGCCCATTCCTACACAATGACGCTTTTGGACACCCCTGAAGAGAAACAATTCGGAAAACATTGTGTAAAATGAAGAAATTGCTTGTAACAAGCAATATCTTCATTTTACACAATGTTTTCTACCTGGAAAATTGAAAAAAAAAAATATAAACTTTGACTTATCATCTGCAACCCTTTTAAATTTGGACCAGTCTAGAATTTTGCCGTCTGGTAATGGGTTACTTTATGGATGGATTTCTTAATAGCCAGGCACAATTATTCTCCATCATGAATAGATGTACCGTTTCAAAACAATTTTTTTAATAGCTCCAAGGTCATGGCTCAAGGTCTGTGGATGAACTGGATTTTAAAATTGACAATTGTTCTCCATCATGAGTAGATGTGCCATTTTAAACAAATTTTGCATCACTCAAAGGTCAAAGGCACAGCTCAAGTCATATATTTGGCAGGCTTGAGGTGTTGTCTGTCAATGACTTTCTAACTCAACCGTTTTGAAATAATTTAGTAATTTTGCTAAGTCCTGACTGAATTTTATGATTTCCAGGATTTAGATAAAACATTAAAAGAAGTTTTAGTGAACACCATCACAACAGAACAGATCCAAGAAATACTCAAACTGTTAGAAGTTGACGAGCAGACAAAGGTGGACTTTAGGTTGTTTGCTGGTATGGCTGCATATGCTGAACGTGTTCTCTACCCAAAATATGTGTAAGTAAAATTAGACCTTTACCAGACGACAATGTTTTAGACTGGCCCAAAATGAAAGGAATTGCAGACAACAATTTAAAGTTCATGAAATCTTGGATTTTTTTCAACTAAATTGTGGATAGAAAACATTGTGTAAATGAAGAAACGTTTCAAGCAATTTCTTATTTCATCCAATGTTTTTCCAAATCGTTTATTCTAGCAGGGCATCAAAAAGTGTAAAATTTTTTCAATCAAAAATAGACGTTTGATCTTACATTTTAATCCATAAAAAAGCAAGGTCAAGGCGTTGACGTACCCTTATCTTTATCCTTCTCATTTAACCCATTCCCACACAATCCAACTTTTCTTTATCTCTTTGTAACAAAAAAGAAGTCAATACAAACAAGAAGTCTTTTAAAAGAAAGGTTCTAAGAAATTTAAATACAGTTAATCTTGTATTGCATTTACTTTTCTTGGAATTATGGCCCTTTGTTGAAAAATCTAAAAACGTCTGCAACACCTTTCAATTTGGATCAGTCTAAAATTTTGTTGTCTGGTTATGGGTTCAAATGAAATAAGAAGTAGGAGGGGTAGATTATACAGACTGATATTTATAATCACTTTGTGATATACTGTTCAACATACCTGAAAATCTTGTGCAATTTTCTTTATAAAATAATGATTTTAATGTGATTTTTAATAAGGTAAAGATAAACTTATCGATTTATCTTTTATTGATTGAAATATAGCTTTTTTTGTTCACTAAGAAATTGCATATAAATCTTGCATGAAAACCAAAGGATTGCTCTATTTCTTTGATGTAAAGAAAAGTTACTTCTCATGATCATGAGGATTATATGGCCAAAAGTTGACATTATAAGTGTTTTGTATAACACACATTTGTAGTGCAAGAGGAACAAAAGTATGGCTAAATCCACCAAAACCAAAGGATTTCTCTGTTTCTTTGATACAAAAAAAAGTTACTTCTTATGAGGATTATATGGCTAAAATTTGTCATTATAAGTGTCTTGTATAGCACACAATTGTAGTGCAAAAGGAATAAAAGTATGGCTAATTCCACCAAAACATTGAGTTTGTCATTTTGATATTTTCACTGGGTTTCCATTGAATTTATTATGTGATAATCCCCAGATGAATCTCTATGATCCATTGGATTTCCAGTTTCTTGAAATTTTAGACTGGTCCTAATTGAAAGAAATTGCAAACGACAAAAATTGGATCTAATTTGAAATTAAATCATCTTATGTGGTAGAAAATATTGTGGAAAAGGAGTAATTGCTTGTTACAAGCAATTTCTTTTTTTTCCCAAAAAGTTTCCTCAGTTATGAAATCACAGCAACTTAAAAGACATAGAGTTACTTCAGAAACTTTAGAACGCACAAAAAGATTCTATTAAAATTTCCAGCACTGAAGAATATCTAGAACAATTAATTGAACTAGAACTAATCAGTGATCTTCTTGGGTGAGTTTAAGATGAATTCAGTTGTTTGATTGGCTCTACAATAATCTGGCTAAAATTTCATTGGTTGAGAGAGTTAACTGGCATGATTTGATTGGCTCTGATCTTGCTTAACGTTGATTGTTTGAGAGAGTAAATTTGCATGAATTTAAACTGCTTCGTTATGTTAAGCTTTGAGAAATATGGCTTATAATGCTAGCTACTCATTCATAAGCTTGATTTTTTAACTTGCATGATCTCCTATGTTAAACAGGACTAATGCGTATTTTCAAATAACATGCATGCCTTTCGATGCTTTGAGTATTATATGATTCTAAAAAAAAGCAAACAGCTTAACAATTGCTAACCTGAGAGATTAATTGAATATGTATTAACTGTAGTCACATTGAACTTCGAATATTCCTGTTTTTGCAGGAAGTACATGTACAGGCAAAGATCAGCCTGCATGTATGTGCAGTCTGATCTAAATCTACGCCTCCTGTTCCACCCCTTTAACCCATTCCAACTCAATCCCTCCTTTATACGCCCCTCGAGAAAAAAGTTTGGAAAACATTGTGGAAAATGAAGAAATTGCTTGTATCAAGCAATTTCTTCATTATCCACAATGTTTTCTATCCAAAAAGACGAAAAAATTCAAAATTCCATCAATTTGAAATTGTCGTCTGCAGCTTCTTTCAATTTGGACAAGTCTAAAATTTTGCTGTGTTGGAATGGGTTAAGCTAGAGCTGTTTATAATTTCAACTTTTAAATGTATAAGTGACTCACAATCACGCCTTCCAGTGCTTTTAGTCATTTGACTTCAACCCATTACCACACAACAAAATTTTAGACTGGTCCATATTGAAATAAGTTGCAGACGACAATTTTCATTGATGGAATTCAAAAATCCTTGTCTTTTCTGTCTCTTGATAGCATGAAGGGACATTGCTTTGTGTTGGTTAGTTAAGTTATAGCCCATTACAAACTTATTCCTGTTATGTCTCTCTTGTAGAACAATAGAATAGCAAAAAGACAGTGCTTGAGGAAGCAATATTCATTATTCCCATTTATTTTACCTTATGTGATACTT
Source organism: Fragum fragum (assembly GCA_946902895.1). Lineage (NCBI taxonomy): Eukaryota > Metazoa > Mollusca > Bivalvia > Cardiida > Cardiidae > Fragum > Fragum fragum. The sequence continues at coordinate 37,213,947 of OX336376.1, read as the reverse complement.
AATGGGTAAAAAGTTAATCTTGTTTCATCTACTTTTTTCAGCACGGAAGATACAGTAGACATGCCAGAGTATCAAAAGGAAAAGATTGAGAGTGCAGATTTCTCTGCATTAGACTGGAAATTCCATGGAGTTAATGTGAATCCTCAAATCAAAACTTTGTTGAAGCAAATCAGTTAATTTGTAATTAGCAATATTGTGATAACTTATTCACCCACCAACTTATAATTATTCCATTCTAAATCTGACAATAGGCAACCTTCCTACTTGGATTACCGGAAAACTCTAAATTTAGGCAATCATCCATTACTCTACTTTATTAGTCTTTTAAAGAATTTTATAATAGACTTGTGGACTTGTTTTATTTGAAAGGGGTTTTATGCCACTTTTAACAGTGTTTCAGTCATATCATGGCGGCTGATGCATCTAACAATGGATTCCTGGTACATGTATATCTCACACTATATCTCACTACTACTACATCCTTTCCAAGCCTCCAGCTCATCCTGTTTAGGTTTACAATTATCAATCCATTTGTGGGAGACAAAAGTCAAAAAGAATATTTGCTGCGACCGGACACCTCATGATTTAGAGTCCCACCCTATAGTTTGTTTGTTTGAATGTGGTGTAATGCCACTTTTAACAGTATTTCAGTCAAATCCTACCCTATAGGTTGGATCAGATAGTGTGTCTAGTTCAATCAGAATGCTTGAAATTAATTTCAAAAACGGTAAAAATAGACTTGTTGCTTGGAATTATTTTTCATACTTCAACAAACAAAATTTTGAGCACCCAACTGTTTTGTATGCTTGCACACAAAGGAGATCCATAAATTTTTGGGCAAACTAGTAAGATATTGGCTTGATGGCATGAAATTATAAGAAGTGAAGAGATTCATACAGTGTAATCTAAGTTTTTAGAATCATACCTAAAGTCACAGTTACATGCACCAGCTACCATTATTTGACCATTGAAAGTGGTAATGATCCCATAAAATCAAATCTTACTTGCGCAAAATGTGAATGAAAATGTATGAGCAGGCTTAAACCATTACGAAATGGTAAAGTTTTATTCTAGTCCAAATTAAAAGGAACTGCAGACTACAATTTAAAGTTTATGAAATTTTAGACTTTTACAACTTTCTGGGTTAAAAAGATGATTTGTGGAAAATGAAGAAATTGTTTCAAGCAATTTTATCATTTTACACTAAGTTTTCCCAAATGTTTTTCTTAGGAGGTATCAGAAAGCGTCATTTTGTGAGAATAAGTCAGAATTAACCAATTACAAGACAACAAAATCTAGTTTTAATTTAACCCATTACTAGAAGGCAAAATTTTAGCCTGGTCCAAATTCAAAGGAGTTGCTGAAGACAATTGAAAGTTGATGAAATTTTAGATTTTTTCAACTTTCTTGGTGGAAAACATTGTGGAAAAGGAAGAAATTGCTTCCAAAATGTTTTCATAATTGTTTTTCTTGAGGGGCGTCCAAAAGCATCACTGTGTGGGAATGGGTTGACAGATGACAATCTGACAATTTATATTGGATTTAATTTGAAAAATAACCATTCAATAGCGTAGAAAATATTGTGGAAAAAGAAGAAATTGCTTGTTACAAGCAATTTCTTCTTTTCCCACAATGTTTTCTCAAGTATAAAATCACAAGGAAGTAAAAAACAGTGATTGTAAAGTAAAGGCTTAAAGAAGTTGAAGATGACTATTTTAAATGATAAATTTGATAATCTGTTTTTGGGTAGAAGAAATTGTGGATAATGAAGAAATTGCCTGATGTAATCAAATTATTCATTTTTCCCAATGTTTTCCAATGCTTCTTTTCTGTAAGGGTGTGAAAAGGTTGGAATAAGTGGGAATGGGTTTATCATTGAAACTGTGATATTTTATCTAGGCTGTTTTCAGAGAAAACCGGAAGTATTGCTATGGCCAGGTAGCCGCCTATGTCTGAAATCTTTGACATTTTGTAAAGCCTCTTAGTACTACTGAACACTAGGAGTATAATGTTCAATATCAAAAGAGCAATCGTTACCCCCATGGGGGATAACTTTAAATGCATTTTTGTAAAAATTATATCCCCTTTTTTCTAAATTTTACCCACTTTCAAGCACCTGAACTGCCTCGGGTGGGCATCCATACGGGATGCTCTTGTTTTGACATTATTGTTTTATTTATAAGTGACCTATCTGGTAAAATTAGGGCCTGCAAACTGTATGGGCTGACCGAAATCCAGACTTTTCCTTCTCAGCAGATTTTCTGAGTCTAGAATGGTCATTCCTTACATGATATGAGTTCCTGCGTCACATTTCAAACCATTACACATGTGCGCCTAGTAAAGACTCAGATCAGCCTGTCTATCTGCACAGTCTGATCAGAGTCTTCACTCTGCGCTCTGTAGATAGATACTGACCCAAAGCTTCTTTAAACAATCTGTGAGTGTTCTAATTGCCCCGAATGGCTGTCCAGGGTGCTCAATGTGTGCGAGTCACGCACATGCGAAATTGTTGGAAATGTCACGCACAGGCTCATATAAAGTTTTATCTGATTATCAGACAGCAAAACTTTAGAGTGGTCCAAATTGAAAGGAATTGCAGATGACAATTCAAAGTTTATGAAATTTAGGCTTTTTCAACTTTCTGGGTAGATTACATAGTGTAAAATGAACAAATTGCTTGTTGCAAGTAATTTCTTTATTTTACAAGATGTAATTTCTCATTTGTGTTTCTAAGAGGCATCAAAAAATATCAGTGTGTGTGAATTGGTCTTTGAATGACTTCTGAAAGATCTGGGCCCTAGATTATAAAACTTTTTTCGTACTCTGCTGAGAATTTAATAAAAATTTGATTGGAAAATAAAGATGTATATTGGCTTAAATACTTCACCAGGTGCGTTAAAATGAAACATTATGCTGGTAAATTATAATTCATAACAAAAACTCTACAGCTAACATTGAAACACAACATTTAATTAAGCCCAAAGTTTGAGTAAATTCTCAATTGAGTACAAAAAAGGTTTTATAATCTCCGGCCTTGACCTCTTCCTCAAGTATTTGTTTCATGGAATACCAAGGTCTCTTTTGCCTTATAGGTCACTTTTAAACTTTGTTGACTTTTGTAAATAATTTATTTCTATAAAGAGATTCTTTTTTTCATAGAAAATAGAAAAAATAATTGACCACAAATATTTGTTGTTTTTCTTCTTGTCTACCTGCTATAACTAGATGGCAATATTTTAGATTGGTCCAAATTGAAAGGAGTTGCAGACAACAATTCAAGGTTTATGAAGTTCTAGATCTATTCAACTCTCTGGGTAGAAAATGTTCATTTTACACAATGTTTTCCCAATTGTTTTTCTTATGGGGTGTCAAAAAGCGTCATTGTGTGGGAATGGGTTAAATTGAAAATATTGGCCATGTAAGGTAGAAACATTATGAGAAAGGAGAAATTGATTGTTAAAAGCATTTTTCACAATATTTTCCATAGCTATTCTTCTTCAGTGTTTATAAAAACATGATAGTGTGGTAATTGGCTTAGGGAGCATTCATCAAAATACAAGAGGACCATGATGGTCCTAAATCGCTCACCTGAGGCATCTCCAAATTACAGTACTTTTTAGTATAAAAAAGGCACAACTTATAAAAGATATATAAGATTTTGGGCTTTGTACAAAACAATCCAGTAATGTTTTACAATAATGATGAATGCCTTTGGCTTTATAGTTTAATCCATTACCAAACTATCCCAGAATTTTTCACCCTCAGGGAAAATAGGTTTGAAAAATACATAGTGAGAAAGGGAGTGACAAGCAATTTATCCATTTCTCACAGTGTTTACTACCTGAAATTCTTTGTATTTAGATTTCAATCAAACACTAATTACTGTCTGCAACTTCAATGGATGTAATTTTAGCAACCTTGGTCGAGAACAATCTGGATGTACTATACATCAAAATATGAATGCATTACAACTTATACATGAGGAGTGGAAGATATTTGAACATGCTCTTATTGAGCGTTTTTCATATCTTTGGATGCCTTGGGAAGGGCCATGTTTGTCCAAAGGATATAAACATGGTAGAGAACAATTATATTATCCTTTGTTTTTAATGTAAATGCTCTAGAGCCTATATTTAAGAAGAATTCTTTCAATGCAAATTACACAATTTTCTACCCTAGGAGCAAAGACATTTTTCATCCTAAGAGCATATTTTCCTGTTATATAGTGCAAAATTATTTAGTCATGCTACATACCAAATATGTATGCCCTTCACCTTATATTTCAGAAGGAGAAGACTTTTGATGTTGCTCTAATTGAGCGTTTTCAAAAATTTTTTACCTCTGGGGCAGTTCCATGTTTTATCCCAGGGCTAACATTTTAGCTAACATGGTAGAGAACCATCTGGTTATGCTATATACAAAATATGAATGCTTTAGACTTCTCCTTAAAATGAAGATTTTTTTTTTTAACATACTCAAGTTTTGCGTTTTTCCAAATTTATGACCCCTAGTGCAGGGCCGTTTTTGACCTGAGGAAGACAACTTTTAGTGATATAGTACAAAACCATCTAGTTATGCTCCATACCAAACATGAATATCCTAGACCTTATAGTTTAAGAGGAGAAGTCTTTTGAAATTGCTCTAAGTAAGCATTTTTCCAAACTTAGGACCTCTAGGGCGGGGCCATTTTAGACCCAAGAGATTAAATATTTAAAAACTTGGTAGAGAACCATATGATTAAGCTCTATATAAAATATAAATGCCTTTGGCCTTGTAGTCTGTGAGAAAACAACAACATAGATTTTCTAAAATTTCCCATTTTCATATGCCACAGTTACAAGAGTTTTTCACAGAATTAAATTCTTTTAACAACTTTTGAAGAGCTTCGACCAAGGAACATCCTTGCAAAGTTTCAACTTGATTGGCCTACTGGTTTAGGAGGAGAAGATTTTTAAAAATTTTAACAGATTTACTTAAGATTCCCATTTTTACATGCCGCGGCAGCCAGAGTTTTTGACGGAATTAAATTCTTTTAACAACTTTTGAAGAACTACACCTAAGGAACATCCCTGCAAAGTTTCAGCTTGATTGGCCTACTGGTTTAGGAGGAGAAGATTTTTAAAGATATTAACAGATTTACTAAAGATTCCCATTTTCACATGCCGCGGCAGCCAGAGTTTTTGACAGAATTAAATTCTTTTAACAACTTTTGTAGAACTTCACCCAAGGAACATCCCTGCAAAGTTTCAGCTTGAATGGCCTACTGGTTTAGGAGGAGAAGATTTTTAAAATTTTAACAGATTTACTTAAGATCCCCATTTTCACATGCCGCGGCAGCCAGAGTTTTTGACGGAATTAAATTCTTTTAACAACTTTTGTAGAACTACACCTAAGGAACATCCCTGCAAAGTTTCAGCTTGATTGGCCTACTGGTTTAGGAGGAGAAGATTTTTAAAGATTTTTACAGATTTACTAAAGATTCCCATTTTCACATGCCGCGGCAGCCTGAGTTTTTGACGGAATCAAATTCTTTTAACAACTTTTGTAGAACTTCACCCAAGGAACATCCCTGCAAAGTTTCAGCTTGATTGGCCTACTGGTTTAGGAGGAGAAGATTTTTAAAGAAATTGTGGACGGACGGACAGACGGACAGACGGACAGACGGACGGACGGACGACGGACAACGGCCGATCACAATAGCTCACCTCGCACTTTGTGCTCAGGTGAGCTAAAAAGTACAGCATCAAGGTACTACAACTTTTTTTAAAAATTATCAGCTGTAAATGTCATTTCCAGGGCCTAGTGTAACACTATTGTAAGAATAAGTACCTAACATAGACATTTGAAACAGTGCCGCGTTTACCTCTCAATTTGTGCGATGTTGATCAGTCTATGGCCCATTCCGAAAATAAGTTGAAAGAGTTATTGCTCTTGAATACTCTCCCACGTGGTGAAACTACAAAACGGTCCCAGTTCTACTTCCGGGTAGCAAATTTAGATAAAAGAAATGGCAGATAATTAGGTATTAATCAAATCGACTCAGAAAAAACGAGTTTATTGTTCCGTAAACTTTAATTATCGACGGAAAATAGTTGATGGCCAATCTATCATAACAGACGATGGACACGGCACCAAGACTAAAGCTCGCCGCTAAAAAAAAGCGAGTTTCAAACTCTAGTTCGGATAAGAGTAACCACTGTTTATAGGGACTAAGAGTACATATAATGAATAAAATATGTACAAAAAGATCTCCTCTTAGAGTGACTTGTCTCTGAAAAGGATTTTAAAGTAAATAAGGCCTTAGTAATGATTTGTCCCATGTCTTTAACCTATTACCGAATAACGCAATTTTAGACTGGTCAAAATTAATGTTACAGACAACATTTTCAGATATAATATAGATGAACTTCAAAAATGGTCCTAGGAAATACTTTCCTTTATATTGCATATAAATCTGCGTTTGAAGTTCACATTTCATTTGTGTACACCATATCTGTTTTGAATAACAAATCTTTTGCTTTCTTCGAAAAATAAAGAAATATAGTAATTTATGTGTTGAAATGCTTTGAAATGCGCATGTTAGTAAAAAAGTCAAAATGTTTCCTCAGATCAAACACATTTTATTAGAGGTAAGATGCAATCACACTCAGAGGTGAACGAACCTTTGTAAGATACCAAATAAGAGCTGTTAGTAAACAGCAAAACTAGATTCAACTCCAATGATTGCCTGGGTAATAAATCCTTGCTTTCCCTTTACAAAACAATATAACTGGTCCAGATTGAAAGAAGTTACAAATAACAACTTTAAGTTGATAGAATTTAAATATCTCGCGTATAATGTAAGAAACATTGTTGAAAATGAAGAAATTGCTTGTTTCAAGCAATTTCTCCATTTTCTACAATGTTTTCCAAAGTTGTTTCCTTTAGGGGCGTAAATAAGCGGAAGCTAGTTAACACATTCCCACATAACAAAAGCAGGATGGTGAGGGAATGTGTTAACCCATTCAAGGACAACAAAAAAATGATATGCTGGTCCCAATTCAAAGGAGATGAAGATGACAAGTTCAAGCTGATTGAATTAAATAATTCTTCATGTATGGCAGAAAACATTATGGACAATGAAGGAATTGCTCCAACCTTGTAACAATTTCTTCATTATCCAAAATGTCTCCAAATCGCTTTTCCTGAAGGGTGTCAAAAGGCAGCAATTGTGTGGGAATTGGTATATCCATTACCTCTTAATCTCTTTTTTTCTACACACTAGAGAACCTAAACTGTCGAAAACACAATTAGAAAAGGAGAAGTTACTTGTAGCAAGGAATTCCTTTTCATCTCCGAAATTAATCGCCTTCTGCAACTTTCATTTAAGACCAGTCTAAGATTTTGCCTGGTAAGGGGTTAAAAGGTTGACTTACATTGTAAGGCCCATTATAAATGAGCGAATATTCAAAACAAATCTTAAGTCGTTGCAGAGATGTAGAAATTATTGCACATTAAACTTGAACAAAATTTTGTCAAAGTCTAATGATGACTTTCTTTTGAATACCCCTTTAAATAATATACATCATGCTATTTCTTTAAATTGTTACAAAATTTATGAGCACAAAGTTATTCCAGAGAAATTTATAACATAATCCATCAAAGTCAACGAAAAGAAATGTGAGATAAAATTTAGACCTTTGTCAAAATAAGTTATCTTCGATAAAAGAGAAAAAATGTATAAATACAGTTTTGATGGAAATATTTTTGAAAAGAATGAACTTCTCATTCAAGTTTCCAAAATAAGTTAAACGAAACTGAAACAAGAAAATATTTAAGGGTTTGCAAGGATTATTTACCAAGAAAACTTAAATACAGCAGATGTGACAAAGAGATGACTTCTTATGATCAAAGTAAAGTACACACATGACATGCTGATAGGACACACGACAATGCTTCACAATGATATATATTGGTTTTAATTTGCAACCCCTTAACAATTTCCTGTTCAATCCCTGGTTTTTACGTCCTGGTGTTTTTACGTTCTTCCTTTCTTCCTTTTCCACAATATTTTCTATCCTACTGAATGATTATTTTTAAGATAAAATTGAATTGTCGTCTGCAAGGCCTTTGATTTTTAGACGGGTCTAAAATTTGGCAAAACAGTAACATATTTATAGGTAAATCTATTTCAAGTACGTGTATTTGATGATGCTGGACATATTTTGACATGTTAATATGATGATAATAATCCTGTTTCAGACAGGAGAGTTTTTTGGGTTTTTTTTTCTACAGTATAATTCTTTATCCATTCCTTTTTCTATGTTATAGATAATTATTACTTATGTTAAGGAAAAGATCTTGAGGAAAATGGCTGGTAAAAAAATAAATAATCTTTCCACATCTAATATAACTTTGGCATAATATGCATCTGTCAAGGTTATTTTTAATGCAATATTGGTTGAAACACATAATTTGATATTAAGCTGTCGGTCTAAAAACACCTTAGTTTTCAGTTTTCTTTTTGAAGTACTGGCACGCAAGTATTTCTTCAAATAGCAAATTTAAAAGTTGAAAAGTCGATGTTTTCGTCTGGTAGAAAGCCGTCATCCTCCGTGGTTCACGGAATTTTATAAAAAATTGCTACCCGTATAAAGGGAAATCACTCTAACGACTTTGGGTCAAACGGAAGTAAACCACATTTTCGGAAAGGGCCATATGTTTAGGTGGTTACACAGCCTTAACCCATTCCAACACAGTGGAATTTTAGACCGGTCCAAATTGAAAGGAGCTACAGACGACAATTTCAAATTGATGTGATTTTAAATTTTTTCGTCTTTTCGGATAGAAAACATTGTGGGCAATGAAGAAATTGCTTGATCCAAGCAATTTCTTCATTTTCCACAATGTTTTCCAAAGCTTTTTCGTTGAGAGGCGTAAAAAGGAGGGATTGAGTGGGAATGGGTTAAATCAATTAACATAAAAGCAAAACACTTTGGAAACATTACATTTATTGTATTTCGATCGTTAGTTACATGTAAATAAAATAAGAAAAATCTACCTTTCTTTTATCACAACATTGAATTATGGACGGTTTCCAGTATGTCTAAAAAATTGTATAAAAATACTTTACAACTGGTCATCCTTGTACAAAGAAAATAAAGCTTATTCAAGCCATAGCTACAAGGCTTGCCCACTGACAATTTGTTCTTTCATGATCTTCTTCAAATGACTCGCTATTTGAGAATTAACACATTACTAGACGTCAAAATTTTAGACTGGTTCAATTTAAAAGATATTATTGATGACAATTTAAAGTTTATGAAATTGGGGATTTTTTCAACTTTTTGGGTTGAAAACATTGTGTAAAATGAAGTAATTGCTTGTAATAAGCAATTTCTTCATTTTACACAATGTTTTCCCAATTGGTTTTCTTGAGAGGCGTAAAAAAACTCAATTGTGTGGGAATGGGTTAATGTAACAACCATACAATAAAATTAAATCTTGATTAGGCAATCCGAGTTTGAGGTTAAAACTAACTAAACATTATAAATCTAAAATGTCTAAATTATTTCAAGTCTATAAAATAATACTGTCTTATCACAGAGGCTTGGATCAAAATTCTTACACTACTTAATTCTACATTCTAATATATACCAGTTGTTTATAACCTTTCATGCAAAAAGGAAACATCTGGTAAAACCAAAATAAAGTACATGCTGGGAACAGCACATATTTTTCAACCTTTTCATTTGAATATAGTATTTTGACCATATTTTGTATATTGTCATCTGGAAGTAATAATAAAATCCATGCAAATTGTCTTTTTTTTTCAAAATGTTTTCAGTCGCTACTTTTATATACACTTTATAATGTAAATTGGTTCTGAAATCACATAAGAAAATAAGAACATTTTGTAAATATCACAGTAAAATAAGGACGGGAAAGTGTTAAACATTAAACAAAAATATAAATGCTCAAACTAAAAAACAAAAAAATCTTGCAAACTTTATGACTAAGTTTTCATCAGAAGTGTAGTCAGAATATGGGTATCTTTAAAAAATACAAAGGTATAATTTGTTGACTGTTGAAAAAATGAAAGAATTTGATAATTGTGGGTGATGGAACTGCTGATTTTTTTTTATTTCTTGTCACAGTATTTATGTTTATACCATTACAATGCCTCCAGGTTATCAACACCAGTGATTGTAGGGTTAAAACTATAGAGTTGATAAGTAACCAAATCTCTTTACTAGGGCTTAACTCGTTACCACACATCAATAGTTTAGACCAGACCAAATTAAAAGAAGTTGCAGACAACAATTTTAAGTTGATAAAATCTTCAAAATGTTTGTCTTTTAAGGTAGAAAACACTGTGGATAATGAAGAAATTGCTTGTAACAATCAATTTCTTCATTCTCCACAATGTTTTCCAAATTTTCATATTGAGGGGCGTTTAAATAATTTCTTCATTCTCCACAATATTTTCCAAATTTTCATATTGAGGGCATTTAAAAGCATCATTGTGTTGGAATGGAATTAATATGTAATTACAATTTGGTTACCCATCTACAAAATCGGGCTTCCCTGGATGGGTGCAAAAGAATAATGGTTGTTTGCTAACCTAAATGTTGTAACTACAGGTTGAATCGGTTGTAGTTACGACATACAAGTTACCAAATCAAAAAAATTGCGGCACATAAATGGGGGCAAATGTTGGTGTTCAGAGTAAATTCTGGTCTCTATGAATGATTACTCTGGTTGTCTTGTTTTGATTGACAGCTGCGATTGGTCAACAAAGTCACAGTACTATCGAAGAGATGAACGTGGTCTTGGCACCTTGGAGTACTTGTTGAGTTGAGTATAAGCTTTCTCTAACTGGATTAATTCCTGCAAAAAAGAAATAAATCATAATTACCAAGTATTCACAAATACATGTACCAAGAAGATGCCTTACAAATGGCTGTAAGATCACAATTACCACACAATCATCTTTTAATGCCACTCAGAAAAAAATGAAAAACTGCTTGGAAAAAGTTTATACAAAATGAAGAAATTAGTAAAAAGAAATTTATTCATTTACCAGCATATTCTTACCCCTAAAGGATACAGATTTTTGCAATTTCGTCAACATGACTTGAATTTGGATCAGTCTAAAGTTCTGTCATTTGAAAATGTGTGAATACAAAACAAAGAGCTTTCTAAAAATGGGGGAGAATTATCCTCCACTTGTGAAAATACAGCTTTTGATCCTCTATATCTAGACATTTGGCCACTTGATAAGACCAATAATGTCAACGGTTAACAAAATGTTGTAAGTACAGCTTTATCAAAGCTGTAGTTATGTCATTTTGCTTGCAAAAAGACAATTTATGATCAATTTTACCTTTGCTTGATTAGTGAGAGTGTTCTGTAATCGTGACATATCGGACATTTTTCTTGACATAATCTCTCTGTTCCGTCGTTGATGTTCTGTGAGTATTTCTGTTTCAATGTCATGTTCCCTAGTCTTTAATTCTAGTGTACTGGCAAGTCTTTGTTGTTCTCGTGTTGGAGAATGGGGCCTGGGTAAAAACTGTAAACAAAAACATATTATGTAGTGATTGTCAACCAACTAACCAACTGACCAGGGCTATCAATCAATCAATCAAATTATTTTGTTTGAACTTGAAGTGAACTTTGAACTCCCACATTGGCTTGAATAAGCTGTAGTTTATAGGTCACCAACCAAACATCTGACTTTTCTGTTGCATGTTACCAGCCATAAATTTTGTAAAAAAGCCCTGTTCAATATTGCAGTGGAACTTCCTGTTGGAGTCAGGTGGTTTCGCCAGCAGAGTCAGCGGCAAGGGACAGCGATCTTTCTAAAGCTAAAAGGGAGGTTTCTAAAGAATTTGCTCTCTTAACCCACTCCCACACATTAACTCTTTTTGACGTCCCCAAGATAAAAAGCTTTAGAAAACATTGTGGAAAATAAATTTTTTACCCCAAAAATTAAAAAACAAACAAACAAGAGGACCATGATGGTCCTAAATCGCTCACCTGAGGCATCTCCAAATTACAGTACTTTTTAGTATAAAAAAGACACAACCTGAGCAAAATAAATAAAAGATATATAAGATTTTGGGCTTTGTACAAAACAATCCAGTAATGCTTTACAATAATAATGAATGCCTTTGGCTTTCTGGTTTAATCCATTACCAAATTATCCCAGAATTTGTCACCCTCAGGGAAAACAGGTTTGAAAAATACATAGTGAGAAAGGGAGTGACAAGCAATTTATCCATTTCTCACAGTGAAATTCTTTGTATTAAATTTCAATCAAACTCTAATTACTGTCTTCAACTTCAATGGGTGTAATTTTAGCAACCTTGGTAGAGAACAATCTGGATGTAGTATAAATCAAAATATGAATGCATTACAACTTATACATGAGGAGTGGAAGATATTTGAACATGCTCTTATTGAGCGTTTATCATATCTTTGGATGCCTTGGGAAGGGCCATGTTTGTAAAAAGGATATAAACATGGTAGATAACAATAATGTTATCCTTTGTTTTTAATGTAAATGCTCTAGAACCTATATCTAAGAAGAAGAATTCTTTCAATGCAATTTATGCAATTTTCGACCCCAGGAACAGAGACATTTTTTATCCTAAGAGTATATTTTCCTGTTAAATAGTACAAAATTATTTAGTCATGCTACATACCAAATATGTATGACCTTCACCTTATATTTCAGAAGGAGAAGACTTTTGATGTTGCTCTAATTGGGCGTTTTCAAAAAATTTTTACTCCTGGGGCAGTGCCATGTTTTATCCCAGGGCTAAGATTTTAGCTAACATAGTAGAGAACCATCTGGATAGGCTATATACAAAATATGAATGCCTTAGACTTTGTAGATTGGGAGGAAAGACTATTGAACATGGTATAATTGAGCATTTTTACAAACTTTGGACACCCAGGGAAGGGGTGTTCATTAACCTACAGGCATAATTTGATCAAAACAGATAGATAACAGCCAGGCTATGCTACACTCAAAATATAAATGCCCTCCTCCTTAAAATGAAGAATTTTTTTTTAACATATTCAAATTTTGCGTTTTTCCAAATTTTGGACCCCTAGTGCAGGGCCGTTTTTGACCTGAGGAAGACAACTTTTAATGATATAGTACAAAACCATCTAGTTATGCTCCATACCAAATATGAATATCCTAGACCTTATAATTTAAGAGGAGAAGTCTTTTGAAATTGCTCCAATTAAGCATTTTTCCAAACTTTGGACCTCAGGGGCGGAGCCATTTTTGATCCCAGAGATTAAATATTTAAAATAACTTGGTTGAGAACCATACGATTAAGCTCTTTATAAAATATAAATGCCTTACGCCTTGTTGTCTGTGAAAAAAAGCCAACAAAGATTTTCTAAAATTTCCCATTTTCTTATGCCGCGGTTACAAGAATTTTTTACAGAATTAAATTCTTTTAACAACTTTTGAAGAGCTTCACCCAAGAAACATCCCTGCAAAGTTTCAGCTTGATTGGCCTACTGGTTAAGGAGGAGATTTTAAAGATTTTTACAGATTTACTAAAAATTCCCATTTTCACATGCCATGGCAACCAGAGTTTTTGACGGAATTAAATTCTTTTAACAACTTTTGTAGAACTTCACCCAAGGAACATCCCTGCTAAATTTCAGCTTGATTGGCCTACTGGTTTATGAGGAGAAGATTTTTACAGATTTTTACAGATTTACTAAAGATTCCCATTTTCACATGCCGCGGCAACCAGAGTTTTTGATGGAATTAAATTCTTTTAACAACTTTTGTAGAACTTCATCCAAGGAACATCCCTGCAAAGTTTCAGCTTGATTGGCCTTCTGGTTAAGGAGGAGAAGATTTTTAAAGAAATTGTGGACGGACGGACAGATGGACAACAACCGATCACAATAGCTCACCTCGCATTTTGTGCTCAGGTGAGCTAAAACCCCCCAAAATTTCATGAGCTTTAAAATATCCTCTGCAATTGCTTTCAATTTTAACCAGTCTAAAAGTTTGCCCTCTGGTAATGGGTTAATAGTCCTTTTTCACATGGAAAATGAAAGTCTGAAAATGGAGGAAAGCTTTCAAAACTGTCTCAAGAGACTAAAGATTGTATTGATGTCTTTGTACCGTCTTGGAATCATCATTTCAACCAGCAAGACAAGAAAATTCTAGTCTGGTTTTGGATGACAACACAGAATGTCTAAAAAAATTCAACAAGGGGACAATGACTATGCACAGAACTGGACAAAAACTTCTTGCCTTTAGCATATCACCTGAGTGCAAAAATTAGCACAATCAATCCTGCTAGAGCAACCACCTCTATTAAGCTGCTACCAATTTTCATTCAGGAACCATAATTAGAATTCACTTCCCAAAGGCAGAAGCTTCTAAAAAGCAGAAACGCTTGTCGGAAATGTCTCTTAAGAAAAGCAGGATTGAACCCATAATTACATGTGTAATGCAAATATTCATAAAGTGATCAGATTGACACCATCTATATGCCCGAAAGAAGTGTATTATTCCATACAACCCAACTTCTTTATGCTCTCAAGATTAAAGCTTTGGAAAACATTGTCAAAAATGAATAAATTGCTTGTTAAAAGTAATTTATTCATTTTTTGACAATATTTTCTACCCTAAAAGACTGATGATTTTAAAATTCCATCAAATGTAAATTATTGTCTGTAACTTCTTTCAAATTGGACCAGTCTAAAAAAAGAATTTCTGGTAATTGGTTAAGTAACCATTCTCATGGGCAACCATTTTTTAGTGCTCTCTTAATTCAAGTTTAACTGCATATCCTTTAGATATATTTCTTTCTTAAATACTGACCATGATTGACTGCACTGGATCTGAAATAAATCTTGTAAGAAAGGATTTACAATGGTCCCATATTATGTGACAGATCAAATTTCACCCTACCTTTCTATGGTTTGTTTGTCCATACAGGTCAGGGCTGGAGAGATCAGGCGTGGACGATGACACATTCAGTTTGACTCGTTTTACGCCACCGTTCTCTTCCTGTAATTGTCGAACTTTCATCTGTAGATCGGCAAGTTTTTTAGCATAGTCCATGTCTTCTGAAGTTTCATGTCCAGCTGGAATTCTATCCTGGGCCTGAATAAGAGAAGGAATTTTGTGTCACAGAGCTTGAATTAGAAGGAAACAATTATAATGACCTATATTCATTATTTTTGTTCATATCCTGATGTTGTGACATTGTGCATGAGTACCTACATCATATGGTTACCCCATTTCAATTAACTCATTACAATATAATCCTATATTTTCCCACTCTTAAAGCATAATCTATCTATCTATACAGCCTAACTCCCATTTCGGGTATTACTGGCAGGTGATACACTCAAAATCCAGATGTTTTCATGTCCCTGAAAGAGAGGCTGTGGCTGAATCCAACTGCTACCAACTTTTACAGCTGGGTAGACTAGGGCTGGCTTGCCCGTGAACACACCCCAGTGACAATGGGGCTCGAACCCGTGACAATCAGATCACGAGTCAAGCACCTATACCACTCGACAATCGAGGCAGTCAATGCATAATGTTACTAAAAACATTGCAAAAAGGAGAAATTGATTATAACAAATAACTCTACTCAAAGTGCAAGGCTACATGCTTATTGTCTTTTAATTTATTTGTAGCCTACTTTTTAGCAGGCTGTCAAAGTAGATATAAACTAGAAATTCCATTGAACATGACTTTGTGCCATTCCCATTTGACAAAATTTTAGACTGGTAATAAATGAACAAAGCTTTAGGTGAAAATTTCAAGTTGAATAAATTTTCTTTGTCTTTTTGAGCAGAAAACATTGTGAATAATGAAGAAATTGCCTGTAACAATAAGCATTTTCTGCATTTTTCACTTTCTTTTTTCAAGCGTTTTAAAGGGGCATAAAAATGTGGATTGTGTGGGAATTGGTTAATATCTTAACATCTTATTGACAACCATAGTAACTGAAGATAATTTCTGACTCAAAGGGAGTTGACAAGAACAATATCGTGTCTTGCACAATTTTAGAGTATTCAAAAAGGAATAATTAGATACATACTCTGTTGGGAGCTCACATTTATCAAAAACACATTAATTTCATGGGAACAAAAGTCAAAGGGAAGATGAAATCTTAAAGAATGGAAGCCAACAGTTTGATGAGAGAATTATCAATCCTTGTCATGCTAAACCTGGAATATTCCTCTTTTGGCAGGAGGTACATGTATAGACAAAGATCAGCCTGCACATAAGAGCTGTCTGATCTTTGTCTAGACCATCTATTTGTCTCTTTCCAGCCAAAGTTGCTATATGAAAGAAATTTTCAAAGAAATATTGACCCAGAAAAAGTGAATCCAGTGTTTTCAGCCCTTTGATATTGATACATTTTGGGGAATATTTCTTATTCAGCATGACAAGGGTTAAAAATTTGATTAGAGACAAATTGATAGACATGCTGATTCAAGGATTTTGTCAGGAAAGATTGGGGATTATACCACTGAAAGCCTGTTTATTTCCTGTTCCAATCTGTCCAGATCTCTCTGTTGCTGTTCCGATAGTCCTCGAGATTGACGCTCCCAGACTGGAGGCTTGACATGGTGAACTGGGCGCCTACAAATTATAAGTCATTATTCATCTATTAAAAATCTACATGTATCATACATAACTAAAACAATTCCTATCATGATGAAAACACTAGAGGTTCTTGGGAGCCTGTATTTCTCTACTGGCCCGAGTTTACTTTTACACATTCCAACTCAAGCTTACTCTTTTCCGCCCCTTTAAAAATTAAATTTTGAAAACATAGTTACAGCTATAGTTTTGATCACAATGTTAAGTTAATCATTTAAGAGATGAAGAGAATAATTTTTGTTTTCATGGAGGTATGAACCGAAAAACCTAATCACACTGAATGAATACACGAAGTATACCTTTTTGTATGGGACTATTTGTGCGGAAGCATACAAAATCACTGCGTGCTCAAAATTTTGTTCATGGGGTTATGAATAATTTTTTTCGACCAATCAGAACGCTTGTTTTTGATAGACGAAACTAAAAATTAAATTATAAATTTTTACTGTGATAGAATTATTATTCTAGATCCATAAAATCTACAAGGAGAGAAAACTTGTATCAAACCTGTTCAGCCTGCTGGCATGCCCTGACCAGAGTAGGTGATTTTAACAATTCCTGTAAGGTGGTTTTGTTTGAATACCCATACTTACATGTCATTTTCTGGGGTATACATCAAACTTCTGTACTCATTAGTGGACAATCCCTGAAAAAATGTAAATTTAGAATTACAAAGCAATCCTTACCAAGATATGTTTGTGAAACACTATGCCCCCATTACAGCTTTTTTTTTTAAATGTGACCTTTACAAGTGACTTTGGCCTTGATGGATGGCCTAAACATTGCACCTAGCAAAGGAATAAATATTGCAAATATGAGAAGCCATGTATCTTTCACAGAGTTTAAACAACAGCAAAATATTAAGTTTTTGTATTAAGTACAGCTTAATAAGAGACATTTACCTCGATGGATGACCTTGACCTTACAGCCAACTGATGCATATCAATACAAGGCACCTATGTCCAAAATATGAGCCATGTATCTTGAAGGGTGTTTAATGAACAACAGCAAAATCTCAAGTTTTTGTATAAAGTCTATCTAAATAAGTGAACTTGACCTTGATGTAAGAACTTGACCTTACAACCAACTGATGCCAATCAATCCAAGGAACCTTTGTCTTAAATATGAGGTATGTATCTTGGACTGTGATTAAATAAGAGCAAAATGTTAATTTTTTGCATTAACCCTTTCCCGTTTTTTGAAATTTTAGACTGGTCCAAATTGAAAGAGGTTGCAGAAGACAATGAAAACTGGATGCTATTTGAATTGAAACCATCCTATGTGGTAGAAAATATTGTGGAAAAAGGAGAAATTGCTTGTTACAAGCAATTTCTTCTTTTTCCACAATGTTTTCTCCAGTATAAAATCAGAGGAACGTAAAATCCGGTATTTGAACAGGAAAGGGTTAAGTTTACAAATCTGTCCAAATCTGTCTGTTGGTTTAGGAGGAGATGTTGACAACGGACCAGGGACCCTGAGTGATCCTTAAAGCCCTCCTTGAGTACCTTGTGCTCAGGTGAGCTAATATAACATAGTTGAAAGCTGTTCTAACAGTGAGTCAATGAGTACAAAATACTTAACTAACCAGTATATATAATATTTTACCCATTGCCACACAATCCCTCCTTTATACACATCCACAAGAAAAAGCTTTGGAAAACATTGTGGAAAATGAAGAAATTGCTTGATACAATAGAATTTCTTTTGATTAGGATGAGTCCAAAATTTTGTTTTTTGGGGAATCATGTTGTTTAAATTTATTATGTTTGAGTCTACCTTGACTAATTTTTTCTTCAGTCTTTCTATTTCTTCCTCTTTCTCTCTCTCAAGCTGTCTCTTCAAGTTTGCTAGAGCCTCCTCCTAGAAAAGAAGAAACCTTATAATTCACGTTTTAACAATTAATAGCAACCAAGATGCACCTTTTTTTAAAATCATTTCAAACAAGAGTTTTTAACCACAAGCTTGAGAATAGTAATGTATTTCAATAAAATTAAATTATTAAAATTAAATTATCAGCCCATTCCAAAACAAAAACTGTTTAGACTGGTTCCAATTGAAAGACATTGCACACAACAAAATATAAGTTGGTTAAATGAGTCATATGAGGTAGGAAATATTGTAAGAAGAAAGGAAATTGCTTGTTACTAGCAATTTCTCCTCTTCCCAAATTGTTTTGTACGCTCATTGCTTTTTCATTTACAATTTGATTGCATTTTAACAAGTCATCTGCAACCACTTCCATTTTGGTTGACCCTGAAAAAATTTTGTTTGGTGATGGGTTAAGCTAATATTAAGTTAAACTTATAAACTGTTTCAAAGGCCATGCAATTTAGGCGCTTGACTCAGGATCTGAATGTCACCCGTTCAAGCCCTTAATCATTTGGGTTAGTTAATGGGGCAAGACAATTATTAGCCATCCCCCGCCTACCCTGCATTAAAAGTGGGTAACAGTGGTATCAAGCCACTCTCTCTCTCTTTTGGGGATGCGAAAACATCTGGATTGTGTTTGATAGCAACTCTATAAGCTTAACACTTTCATTGCAATTAAACTTAATAAGTTGGTACAAACTAAACTTACAAAGAGTATTAACTTTTCTCTCTACTTTAGTTTCAATTAACCCATTCCCACTCAGTGATGCTTTTGGACGCCACTAAAAAAACACAAATCGGAAAGCATTGTGAAAAATGAAGAAATTACTTGTAACAAGCTATTTCTACATTTTACACAATGTTTTCGATCAAAGTTGAAAAAATCCAAAATTTTATATATTTTAAAATGTTGTCTGCAACTCGAGCTCGTAAAGTTTTGATCATCAACTTGACCATAAATTTTAGTGTTTGACCTTGAGCTTTGACCTTGAACTTAAAGCTATGCCAAAAATTCTTTAAAATGGCACATCTACTCATGATTGACAATAATTGTGCAAATTCATTTTGAAATCTATCCATAATTGTAGGAGAAATGCTCTTAAAAATCACAATTTTAGTTTTTTGACCTTGAGCTGTGACCTTGACATTAGTACTATCCCAAATGTTCTTTCAAATGGCACATCTACTCCTGATTGAGAATAATTGTGCCAAGTTATTATCCACAAATGTAGGGACAAATTCGGACGGACAGACTAACAGACTAATGCACATACACCAACTTGTCATAGTGACGACTATGTCTTGCTCACTGCTCGACAAGAAACCATTTATTTCTCTGGAATAAAGCCTTTTTTCAATAAAGGGCCATAACTCCAAGAAAATCAAATTGACCATAACTAAATAGATTATGCACATCTTTGGTTGACTGCGAATGAGTGCACATAATATGAAGTATGGATCAATTCCTTTCTGTACTTGAGTAGAAAATGAGAGGACATGATTTTTAACCCTTTCCTGTACAAACCCAGGATTTTACATCCCTGTGATTTTATATTTGAGAAAACATTGTGGAGAAAGAAGAAATTGCTTGTAACAAGCGATTTCTACTTTTTCCACAACATTTTCTACCACATACCCGTAGTATGGTTTAATTTCAAATTGAATCCAATTTTCACTGTCTTCTTCAACCTCTTTCAATTTGAACCTGTCTAAAATTTCGAAAAAACGGGAAAAGATTAAACAAAGAGGAATCTTATCTCTAAAATGAAATTTATGGAACATATCCAAAATAGCATGTGCACATCTTTGCTTTATGCTGAGTGCTTTTGAGAAATTTGAATAAAATCAAACAAGTAGTAGAAAATGGGAGGACAATAATGAACTACACATCTACTGACTGATTGCGCAACAAGTTGAATCCTATGATAATCCCCTAAATATATTTTTTTATTCATTGGAAAAGTTATGCAACAAAACACTTTGTTAATCAAATCAAACCATGCTCTCTATTGCTAAACACAGTGGAGCTGAAAAATTAATGCCCTCTAAGGAGATGTTTGGAAGTGTCCCAAGAAACATTCTTTTCAAAACTTTCTCTCAAAGTAACTAACATTCTGTGCTTTACTTTCATCTACATAACAAATATAACCACAGCAAATCAATTGGCAAGATTTTTTGGTACTCACTTAACCTATTCCCAAACAACAAAAAATTAGACTGGTCCAAATTGGAAGTAGTTGCAGATGACATATTAAAATTGAAGAAATTTAAAACTTCTAAAACTTCTTTTGAAGAAATATTGTGGAATTGCTTGTAAAAAGCAGTTTCTTCATTTTCAACAACAATTTTCTGAATCATATTTTCTTGGGGTCGTAAGAAAGAGGGATATTATGTGAAAATAGGTATAACAGCTACTTAGGTTAAACTTACCAGTTGTCAGAATAACACTTATCAAATTAAGAAGAACCAAATGTTACGTTCCCATTCCAAAATAGCAAAATTTTAGACTGTACATAATTGAAAGAATTGCAGACGTTAATTTTAAGTTGGTAGAGTTTTAATTTTTTCGTTTTTGGATCTTTTTGTATAGAAGACATTGTGGACAAGAAGAAATTGCTTGATACAAGCAATTTATTCTTTTCCGCAATGTTTTCTAAAGCTTTTTTCTTGAAGGGCGTAAAAAGGAGGAATTGTGTGGGAATGGGTAAAATCAGAAGAATAACAATGAAAATTAAAAGTCAAACCATGCAGTTTTAACAAATGAACCAAATTTGAAATTAAAATTTGAAAGCAAATATAATTCAATTTCACTCATAAATACGTTTGCTTTCCAAACTCTGTTCCAAATATGATGAAACTTGACATACTGAAAAATAAAGTATACACTAAAAGAAAATTTAAAACTAGAAAAGTGTCCCCGCATAATTGCTTGTCACATGACCTTTTGTTGTGACCTTGAACTTTTGAGTATGGAAAACCCTTGCATTACACTTCCAGGAGATCAACCGTGCCAAGTTATTTTGTAATCCATCCCTTAACCCATTACCACATGGCAAAATTTTAGAACTGTCAGTATTAGAAGAAATTGCCAATTAATATAGTTAATGCAATTTTGAAATTTGGTGTCTTTTTGGCTGGAGAACATTGTTGATAATGAAGAAAATTGCTTCAAACAAATAATTTCTTCATTTTCCACAATGTTTTTCTTTGCAAGGGATTTTGTGGGAATGAATAAATGTAGAAGGTATGCTCCAAACAAGAATATGACACCCACACTAACACCCACCCAGTGGGAGCAGTCCAAAACTACATAGGAAGAACTAAATCCGACATCACAAAACAACAAATTAAAAAATTCTGTACAAAGTATTATTAACCCATTCCCACACAATGATGCTTTTTGAAGCTCCTGAAGTCAAAACTTGTGAAAGCTTTCGGAAAAATTAAGATATTGCACCAAGCAATTTCTTCATTTTCAACAATGTTTTCTACCCAGTAAGTTGAAAATTCTAAAATTTCATAAACTTTACTTTGTTGACTGCAGCTCCTTTCAATTTGGACCAGTCTAAATTTTTGTCATGGGGTAATTGGTTACAGAGTATATTAATGCACTTCAAACTGAGACAATCACATCCAAACTAAAATCTGGGAAACTCTATGCACACAGTGTGAAAACATTTAGAAAAAAAACATGGAAGATAACTCCTTAAAATGCAGTGAAAAACAAGGGAGACAAACTACCAATACGATCCCTACTGTTTGATCATAGTTCTCCTGCAAAATTGAGAATAAATCAAATTCAATATCAAGGAGGCCATCTGGAAATAGTAAACATGTCAACCATTTTAAAACTTCAAGAATTGCAAATTCGACTGATACAGCCTATTACAACACAATCCTATTTTCTTTAAATGCCAGAGGAATATATTAAGGAAAACATTGTGAATAAAGGAAAAAAAACACTTGTTGCAATCAATTTCCTCCAAAATATTTTCTACTCTTTCTAGCGCATATTTTCAAATTAATTGCATTATGAAATATCATCTGCAACTACTTTCAATTTGGACTAGTTTAAAATAATGTCGTATGGTAAGTGGTTGAGGTTTGATACTTTGGCTAATGGTATAATTTCCTGTATGCTGAATTGCCATTTAACTCATTACCAAATGACAACAAATGGTCAAAATTCAAAGATATTGCAGACAACAATTTTTAACCCATTCCAATTCAGTGACGCTTTTGGATGCCCCCAAGGAAAAAGCTTTGGAAAACAATGTGGAAAATGAAGAAATTGCTTGTTACAAGTAATTTCTTCATTTTCCACAATGTTTTCTATCCAGAAAATTGAAAAATTCAAAATTTCATAAACTTTAAATTGTTGTCAACTTCTTTCATTTTGGACCTGTATAAAAATTTGCCATCTGGTAATGAGTTAAGTTAATGAAATATTCCTCTTCTGTTGGGATAGAAAGCAAAGTCACAGGTTAAAGAAAAATAAAAAAAATGATGCTATTTAATAAGCAATTTCTTCATTTTCCACAATGTTTTCCAAAGCTTTTTCTTCTGGGTGAATAAAAGAGCAGGCTTGTGCTGCAATGATTTAAAATATTAATAAAATATTTTGTCTTTCATTTAGGTAATAATCAAATCCCACACAACCCTGCTTTTTTATGCCAGTAAAGAGGTAACCTTTGGAAATCACTGTGGACAATGAAGAAATTGCTTGCGACAAGCTCTAAATGAAAAGATTTTCTAAATTCCACCCACTTAAAGATGTCGTCTGCTAATTTCGAACTAGTCTAAAAAATGTTTGTGTAAAATGGGTTAAACTAATAACAAGATAACTCATTAAAACTTTAAAAAAAAAATCAAATGGGACGTCACCCAGGGCTTAACTTAGACCAACAGAACGTAGCCATCGGTATGCTGGCTTGTGGTATGATGGTAAAAGAGGTGGCTCAACATTTTGGCGTGAGCCAAAGTTCCATTTCAAGACTTAGAACAAAGTATCGTCAATTAGGCACCGTCAAAGACAGGCCACGTTCAGACAGGCCACGTAAGACTACCCAACATGAGGACAATTACATCGTGACGTGTTCATGGCGTAATTGCTTCCTCAATAGCACTCATATAGCCAGTTTGGTCCGAAATGCAAGGGGAACATGGGTCTGTGCTTGTACTGTAAGAAACAGACTTCGTTCAGCACGTTTACGCGCACGTCAACCAAACGTTTGCATTCCTTTGACAAGTGCACACAGACATGCAAGATTGAATTGGACAAGGGTACACCGTCGATGGCCAAGACGAATGTGGATTCAGGTCCTATTCACAGACGAATCCCGTTTTAATTTGATGCTTTGGTGTTTGGAGGCGTGATGGCAAAAGGATGGATCCTGCCAACGTCATTCAACATTACAGCTTCATGGTCTGGGGTGGTATATCATACCGTGGCAAGACTGACTTGGTAGCTATTCAGGGAAACTTAAATGCTGTTCGATACTGCACCGAAATTGTCCAGCCAGTGGTATTGCCTTTCTTGTGTCAAGGGCTTGCTACCATTTTCCAGCAAGATAATGCCCGTCCACATGTCGCTCGGCACACA
The DNA here is from genome assembly GCA_946902895.1 of Fragum fragum. Lineage (NCBI taxonomy): Eukaryota > Metazoa > Mollusca > Bivalvia > Cardiida > Cardiidae > Fragum > Fragum fragum. Next base: position 37,189,822 of record OX336376.1, on the reverse strand, counting down.
TTGGACTTTTTACAGACTAATAATGTTGATGTGTTGGATTGGCCAGCCAAATAACTGGATCTGTCTCTGATCAAACACATTTGGGACCATCTGGGTAGGAGAGTAAGAGACAGGAATGACGTTAATAACGTTAGAGACCTTGAACGTGTTCTGCGTCAGGAATTGGGTCGTATCCCTATGGCCATTAATCGTAGGCTCATTTCCAGCATGAGAAGACGCTGTGATGCCGTTATTGGTGCAAAAGGTGGACACACAAGATATTAAATCTTTGTGTTACTCTTACTTCCCTACCCCTACCATGTTTGACGCTGTACAACAAACACGTATGACCTTGAAATCATCTGATTTTTTTAAATACAGTGGCTAACACATAAAAGATCGATGTGTGAAAATATGGTTTGAATCCAAAGCTAGACACCTAGAGAAATAGGCTGTTATGTACGAAATTGCTAACTTTTCTCCCTCAGTATATGTTATTTAAAGACATAAACTAATCAGTTTGAAGCAGTCTTTTATGGAACTTTGTGCCTCAACAAACATAATCATAAGTCCATAATTGTTAGTCCATACTCACTTTTTCAAGGAGGTTTTAAGCGAAATGTTCAGCCAAGAATGCATGAATTTTGATCAATTATTTTTCCTTATTATTTACTACATGTATTTTATTTTCAAATACCATTCGACAGATTTCTTTGATTATTGTTCTTTAGTGAATTACGAGTCATTCATTTCAAATTTGTGTACAAGATCTTGAATAGCAGATTGTAGAACCAGCAAGACAATATAATCAGCATTATTGACAAACCAACAAATCTTCAACATTGTCAATAATAATATCAATAAAATGCGTGTTTGGCAATACAATATCACTGACAGTGTGTGGGTGATACCCTGCCCCTCTCTTTCTTGCTTAACACATTCCCACACAATGACACTTTTTGATGCCTCTTAACCCATTCCAACTCAATCCCTCCTTTTTACGCCCCTCAAGAAAATAGCTTTTGAAAACATTGTGGAGAATGAAGAAATTGCTTGTATCAAGCAATTTCTTCATTATCCACAATGTTTTCTATCCAAAATGACAAAAAAGTTCAAAATTCCATCAACTTGAAATTGTCGTCTGCAGCTCCTTTCAATTTGGACCGGTCTAAAATTCCACTGTGTTGGAATGGGTTAAGGGAATAATAGGTCAAAGCATTGTGAAAATTGAATAAAATGTTAGTAACAAACAATATCCTTATTTTTCACAATATTTCTAATCAAGAAAGTTGAAAAAATCTGAAATTTCATACATTTTAAATTTTGAATTGTTCTGAATTTTTCTGAGTGTTAATGGGTTAATTGATATGGCTTGTTGAATTTGATCAAGAGTCAACAATTCGATTGAATGGATGGGTGATGAATACAATGCCCCTATAGCATGCTGATCTTTGTCCCAACTTGAAATAAACCTTCTGAGCCCAATTTGAAATAAACCTTGGAAAACATTGTGGAAAATGAAGAAATTGCTTGTTAAAAGCAATTTCTTCATTATCCACATTGTTTTCTACAAAAACAAGCGATCTGTTGTACTGGAGAAATATTGTACAATCCTGACGGAATCCCAAGCCTGAGATAGCTGGGGTCCCTTCCAATATTCAGGGATCCTTGGGATCCTTAGACACTGTTAGTGTCGACCCCTGAAAAGGGTTAAAACTTTAAGAGGAAGTAGTTTTGATCATGCATTGAAGATTCACTATTTATCATTGGTTAATATTTGAACCTTTCCTGGATTGCAAAATTTTAGACCCGTCCAAATTCAAGGGTTTTGCAGATGAGAAATTAAAGTGGATTTAATTTGAATAATAACCATTAAGTCGTGTAGCAAATATTGTGGAAAAAAAATGAAATTGTTAGTAACAAGCAATTCCTTCTTTTCCCACAATATTTTCTCAAGTATAAAATCAAAGGGACGTAAAAACCAGGGATTGTACAGGAAAGGGTTAAACCTCCCTGTGATATCACACTTGAGTAAACATTGTGGAAAAAGAAGAAATTGCCTGAATCAAGCAATTTCTTCTTTTTCCACTATATTTTTCAATCAAATAGAATAGTTACTTTTTGAATTGTACTTACTATAAAGTGTAATCTGCTACCCTTTGAATTTGGACAAGTCCAAAATTTAAAAAAAAAAAAAAAAACAGTAAAGGGTTAAATGTAAAATTACATGTATCTTGTTAGTACCTTTTCCTGCGTTGCCATGTTAACAGACTTCTGTTGTTGGTCAAGATTCTGCTGTAAGTCACTCACATGCATTCGTAACTCCTCATTGCATGCGCGTAGGTTAGCCTGAAATGTCACATGACCACATCAAGTTAATTCTGATTGGTTAAACAAAATAACAAAATATAAGTTAACAATTATTAGAAATAGTTAGAATAATTACGTGCATGAAGGAAATATTAAAATTCAAAAAATCAATTTAGTAAGTTTGATGTTATACAAACGCCTTTATTAAATCTTTATAAACCTTTTAGTAGTTCATTAAGTATAGTTATTAATCATAGATTCTAGTATGGCTGAATATGAGAGCTTAACCCATAACCACACGATCCAGCTTTTAACACCCGTCAAGAAGAAAAGCTTCAAAAGCATTGTGGATAATGAAGAAATTGCTTATTACAAACAATTTCTTCATTATCCACAATGCTTTCTACAATAAAAGACACAACCTGGTATTCAAAATTTGGTTAACCAGGGGTGTGGAAATACAAAATTTTCTCACTTGTCCTTGGACAAGTGCACAGTTGAAATTCACATGTCCGATATGAGGATTTAGTTGTCCAGATCTTTTGATAGTCTAATTCAGACCTTTTTGCTGTTGCAAACATATTAAGTCACAATCATACTTTTTAGACGGAGACACACAAGTATAGGAAACATTCAGATAAAAGGAGAAATTGCTTCTTGAAAGCAATTTCTCCTTTTATTTTATGTTTTCCAGACCTTATATATGCTTGCAATAATTAGGAAAAGCTCTTTGACTTATGAACTTGAAATCTGGCGCAAAATGGACTTGTTTGTAATTTTGTTCTTGATTTAAAATCCACTTGTCCTTGGACAAGTTCCCAAGGAAAATCTACTTGTCAGCAGGGTAAAAAGCCCAAGTTGGACAAGTCGGGCATAGGAATCCCACACCCCTGGGTTAACTATAAAATGCAGTCTGCCACTTCTTTGAATTTGGACCAGTCTAAAATGTTGTCGTTTTGTAATGGGCTAATCAGGCTTCACATCTAATGTTGACAGACACCATCACCATCCATCACCATCATGCAAATCACCAGGATGATAACATTCTTTAACAGAATATTAATTCATCTGCAACCCTGTTTCCCATGCAACAAAACTCTAGACTAGTCCACCTTGAAAGTGCGCCAAAACAAAATATCATAATGAATGTAATTTCAGTAGGTCCAAAAAAACTAGTGTGAAAATGAGAACTTAATTTTGTTAAGACATTCCTTCTTTTTCTACAAAGTTTTCCATCTTTTAAACCTAAGGAAGGTTAATAACAAGTACCGGTAATTGTACAGGAGCTGAGCTTTTAAATTTTTCAATTTTTGACTAACTAAATTGAACCTTGAATAAGTTGTTATTTAAGTTGACACAGAAAATTACACAAAATGACTCAGAAAAAATGGTAAGAGATCTAATGTTCTCATTTGATTTCATCATGATCTTTTTCTAAGGCATGTTGGATATCAATTGCTATTTTATGATATGTGCTACGCTTTTTTCTGCAACGTATCTCATCTCAAATCTATTGAGAATGACGAAAAATGAATTTGACAAGAAGTCCACTTTTCCATGACAAGGTCTTGAATTGCAAAAGAGGGAAAATAAATAAGGGAAATATGAGAAAGTATACATATGAAATTTCAATAACCCTTATCATGCTATACCTGGAATATTCCTGTTATGCAGGAGGTCTAGACAAAGATCAGGCTGCACATATGTGCAGCCTGATCTTTATCTAGACCTCCTGCTTGTTATCTTAAAGATAGCATTGTTTATATCATCAATTTTCAAAATAATTTCCGAGCCAAAATTAGTGATTTCTGTGCTTTCAGTCCTTTGATTTTACCTAGGAAAATTTTGCTTAGGATTTTTTTCAGCATAACAAGGATTGAAATTTTCCATGGTTTCCAGAGAAATTCGCTTCATATGGCTGGATAGAAGGGCCAATAGATGAATAATTGATGGACAAATGATAAAGCAAATGCGATTTGTTTGCCCCTTGTGAGAGGCATAATAACCGATTACCTCACAATCCTGCTTCTAGACAACCCTAAATTCAAGAAAACAATGTGGAAAATGTGAAAAGCAATTCCTGCATTTCAATCCATATTTTATTCTAACTCAAGAGACAGAAATATTTTAAATTTGTTCCACTTGAAATTGTTGTCTAAAATTTCTTTCATCTTTGGACCAGTCCAATTTTTTGTCATCTGGGTTGACCTATGGAAAAAATTGCTTTCAAATGATCAAATAGAGCAAAATACAATCCCTCATCTAGACTATAAATTCGTCTACTAAAATTGTCTTAACCCATAACCAGACATCAAATTTCTAGACTGGTCTGAATTGAAAGGATTTTATTTGAAGTTTATGAAATTTAAGATTTTTTCAACTTTCACAATAGAACACATTAATTATGTAAAATGAAGAAATAGCGTGTTGCAAGCAATTTCTTCGTTCTATACAATGTTTTCCCAATTGTTTTTCTTAAGGGGTGTCAAAAAGCACAATTGTTTTGGAATGGGTTAACCCATTCCAACTCAATCCCTCCTTTTTACGCCCCTCAATAAAACAGCTTTGGAAAACATTGTGGAAAATGAAGAAATTGCTTGTTACAAGCAATTTCTTCATTATCCACAATGTTTTCTATCCCAAAAGATGAAAACATTTAAAATTCCATCAACTTGAAATTGTCGTCTGCAGATTCTTTCATTTTGGACCAGTCTAAAATTTGGTTGTGTTGGAATTGGTTAATTGTTATAAAATGTGCAGATTTTCACCGTAGAGTTCTTGTTTCTTCTTGAACTTAATGGAGGAGAAGTTAGAATTTTAAACTGAAAAAGAAAACAGTTCTAGATCTGTAGTAATGCTAAACTTGTTATTAAATTTGATGTTGTAGTTATATTGAACCGTAAGAAGAACATAGTTATGCCATTCAGAACTAATTGGCAAAACTTCAATGTAACAGTGTTTATGAAAATTAAATACCATAAACTTTACAGTAAAAATATAAGACAACAAAATTTTATATAATTTAGGTTGATTTAACTGTTAAGTATTTTTGGGAAGAAAAAATTGTGGAATGAGGTTAATGAAGAAATTGCCATTTGCACAATGTTTTATAGATCTTTTTTTCTTGAAGGGTGTCAACAGACAGACACATGACAAACACAACAGCATGACAAAAGCCTGTTGGCTTTCAGCTTAAAATTGTCTAAAATTTCTAATTATTTTCTAACTATAACTACCAACTTGCTGAACAAAACTATTCAAGCACAAACTACAAAATCTAAAATTGTGGGGAATAAGACCACATATACAAAAAGCTAGTGAAATGTTGATAGGAACCAAACAAAACCAATTAAATACAGAATTATCCCATTACCAAACAATTCCTCATCTTTATCTGCCAGAAAAATAGAGCTGTTGAAAACATTGTGAGAAAAGAAGAAATAGCTAACAATAAGCAATTTTGTATTTTTCTCAAAATGATTTCTACCTCACATGACACTTATTTTTCAATTCAAACAAACTTAATTTTTTGGGCTGGAACTTCTTTCAATTTGGACCTGTTTTTAACCCTTTCCTGTACAATCACTTGTTTTTACGACCCCTAGGTTTTGTATTGGGGAAAACATTGCAGGGAAAGAAGAAATTGCTTGTTACAAGCAATTTCTTCTTTCCCTACAATGTTTTTTACCCTTTGCAGTGGTTATCTTTCCATTTAAATACACTTTGTTTTGTTGTCTGCAACCTCTTCCAAATTGGAGCAGTCTAAAATTTTGTTGTACAGGAAAGGGTTAAAAATGTGTTATCTAAAAATGGGTTAATAGAATCATATAAAACAAATATTGAAATATAATTATGAATACATTATATCTTTCAGTTGTATACAACTACATTTTGGAAAGACAGGGGTAAGATATTATGGAAAAGCTACAATTTACATACCATATTCTCTGAGACCTTCAGAAATGAAGATAGTTATTTACTTTAATGCTTTCAGATAGTTTATCAGGATTTCACAATAGATCATCACCTGATAATTTCACCAACAAATATGTGAATTCATCAAAATGATAAACTCACTACTTTGATAGATTTCTAAGCCCTGCTTTTGTTCATTTAACCCATTCCCACTCAATGACACTTTTAAACACCCTTCAATATAAAACCTTTGGAAAACATTGTGGAAAATGAAGAAATTGCTTGTCCCGAAAAGACAAAGATTTTTAGGATTTCATAAACCTGAAATTGTCAATCTTTGAATTTGGACCAGTCTAAAATTTCACTGTGTGGGAATGGGTCAATTTGCAATGCTGAATATCAGCTCAGCCGGACCAAAGATAAACATACTGATGATGTCACCATTTTGTCTTATAACTGGTCTGTGAAATGAGGCTCTTTTAGAGATTTTGCAAAAGGAAATGCTAATTTTATCTCAACCCTTTTTCAAATTCAATCCTCTTTAAATTTTCGTCTGCAAAACTTTGAATTTGGACAAGTTTAAAATTTTGCGAAACAGGAAAGGATTTAAGAAATACAATGATTATTCATTCAACCTTTAAGATATATCATATACAAATTGTATTATTTTTAGAACAATAAAGAATATATTTTCACTACTGACACCTTCACTCATTTATATATAGCTTTTGTTGTTTACTCAATGAAAGATAAATTAATCTTACACTGAAACAAAAAATAATTATACCTTATAAATCTGTTGAAATGTAATGAAACCGACAGTGTGATTATCCCATTTCCACACAAGAAAATTTAAGAATTGAAAGAGGTTGCAGACAACAATTTTCAGTTGATAAAATTTGTCCTTTGTCTGTTTAGGGAGAAACATTTTGTTTAACAAAGAAATTGCTTATTACATACAATTTCTTCATTTTCTACAATGTTTTACAAAGCTTTCTCTTTGTGGCCTAAAATGGCAGGATTGTGTGGGAATGGGTTAAAAATACTTGATGAATACTTTGTATTATAGCCTTGCATTAAGTGACGCCTGAATCTACATTGACATTTTTTCTGAATTATTTCAATGATAAAGAAATAGAAATGTTTCTACCAATGAAATCATAACTAGAACTTGTCACAGTATGTGACTTAATACCCCTGAAAGTGATTTCATTGTAATGAGAGCTTTAACAATACAAGGACATAGCTACTGACTTTGCTTTTCTAGAAAGGAGGAGCTCACGACACAAAATTGGTAGTATAATTAAGTGTATATGTCTAAAAAAGCATAAATGGCTAATGTCTAGTTCAAGGGGAGATAATTCTTGAACCAGGGGGAATTAAGACTTCAAAATTGCTTCTTGCAAAACTTCAACATGTGGTTAATCTTTGTATAAAGTTTCAATGGTATTGAAGCAAAACTGAAGGAGAAGTTTGCGATAAAAAATGGAAGTATAATAAGCTGTATATGTCTACAAAGCATAAATGGCTAATGTCTAAGTTCAAGGGGAGATTATTCTGAAGCAAAACTGAAGGAGGTTTTTGAAACACAAAAATGGTAGTAAATTTGGCTGCATATGTCTACAAAAGCATAAATAAATCTAAGTTGAAGGGGAGATGATACTTGAACCAGGGGGAATTAAGACTTAAAATTGCGTCTTGCAAAACTTCAACATGTGGTCAATCTTTGTATAAAGTTTCAATGGTATTGAAGCAAAACTGAAGGAGGTGTTTGCAACACAGAATTGGTCATATAATTGGCTATATATGTCTACAAAAGCATAAAAAATGTTTAAGTTTAAGGGGAGATCACTCTTGAACCAGGGGGAATTAAGACTTCAAAATTGCGTCTTGCAACACTTCAACATGTTGTCAATCTTTGTAAAAGTTTCAATGGTATTGAAGCAAACCTGAACACAAAATTGGTAGTATAATTGGCTATATATGTTTACAAAAGCATTAATAATGTTTAAGTAGAAGGGGAGATGATTCTTGAACCAGGGGGAATAAAGTCATCAAAATTGTGTCTTGCATACTTCAACATGTGGGCAATCTTTGTATAAAGTTTCAATGGTATTGAAGCAAAACTGAAGGAGGTGTTTGCATCACAAAATTGGTATCTAATGGGCTATATATGTCTACAAAAACATTAATAATGTTTAAGTTGAAGGGGAGATGATTCTTGAACCAGGGGGAATAAAGTCATCAAAATTGTGTCTTGCATACCTTAACATGTGGTCAATCTTTGTATAAAGTTTCAATGGTATTGAAGCAAAACTGAAGGAGGTGTTTGCATCACAAAATTGGTATCTAATTGGCTATATATGTCTACAAAAGCATTAATAATGTTTAAGTTGAAGGGGAGATGATTCTTGAACCAGGAGGAATTAATACTTCAAAATTGCGTCTTGCAAAACTTCAACATGTGGTTAATCTATGGATGAAGTTTCAATTGTATTGAAGCAAAACTGAAGGAGGAGTTCGGGACACAAAATTGGTAGTATATTTAACTGAATATGTCTACAAAGTATAAATAATAACTAAGTTCAAGGGGAGATAACTCTTTAACCAGGGGGAATTAAGACTTCAAAATTATGTCTTGCAAAACTTCAACATGAGGTTAATCTTTGTATGAAGTTTCAATGGTATTGAAGCAAAACTGAAGGAGGAGTTCGGGACACAAAATTGGTATTATTTTGTACACAGACAGACGGATACACAGACAGACAGGCTGATTCCAGTAAAGCCGTGAAAACATTTGTTTTGCGGTGGTATAAAAAGGCACTGTTTTTTCATTACTCTTATAGTTTGAAAAGTCTTCAAATTACGATTGCTTATATATGTCCTTTTGTTAACATCATTTATTAATTGATTAAGCCAAAAATGTAATGTGTGTCAGACATAAGTTTTAGAATTTGGCTTTCAATTCTCAAAACAGGGACAAACGTTCACTATTAAGCCTAACAAGCTTTCACCACTAAAGTTCTACATTCACCTCATCAAGTCTACTTTTTTTGCACTTGTCTTAGTCACTGAAATCAAATTGTGGCAACTACAAATATGAAGAGTTTAGCAAAGGTTTTGAAAATTTGTAAACTACAGTGCAAACAAACCTCATTAGCTCGACAAACTTCCTGAGCATGAGTAAATAGGAACAAGTCATCTGCAGGGTTACGCTTTAAGTTAGGAAAAACAATAACAAAGCATGTTAGATATTTCTATCTGTTGGTTAATGCATTGTATCAAACTTAACACTTATCAAGCAACCTCCATTTCAAACACAAGTCTTGAAAATAAAGTAGTCCAAGGCAAAGATGTTATCTAATCTAACTTTTTGGGCAACATTATTTTCTTTGATTTTTACAGATAAGTCCATGACTCATAGACTGCAGTTTTTGGGTATTTTTTCTTCAATGTCAAACAATGTCTCATTTCAAAGGTCACTTCTGGTCTAAAAGGATGAATTGATTGATCAATTTTTTGATTGACAGCTGCGATCAATTTTTTGATTGACAGCTGCAATCCATCCATTGTGTTATCTAATATAGTTTTTCTTAACCATGCTATATACATCATAAAAGCCATGCAAAATCATAGTAATTTATTCAATTCAATCAATCAAAATTTTCATGACCCCCAAGAAAAACACAAGCACCTCATACAAATACCAAGGCTCAGCTGTTCAAGTACTTATACTGGGTGTAACTCTGTTAAACAAGAGGGCCGTTTGCCCTGCAGCGCCTACCTGAGATAAAGGCTCTTGTTCTTTCTACAGTCTAATTTCATGTTAAGGTTAGCATTATGATACAAGTGGGCTACACTTTATACATAGACTATTGTACCTGGGGATTCAAAAGTCTAAATTACAAAATCCAAGGCTTAAGGGCAAATTTGAAAGAAGGAGAAAACTTTTTCCTCACTCTAGATCCATTGGTTATAATTTCAGAAATAAGAAAGAAGTCTGTGAACTGATGCTTCATGCCTATAACCCCCCCAACCACACTGGCTATAGCAATACCTAAGTTTTGCTCAGAAGGGAGCCAGGCTAAAAATTGAAAAGTATTCTGAACAATAAAGATACTTCTTGTCAAAAGCAATTTCTAAATTGTAGTAAATGTTTTCTCCACTAAAAGACAGCCATTTTCAAAATTCATTAAGTAAAACTGTCATCAACAACTTCTAAATTGGACCACTCTAAAATTTTGGTGTCTGGTAATTGGTTAGATAATTGACCAATCAGTGGCCCCGCCTACTGAATTCCTAGGCCCTGCCCATTAAATCTGAAGTTCCGCTTTGATTTTTAACAGCGTTATTTTGCAACAATTATATCCAGTAGCATGTCACAAAAATGTAAAGTAGTTGGTTAGTGACCTAAACGTCGTAACTACAGCATGAATAAGCTGTAGTTATGATGTTTAAGTTGCCAAACCAACAATAAAGATTAAAAAATGGCGGTCAATGTTACAGTTGAAAAACTCAAATCGGGCTGAATCAATTATTTGATTGGTCAGTTTATTCCTTGATTGACAGCAGCAATTGGTCAATTATGTGAAACTCTATTTCTTTACATGAGAGTGAAAAATTGTTAACCCATGAACACTTGAATTACAGTCGAGTTTGTAATATTTTTTAAGAAATTTATTAATCAGATTGTTGGCCAAGTAGGAACCAAGCTCAGATTGATCCTAGTTTTTGTAGTGCAGCACACAAGGATTTGCTTGAGTTAAAACTGTGGCTAGCCTTCATATATATCAAGAGAATTAAATGACTTTTAAAATAGGACCATAGATATTATATCTTACTGAAAATAAGAAGCATTTAATCCATTCCAACACAATCCCCCTTTTTTTTCAAAACACCACAAGGATAAAGCTTGGGAAAACATTGTGGAAATTGAAGAAATCGCTTGTTACAAGCAATTTCTTCATTATCAACAAAGTTTTCTAACCCAATAGTCAAAGATTCTTTTAATTCCGTTAACTTGAAATTGTTATTGTCAATAACCTTCAATTTGGACCGATTTAATTTTCTTGTGCAGTAATGGGTTAAGAAAAGAAAACAAAAATACGCAGACATTCTAAATTGGGTCAAGATTAAACTCTTGTCATGCTGAATAAAATCCTTTTCAGAAATGCATTAACCCTTGTCATGCTGAACCCGGAATATTCCAGTTTTGGCAGGAGGTGTAGACTAAGATCAGACTGCACTTATGTGCAGGCTGATCTTAGTCTACACCTCCTGCTTGTACTTTTCCTATTAGAGTTGTTTATGAAGTTGATTTCTTAAGAAAATATTGATTTTTGAACAAGAAGTTCTATCAGTGCTTTCAGCCCTTTGATTTGACAGCAGTTCAGTAAAATAATTTATACAGCATGACAAGGCTTAAAATCAAAGAGGTGAAACCACTGGTAGTACTTATTGTTTGATAATCAATTCATCTTTTGAAAATTACTTTCATAAACAATTCTTGACTTGAGAAGGACAGACAGGAGGTGTAAGCTAAGATCAGACTGCTCTTATGTGCGGGCTGATCTTTGTTTATAATCCTGTCAAAACTGAAATATTCTTGGTTCGGCATGACAATAGTTAACCCATTCCCACACAAGCCCTCCTTTTTACACCCCTCAAGATAAGAGCTTTGGAAAACATTGTGGAAAATGAAGAAATTGCTTGTGTCAAGCAATTTCTTCATTATCCACAATGTTTTCTATCCAAAAAGACGAAAAAAATTAAAATTTTGTCAACTTGCATATGTCGTCTGCAGCTTCTTTCAATTTGGACCAGTCTAAAATTTTGTTGTGTGGGAATGGGTTAACTATACAACAATTATGCATGAGTTAAGATACATTGAAGCATTGACTATAACAATGGATATCTTATTACAACTAAATAGTATACCATTGATTATAACAATGGATATCTTATTACCACTAAATAGTATACCATTGATTATAACAATGGATATCTTATTACCACTAAATAGTATACCATTGATTATAACAATGGATATCTTATTACCACTAAATAGTATACCATTGATTATAACAATGGATATCTTATTACCACTAAATAGTATACCATTGATTATAACAATGGATATCTTATTACCACTAAATAGTATACCATTGACTATAACAATGGATATCTTATTACCACTAAATAGTATACCATTGACTATAACAATGGATATCTTATTACCACTAAATAGTATACCATTGACTATAACAATGGATATCTTATTACCACTAAATAGTATACCATTGACTATAACAATGGATATCTTATTACCACTAAATAGTATACCATTGACTATAACAATGGATATCTTATTACCAATAAATAGTATACCATTGACTATAACAATGGATATCTTATTACCACTAAATAGTATACCATTGACTATAACAATGGATATCTTATTACCAATAAATAGTATACCATTGATTATAACAATGGATATCTTATTACCACTAAATAGTATACCATTGACTATAACAATGGATATCTTATTACCACTAAATAGTATACCATTGACTATAACAATGGATAGCTTATTACCACTAAATAGTATACCATTGACTATAACAATGGATATCTTATTACCACTAAATAGTATACCATTGACTATAACAATGGATATCTTATTACCACTAAATAGTATACCATTGACTATAACAATGGATATCTTATTACCACTAAATAGTATACCATTGACTATAACAATGGATATCTTATTACCACTAAATAGTATACCATTGACTATAACAATGGATATCTTATTACCACTAAATAGTATACCATTGACTATAACAATGGATATCTTATTACCACTAAATAGTATACCATTGACTATAACAATGGATATCTTATTACCACTAAATAGTATACCATTGACTATAACAATGGATATCTTATTACCACTAAATAGTAAACCATTGACTATAACAATGGATATCTTATTACCACTAAATAGTATACCATTGACTATAACAATGGATATCTTATTACCACTAAATAGTATACCATTGACTATAACAATGGATATCTTATTACCACTAAATAGTATACCATTGACTATAACAATGGATATCTTATTACCACTAAATAGTATACCATTGATTATAACAATGGATATCTTATTACCACTAAATAGTATACCATTGACTATAACAATGGATATCTTATTACCACTAAATAGTATACCATTGACTATAACAATGGATATCTTATTACCACTAAATAGTATACCATTGATTATAACAATGGATATCTTATTACCACTAAATAGTATACCATTGACTATAACAATGGATATCTTATTACCACTAAATAGTATACCATTGATTATAACAATGGATATCTTATTACCACTAAATAGTATACCATTGACTATAACAATGGATATCTTATTACCACTAAATAGTATACCATTGATTATAACAATGGATATCTTATTACCACTAAATAGTATACCATTGATTATAACAATGGATATCTTATTACCACTAAATAGTATACCATTGACTATAACAATGGATATCTTATTACCACTAAATAGTATACCATTGATTATAACAATGGGTATCTTATTACCACTAAATAGTATACCATTGACTATAACAATGGATATCTTATTACCACTAAATAGTATACTTCTTTTCTATAGAAAAAAGGGGTAACAAAGTTTGTCCTGCTGTTAAGAAAGTTTTAGGTTGTTTTTGGTCTGCTTTCCTTCTTCATTAAAATTTGTAAGATTTCATTGTTTTGCGAAATGAAAGTTGACTTGCTACAGCTGGTTACCAGGGACAACAATGGTGTAACAACATCATTAGGGTATCAGAATCCAAAGCTAGGTTACATTGTAAAAGAGGGCAAATGAAAAAGCAGAGAGCTCCCTTAAATAATTTGAATTCTTTGCTAGCATATTGTTCTTTTCAATACAGTTTGATGATAGCCAAAATTTTCATTTTTTTGACAGCCACCATATAGCTAAATTAACTCTTTCCTGTTTTCTGAAATTTTAGACTGGTCCAATTTGAAAGAGGTTGCAGAATACAATGAAAAATGCATGCAATTTGAAATCTGACCATCCTATGCGGTAGAAAATATTGTGGGAAAGGAGAAATTGCTTGTTACAAGCAATTTATTCTTTTTCCACAATATTTCTCATATATAAATGCTGAACATTGTCAAGAGTTTAGAGTTCACTTCCAGTCTAAATGTATGATATGACTGGTCTATTGACTTCTGTGACAATCTGTTAACGGGGTGCTGATTACACTTGAAAGATGGTGAGTAACAAAGTATTTCAGATATACAGATATAAAGTATAATTTTCCGTTGCTTTCTCAAGCAAATACATTGCCTTTTTATTAAACCATGATTACAAGCTAACAACTTTAAGACTGACAATACCTCAGAATTTTCTGAAAACAGCCAAGCTAAAAAAAAAAAGCTTAGCAACAAGACAGAGGTTATGAACTAAAGACAGGGTTCTTCAAAATTAGACTGAGTTACAGAGCAGATAAAAAATCAACAGTTTCACTTACCAAGGCAGATGTTGTGGCAGATTTTGTAGAATTTGCATTGTTTTGTATGTAACCATTTTCTCTGTAGCTGGAACAAACATATAAGATCTGTCATGACAAGTTCTTGGTGACAAGTTATTTTTTACTAAATATTGAAGAGGAAGTTATTAAGTGAGCTTTTTACTTAATCAAAACTGAAGCTCTTTGTTTGATACTATGGAATAATAAGATACTCATGTAAACACATCCATTCCCCATTCCCACCTAAGAAAAATTTAGACTGGTCCAAATTGAAAGGAGTTGCAGACAACAATTTTAAAGTTAATGAAATTCTACATTTTTTCAACTTTTTGGGTAGAAAACAATGTGTAAAATGAAGAAATTGCTTGTTACAAGCAATCTCTTCGTTTTACACAATGTTTTCTCAGTTGTTCTTCTTGAGGGGCGTCCAAAAGCATCACCGTGTTGGAATGGGTTAAACATATTCTTGTTGATTATAAGAAAAATAACCATGTTTCTGAGTTATATTTGAGGATCAATAAATAACTCAAAGGAGCTCAAATTGGTCAAAGTTAATTATTCCTTGGACCTCTAACTCAGAACTAGAATGGGTCACAAACTTAACCCATTCCAACTCAAGCCCTCCTTTTTATGCCCCGCAATTAAAATACTTTGGAAAACATTGTTGAAAATGAAGAAATTGCTTGTATCAAGCAATTTCTTCATTATCCACAATGTTTTCTACCAAAAAAAAGACAAAAAAAAAAAATA
Source organism: Fragum fragum (assembly GCA_946902895.1). Classification (NCBI taxonomy): domain Eukaryota; kingdom Metazoa; phylum Mollusca; class Bivalvia; order Cardiida; family Cardiidae; genus Fragum; species Fragum fragum. Next base: position 37,174,280 of record OX336376.1, on the reverse strand, counting down.
CACCAACTTGAAATTGTCGTCTGCAGCTCCTTTCAATTTGGACTGGTCCAAAATTTTGTTGTGTGGGAATGGGTTAAGGGCTTGTCACATGTACGTCAGCCATATCCTTGAACTTGGTGGTATCAAACAGAACTCTAGACATGACACAAGTACAGTAATCATCAAGGGGAACAACTGCCCCAGGTTATTTTGAAATCCATCCATAAATGTAGGCGATATACTGAGGACAAGGTCAATATGTCACTTGACCTTCAGTCATGACCATGACCTTCAAATAAAACCAACAGAACTTAATGCATGGCACTAGTTACTTTTCAAGGCAAAACAAACGTGCCTCAATTATTTTGCAAACCATCCAAGACTTTAGAACTTAAGGCTTCAAACAAGTTCAATTTTGTGACCGTTGGTCATGACCTTTTCCTTGGGAATATCAAACAGAACTTTACTCATGACTTTAGTACTTTTCAAGCGGACTAAAATAATGTTCCACCCATTCATAAATATAGAAGATATGCTCTGGTGAAGGTCATTTTTGTCACTTGACCTTCAGTTGTAACCTTAGGAATATCCAAAAGAACTTAACAGATAACACTATACTTTATAAGACAAACAACTGTGCCAAAATATTTCTAAAAATATCCATAAATGTAGAAGATATGCTGAGGACAAGTTCAATTTCACAACATGACCTTCATTTGTGACCTTGACAGTATCCCACAGAACTTTACACAATGACACTTATACTCTTCAAGGGGAATAACTGTGCCATCATTTATTTTGAAATCCATCCATAGATGTTGAAGATATGCTCCGGACAGGAATTTGACACCCACAACGACCCACTCACACAAGGACAGAAAGGAAGTGTAAGATAGTCTCCCTTCCCCATGTACATCTGGTGTCCTCTTCATTTATTATATACAGAAATATTGCCGATTAGATAAAACATTGCACAATACACTTCTGACAAAATTTTAGGATGGTCCAAATTGAAAGAAGATGCAGATGACAATTGTAGACTGATGTTTGCTTTTTTTAGTGGGAAACATCGTGGATAATGAAGCTTGAGGCAATTATTCCATTTTCCACAATGTTTTTCTTTCCACACAATCCCACATATTGATGCACTAAAGAAAAAAAAACTCTTGAAAACATTGTGAGAACAAGAAATTGCTTGCAACAAGCAATTTCTCCTATTCTAATAATGTTTTCCACTCCATTTGATACTTGCACTTTTTATTTCAACACCCTTTCAATTGTTGTCTGTAACTTTTGTTTCGGTTTGGACCAGTCTAAAATATTTTTAAGTGGTAATGGGTTTAACCCATTCCCACACAAGCCCTCCTTTTTATGCCCCTCAAGATAAAAGCTTTGGAAAACATTGTGGAAAATGAAGAAATTGCTTGTATCAAGCAATTTCTTCATTATCCACATTGTTTTCTATCCCAAAAGACGAAAAAGTTTAAAATTCCATCAACTTGAAATTATCGTCTACAGCTTCTTTCAATTTGGACCAGTCTTAAATTTTGCTGTGTTGGAATGGGTTTAAACTTTCCCTTACTTGTTGATATTGACTTTGCGAGGATTAAGACCAAGAATCTCGGAGGTCTTTCTGCATTCCTCGTTTTGTTTCGGTTTGGACCAGTCTAAAATATTTTCAAGTGGTAATGGGTTTAACCCATTCCCACACAAGCCCTCCTTTTTACGCCCCTCAAGAAAAAAGCTTTGGAAAACATTGTGGAAAATGAAGAAATTGCTTGTATCAAGCAATTTCTTCATTATCCACATTGTTTTATATCAAAAAAGACGAAAAAGTTTAAAATTCCATCAGCTTGAAATTATCGTCTACAGCTTCTTTCAATTTGGACCAGTCTTAAATTTTGCTGTGTTGGAATGGGTTTAAACTTTCCCTTACTTGTTGATATTGACTTTGCGAGGATTAAGACCAAGAATCTCGGAGGTCTTTCTGCATTCTTCGTTGATTTCATTAATCAGTGTTCTCTCACTTCTGTCCATGTTTAAATTGGTCTCTTTCTGTTGTCTTACAAACCGTTTTCTATCTTCACGCAACTGCCGTAGTTCCTCCTCCTGAATTCTGATTGATTCCCTTAGTTTGTCCATTTCTCTCTTGTGTTCCTGCATGGAAAAGTTTGAGAATATTAAACTGTCTTCCAGGGACCTTCCCCACCCCCATGTTTGACCTTGAGTTTTGACATTGACCTTGAAACTATCTGAAAACCACTCATGATGGAAAATAATTATGTAATTTTGAAATCATCACAAAGGATGCAATGAAATGTAGGAGATTTGCTCTATACTAGGTCAATTTAAATGTTTGACCCTGACCTACATGCTACTTGATATTTTGCTTCATATCACACATCCACTACGGACGAAAATTATTATGCCAAGTTATTTTGAAATCCATCCATAGATATACAAGTTATGTTCTTGATAAATTATGGAGATTTATGCAATTATGTACCATGGCATACAAAAACTTGTTGCATGTCACAAGCAATTTTCTTCATATCCTTCTTTCTTGCATGCATCAAAAAGCAGATAATGTGTGGGAATGAGTTAAATCAAGAATTCTTTTTAACTTGTCAAGATGTAAAATCAATTCTAAGTGATTGGATTTAACTCATTACCAGACAACATAACTTTTGGCTAGTTCATGAAGGAAAAGGTTGCAGAAGGCAATTCACGTTTATTCTTAATAGAGAATTAGTGTCACATGGGTAGATAACCCTGCAAGACAAGAGCCTTCAAAGACAGATTATTCTCCTCCTGTCACAAAAAGTATAAAATAATGAGGGAAAAGAATTTTGACAGACGCAGATGCAGGTATATGCTCGCTAAATTCCAGACATGCTAAAGTTTAACGTAAATCCTTTGGCTCCTGCCTTAATCTATCTGAAAATTTGTTTCAAATGGCACATCTCTTCACAATAGAGAACAATTATTGTGCAAAGTTATTTAGAATCGATCCACATTTTTAGAGGCTCTGCTAAAGACATGCTTAATTTTAATGTTTGACCTTAAGCTGTGACCTTAACCTTTGAGCTATCTGATTTATTTTTCAAAGTGCACATCTACTGATGACTGATAACAGTTGTGAGAAGTTATATTGAAATACATCTATAATTGAAGGAGCTATGCTCTTGACATGCTTAACTTTAATGTTTGACCTTGACCTTGAGCTGAGACCTTGGAACTACAGTTGAATCTGTGTACAGCAGCCAGTCAAGGGAGAGGGCCAAATTGGCTGCTGTACACAGATTGGCTGCTGTTCACAGTATCAATAGGGCGGCCATTTTGTCATACCATTTTGGGTTAGCTCATTAACAGATCACAAAACTTTAGACTACTCCAAATTTTAAGAAGTTCTAAACTTCCATTTCAAGTGTCTTTTAAAAAAAAGAAAAGGCACTTTGTACCATTTGTACCATTTAAGATAGAAAATATTGTGACAGAAGTGAAAATATCCTGAGAAATTATGGTTTACGTTTAGCAACATTTTGGACCTGGGTATGACCTACACCAAACTCACTAGCAATAATCCTAGAAGAACGTCCAGAGTCAAGCGTACGAACCACTTTAACACGATCCTCTAGAGAGAGGAACTTGCGTTTACAGAGCGACATGATAGCAAGATTTGACAGCAAAAGCAAGTTTTCATCCATTTTAAATACCTCAAGAACTCAGTTTGCTAAATGTGTAAACAACCTATATTTAAAGAGACCCGACAACTTAAAAATTCCGTCTCCTCTAATCAATAATCATCGCTCAAATAGATCAAATCGACCAAATAAATATTAATGGCTAAATAGACGTCAATTAATCAACTACACGGGATTATGTCGACAATTAATTGTTTATATCTTGTACATTACGATAAGGCGTCTTCGGCAGTTACTGTAGTAGTGATTATCGATTTTTTCAAACACGACTAATTAAGTCGCATGTTTTGTTAGATGACCGTTGTTTAGGTGCGATATACTGTTGACAATAGACCAATTAAGGTGACCGCTGGCCACATTTCAGGAGATCACGCTATTCACAGTGAAAATAAAGAAGGAATTTGCACAGGGGGAACTCGAGTGGCCGCTGTCGGCAGATTGGCCGCTGTGCATAGTTGGCCGCTAACACAGATTTGACTGTATATGAATAAACTTTTCAAATGTCACATCTCAAGATAGACAACAATTGTGTTAAGTTATTTCAAAATCCATCCATAACTGAAGGATCTATGTTCTGGAAATTCTAAATTTTCATGTTCAGCCTTGAGCTTGAGATTTGTTTCACATCTACTGATGATAAAAATTTATTTTGAATTCAATAATTTCCATAATTTTAAAAGCTATGCCCCAGACATAGCTATTTTTCAACATTTGACCTTTGACCTTGACCTTGGAGCTGATTTTCTTTATCCAGATGGCACATCTTCTCATGACTGAGAATAATTGTGACAAGTTATATCAAAATCTTACTTTAATTGTAGGAGCTATTTTTCGGATGTACTTAATTTCAACTTTCCACCTTGGGATTTGACCTTTACCTTAGAGCTATCTGTAGATTTGTTTCAAATTGCCCATCTACTCATGCTAGAGAATAATTGTGTAAGTTATTTCTAAATCCAGCCATAATTGAAGTAGCTATATTCTGGAAATGCTTTGATTCCAATGTTTGACCTTGAGCTGAGACCTTGACTTTGGAGCCATCTATTTTTTTCCAAATGTTACATATATTCACGATAGAGAACAAGTTGTTTTGAAATCTATCAATAATTGAAGGAGCTATGCTGGGGGGACAGGTCAGTTTTTACCTTTGACCTTGAACTGTGACCTTGACCTTGGAGCTATCCAAAAATCGTAAAAAGTTCATCGTTGCAATATCATAAGGAATTCACATGTGAAGGTCAATAAAATTTGACACAAGGGTTGTAGAGATATCAGGATGGACAGACTGACAGACAGAAAAGGGACAGAAGGATGGACAGGTAGCTATAATGAATGCCCTTCGGGGAGTATGAAAGAGGAAATGGTTGTTTTTCATAACTAATTTTCTTTCTATGCATCAAAGTGTAGATTCATGTGGTCATAGTTTAAAATGAAAACCAATAGTCTTGTAGTCTAGCAAACATGATATTAACAAATTTCTTCACTTTCCTCAATGTCTTTGATGGCATTATTTCTTTAATTGGCCTTAAAAAAAGGAATACTTTAATAAAATTTAACCCATTACCACTCAACAAAAAATATAGACTGGTCTGAATTGAAAGGAGTAGCAGATGACAATTTAAAGTTCATAAAATTTTAGATATTTTTTTTCAACTTTCTGGGTAGAAAACATTGTGGAAAATAAAGAAATTACTTGCAATAAGCAATTTCTTCATTTTCTATAATGTTTTCTAAAACTTTTTTTCTTGGGAGTGTCTAAAAGCGTCATTGAATGGGAATTGGTTAATATCCTTGAAATGAAATTGATCAAAATGGTACAATCTTGGCTAGAAAATTGTTGCTTAGCTTAGCAAATTCCCAAACAATTAAATTTTAGACTGGTCCAAAATGAAAGAGACAGACAACAAAAAGAGTTGGTTTGAACTGATAAATAGGGGCCATAATTGGGTAGAAAACATTGTGAGAAAAGAAGAAATTGCTTATAAAGATTTTCAAAGAATTTAGCCTTGAACCAAGATTTTAATTGATAATTGTATAGGGGACCACTTTAGTTTACCCATTACCTGAAATTTTAGACTGATCTAAATTGAATGAGTTGTAGACAACAATTCAAATCCAAGCAGCTGGACCATCCTAAGCATTGGTTCCTGGTACAACCCATTCCCACACAATTGAATTTTAGACCAGTCTGAATTCAAAGACGTTGCAGACGGCAATTCTAAGTTAATGAAATCATTAAAATCATTGTCTTTTGGGGCAGAAAACGTTCTGGATAATGAAGAAATTGCTTGTGACAAGCAATTTCTTCATTTTCCATGATGTTTTCCTTAGTTTCTATCCCTAAAGACGAGAAAAATTCAAAATTCCATCAACCTGAGATTGTTGTCTGCAGCTTCTTTCAATTTAGAACAGTCTAAAATTTTGTTGTGTTGGAATTGGTTAAAATCTATCCTAGCCCTCGAATGCTCATCTTACTTAGGCTATCATTCACCCATTAACCCATTCCCACACAACCCCCCCTTTTTTGCACCAATTAACCCATTCCCACAAAATGACACATTTTGTTACAAGCAATTTCTTTGATAATGGCAATTCACTACTTAATTGCAACTGAATTTATGCACAAACATTACATTTAAAGAACAAATAGCTCCTTTTAATAGCAACTTCTGGTTAAAAGCAACAAAAGTGTTGACAAATTAGGGATGCAATTAACCCTTTCCTGTTCAATCCCTGGTTTTTAAGTCCCTGTGTTTTTGTACTTGAGAAAACATTGAGGAAAAAGAAGAAATTGCTTGTGACAAGCAATTTTTTCTTTTTCCTCAATAATTTCTACCACACTGAATGATTATTTTTCAAATAAATTCGATTTTATATTGTCCTCTGCAAAACCTTTGAAGTTGGACAGGTCTAAAATTTTGCAAAACAGGAAAGGGTTAACAGGTATCCATTGTATATACATTTTTCATTTGTTCTGTGATTCTCTCCATCTCTGCTTGGTGTTCCTGTCTCATCAGTTCTTTGGCACGTGCAACAGCCACCAATTTCTCGTGCATGGCTGATTTGGCATTACTTCTGTAGTCCTCTAATTCCTGAAATGGTGATTAACCCTTGTCATGCTGACCCCGGAATATTCCGGTTTTGGCAGGAGGTGTAGACTAAGATCAGACTGCACTTATGTGCATGCTGATCTTAGTCTACACCTCCTGCTTGTACTTTTCCTGCCAGAGTTGTTTATGAAGTTGACTTCTGAAAGAAATATTGATTTTTTAACAAAAAGTTCTATCGGTTCTTTCAGCCCTTTGCTTTGACAGCATTTCGGTAAGGTAATTTATACAGCATGACAATGGTTAAGATAACTAGATTTAACCGCAAAATTTTAGACTGATCTAGTTCTTCCTTCTTTACGCCCCTCAATAAAAAATTTAATGATAACAATGTTGAAAATGAAGAAATTGCTTGTTACAAGCAATCATTTCATTAACCACAATATTTTATACCCAGAATCTGCATAAAAGATATAATTTCACCCATTTGAAATTTGCTTTCTGCAAGTTCTAAAATTTCATTGCTTGTTAAAATGTTAACCCTTATTATGCTGAATACAATCTTTATCTGAATTTGAATAAAAACCTTTTAAGGCCTGAAAGCACTGGGAGAACTAGGTAATGGTAAAATTTTATTTTGAAAATTAATTTTATAAACAACCCTCGGCTGAAGGAGAAATTCAGGCGGTGCAGACTAAGATCAAACTGCACTTATATGCAGGCTGATCTTAGTCTATATCTTCTGCCAAAACTGGGTTCTGGGTTCATCACAACAAGGGTTAAGATGACCTTGATATAAATATTATCAGGGAAATCATCCATGTCAGGTACCCACAACTTTAATAATGAAAAAACAGACAGACAGACTGATGGACTGACAGTATCAATGCTATTATATGATTCTAATCTTTCATTCTTGAAGAACCAAGTTATCAGATGAAGAGGATTTTCCACTTCCAACCATATGATAAAGTTATTGCATTTCTTATTATGCGATCAAATCATATCAATCATTAATTTAACCCATTCCAACTCAATCCCTCCTTTTTACGCCCCTTGAGAAAAAAAACCTTTGGAAAACATTGTGGAAAATGAAGAAATTGCTTGTATCAAGCAATTTCTTCATTATCCACAATTTTTTCTATCCAAAAAGATGAAAAAAATCAAAATTCCTTCAACTTGAAATTGTCGTCTGCAGCCTCTTTCAATTTGGACTGGTCTGAAGTTTCAAGAAACAGGAAAGGGTTAAGAAATGAAGAGAATATTTTTTGTTTTCATTGAGATATGAACTTAAAAAGTAAATCACACTGTATGAGTATGTGAAGTTTTTAGGTTTATACCTCAATGAAAACGATAAATACAAATGTAGTCACTTCATTTCTTATAATTCAATGGTGTCTAGCAAAACAAAACAAATACTTCCCTAGTTTTGAGTAGAATTTTATGGAGCTATTTCATGTAAAAGGATGAAAAATAGTGACTTCAAAGAAACTGTCATTATGGCCCTTTTCCCGTGTTTTCCTATAGAACCTTCCCATAATCTATAAGGTTCATCTTTATGACCTAACAATTATCCTGACCAAGTTTCATGGCGATTGAGCAAAAATTAGTGCAAAAAATTTAAAATTAACAAAGAAATTGTCATTAAGACACCTTTTACTGTGTTTTCTAAAAGAACCTTCCTATAATCAATAGGGTTCATCCTTGTGAACTTATAATTATTCTGGCCAATTTTCATGAAGAAATTGTCATTAAGACCCCTTTTCCCTGTGTTTTCAAATAGAAACCTCCCACAATCAATAGGGTCCATCCTCATGACCTAAAAATTATTCTGACCAAGCTTCAGGAAGATTTGGTCAAAATTGTGGCCTCTAGAGTGTAAACACTTCAATTGTTGATGCCGCAGGACAGATGACAGACATTCAACGATCACAAAAGCTCACCAAGAGCATTTTGTACTCAGGTGAGCTAAAAATCAGCCAATCAAAAATATTGAATATAGATAGACGAAACTTAAAATTTAATTATTCATTTATGAATCTATAAATTTCATTTAAAGTCAAAAGTAAATACTTATCAGGACAAACAAACACTTATCTACAATAAAAGACCTTTCATGTCACTTCAGTTTAATACAAGAATTACAAACTTGCGTCATACAGGTCCCATAAACCTTTATGTTGATTTCAGATAGACAGTTCCCTTCAAATTTTCAAATGCATTCCCTTATTATAGCTTATAAATTCAAGTGATTACAGGTACATTGTCAGTAACCCAAAATTAACCCTTGTCATGCTGAATAAGATCTTATTCAGAATTGCATTGGAATCAAAGGTCTGAAAGCACTGGTAGTTCATGTTGTTCAATTGTCAATACTTTTTTTGAAAAATAATTTCATAAACAACTGGTTTATAAAGGACAGACAGGAGATGTAGACTAAGATCAGACTGCACTTAGTTGCAGGCTGATCTTAATCTATACCTCCAAACAAAACCAGAATATTCAAGGTTAAGCATGACAAGGGGTATTTTTGGTCAGATAATTTTTTGAAAAGAAGATCTAGTGCTCAGCTTGATTGACCAACTATACCCAAAGAAGGAGGGACACAATAGCTAATGACAGGGAGGGCTGTTGGGCTACCAATCCCTTGCCTAAAATTTCATTAGGAAAAAGATCAATTGATTGAATGGGGCTTAGTGCCACTTTTAACAGTATTTCAGTCATAATATGGCGGCTCTAGCACCTAACCATGGATTCCTGTTATTTTTTCACACCAGTGCTACCCCTACATCTTTCCGAGTTTAAGCCCTCAGCTGCTCATTCTAATTAGGTTTAAGATTTTCCACCCATTGGTGGGAGACATTATGTCGGAAAGGATACTGGACACAGCAAGGGATCGAACCCAGAACCCCATGACTAGCACTGCACTATGGCCTCGGCAAAAAGGAAAAAAGAAGAGACAGTTGCCACATTTGTGCTTTTCTTCCTTATTTGTAATTTGAGCCATATTTTTCTGTCATGTGAAATTGCTTTTTTAACCCATTACCAGATGGCAAAATTTTAGACTGATTCAAATTGAAAGGAGTAGCAGTTGACAATTTAAAGTTTATGTAATTTCTGATTCTTTGCCACTTACTTAGCAAGCAATTTCTTTTTTTTCACAATGTTTTCCCAAATGTTTTTCTTTAGGGGCGTCCAAAAGCGTCACTGTGTGGGAATGGGTTAAAAGACTGGAAATTTTTAACACTGAATAATACCTCTAAATATTTGAATTAAAATCAAAGGACTGAAAGTACTGGAAGTACTAGTTGCAGGTCAATATTTTGTTCGAAAACAAATTTCTTATTCAACATAAGTTTTAAAGGACACAAACAGGAGATGTAGACTAAGGTCAGACTGCACTTATGTGCAGCCTGATCTTTGTCTATACCTCCTGCCAAAACAGAAACATTCCAGGCTCAGCATGACAAGTGTTAATTTACCTATAATGGTCATGATCGAAAAATTTTGTTTGGGGGGAAAAGGAGTATCACAAAACAGTAAATCAACTCCTCTGGGAAATGATTAGAGACCACACTTTTGCAAGGAATAGGGGATCATCTGTACAGGCAGGGTCAAATAATTTGAATAAGAATGGTAGTTGATTACAACTTGTTTCAAGTTCCATAAACAACTGACTTTTAGCTGTGACTTTGACCTTTAACTTACTTAAACAATTTTATGTTTTAAATGGCTCAATATTCATGGTGGAAAAGAAAAGTGTAAATAATGAAATCTATCCATGAATAAGGAAGCTAAGTTCTGGATAAAATTTGAACTCCATCTTTGACCTTGAAAGTAACTGAACAAAAATTTCGAATGGCACATCTACATTTAAATTGTGAACAATTGCAGAAGATTTGATCTGGAAAAATCCGGATTGATCTTTTTATACTCATGCACATACACTGAACAGTAATTGTGACATTTGTCTTCCTCACCATGAGCAGTCTTGACAAAAACAGACCATTGCAATGGATGTTACCTAATTCCAGAAAAATAATGAAAAAATTGTCGGACTACTCCAAATTGTTAGAAGTTGCAGACAACATTTCAAAGTATAATATGTAATTTAAACAAGAGCACCACCTACAGGTGCCTACGCTTGGCTGTTGGGTGCTGGATAGTGGATAAAAAATCTAAGTCGAAAAAGGGGCATAATTCACACAAAATGCATCTAGAGAGTTGTCCCCCTTAATAGTTTATATTCCTCCTTTGATACTTAACATGTGTGCCAAGTTTCTAGTGAATGACTTCAGTAGAACCAGAGATATCACAAAAAGTCGAAGTTTTCGCTCGATAACAAAGATGACAACAACAACAACGACACCAAGGCTATCGCAATACCTTGGGTTTTCTGCAAAAACAGCCAAGCTAAGAAAATGACCAATGACAAAATCTGCATGAGCTTGCCCCTCAAAATGCTTGCTGGATAAGTATGAAATGTGCTTGCCCCTCAAAATATTTGGGTGCTAGATAAGTTTGAAATGTGCTTGCCCCTCAAAACATTTGGGTGCTAGATAAGTATGAAATATGCTTGCCTCTCAAAATATTTGGGTGCTGGATGTGCTTGCCTCTCAAAATATTAGTACGCCCAGTCAAATATGGGCATTGACTTGCAATTATAAGAATAATATTCAGCATTTCAAAATATTACCTTCCTACTGTCTGGGCTGTTGTATTAGTAAAACTAAAGCTGGTAATAGGCCATAATCTACCTAAATGGATTAATTATTTGTTAAAGTGATAAGAAGATTATAAAGTGAAGTGTCAGGTCCTAAGTCCTGAAATGACCTGCTTTAATGAATTGTAAATACTGAAAATATTGATCAAGGTCAGATTGCACACAGTTTTCAGATGGACCAGGTTAAAAAAAATCTTCTACCTAACCCATTCCTACATAATGACACTTTTAAATACTCATGCCCACTCAATATTCCAACAAGGTAGTTTTAGGTATCAATTTAACCCATTCCTACATGACCAAATATTAGACTGGTCCAAATTGTAAGAAGCTGCAGACGACAATTCTAAGTTCATTGAATTTTTATTTTTTTATGTCTTTATGGAAAATAAACATTGTGGAAAATGAAGAAATTGCTTAATACAAGCAATTTCTTCATTTTCCACAATGTTTTCTTACTTTTACTTGTGGGGCGTTCAAAGGAGGGATTGTGTGGGATTGGGTTAAATGACAAGAGATTTGGTTGGTCGATACCCATTACCAGATTACAAAATTTAGAATGTTCCAGACAACAGTTTATAGTTGATGATTTTCTTTTTGTCTTTTGAGATTGAAAAAATTGTGGATAATGAAAAAAGTTGATTGTAGCAAGCAATTATAGCATGCAACTTTTTTTGGATTTGGACCAGTCCAAAATGTTGCCATCTGTTAATGGGTTAAAAAGATACAGACCCATTTAGTGCTTAAATTTATCACACCCCATGAAACTTAGCTGATAGCTATTGAATGGTCTTTTTCAATGTTTCTTGTTGAGACTTATCACTCAGTTTGCTAACATCAACACATAGTTAGATAAAGCTGATTTTGTAGTTTCATAAGTACACCTTAACCTGGATTATAATTTTCCATCAATAGGAAACTATATTATAAATGCATTGCTTAAACCATTGAACTCAGCCCTATATGCTCAGTTGGTAGAGCACTTGACTTCAAACCTCAAGATCACGGATTCGGCCCATGTCAACTAACGAACTAATTGTCTTTCGGATGAGACGTTTAACCGAATTGTGAGGGGATGGGCTAAGTTAAAGTCTTATACACTAATGTACTTTATATCAAAGCTTTAACCCTCTCTCTCTCTCTCTTTCTCTCTCTCTCTCTCTCTCCCTCTCTCTCTCTCCTCCTATCTCCTTAGTGTCTGAGACTGTATGTCTGAGTTCCATAATTCTCTCTCTCTCTAGGTCTCTCTCCCTCCATCTTTTCTTGAATGAAATAATAAATTAATTTATTAATGAGGATTTACACACTGACGGCTATTAATTCATGAGAAAACTGCAACCTTATTCCTGCAATAATTTTTGTGACAACATTTTACCTAACACTTTAATTCTAAACATCATGGTTGTTGCAAAATGCATACCAAAGCTTTTCCTGACTGTCTGGGACAAGAAACCAAAAGCATATCATTGTTGGCAACCTAGATGTTACTAAAGCTGTAGATGGGATATCAAAGTCCCCCATCGAAGAAAATGTGTTAGAATGTCAACAATTCAAGTCTAAATGAATTATTTGATCGGTCAACTTAATATGATGGTCTACGGCAATCCAACAATATTTAGCTTAACCCTTTCCTATTTGTTAAAATTTTAGACTTGACCAATTTGAAAGAAGTTGTAGACGACAACTAAAAGTGAATGCATTTTGGAAAAATAACCTATCCAGAGAGTTAAAAAATATTGTGGAAATAGAAGAAATTGCATGTTACAAGCAATATCTTCTTTTCCCATAATATTTTCTCAAGTATTAAATCATAGGGACATAAAAACCAGAGATTGAATAGGAAAGGGTAAACCAATTACCACATAACAAAATTTTGGACCAGTCTGAACTGAGAGAGGATGCAGCTAACATTCAATATTACTTTGAAACTGAAAACTAAGGTCATTTATGGGTTGTAAACATTGTGAGAAAACAGAGAAACTGCTTGATACATGAAATTTCTCCTTTTCTCATAATGCTTTCTTTATTATCATTCTACAGGGGTGTAAAAAGAGGGATAGTGTGGGATTTGGTTTATTGAAATCGTTGGTGTAGCAATATAGATTTTCTCATAGTCTTGCTCATGGACAAGTAAGGTATGTTCTACCTGACCAGAATTAAAATGGACTTGTCTGCAAAAAAGTGATGAAACGAAATTTGAGAAAACATTAATGTAGAAATTCTTTTTAATGCTTGGTTCATTAACATCAATATTTATACAAAATTTAAAATACAAATATTAACCCCTTCCTGTAAAATCCCTTGGTTTTACGTTGCTGTGATGTTATACTTTAGAAAACATTGTAGAAAAAGAAGAAATTACTTGTAACAAGCAATTTCTTTTTTTTTTTTACAATATTTTCTACTCTATTGAATGGTTGTTTTTTAAATTAAATCCACTATGAATTTTCATCTGCAAAACCTTTGAATTTGGATAGGTCTAAAATTTTACAAAACAGGAAAGGGTTAAGAGACTTACCAAATATATCACTACAAGTGGCCTAATGAGAAATGGACTTGTACACTGATAGAAAAGCCCATGTCTGACAAGTCAGGCATGAGAATTTCACAAGGGATATAATGTTATAGCAGTCCGAATTTCAGGATGAATAAAATCAAAAGAATTTGAAAATTGGAGACTCTAATTCTGCATTACTTTGATAAAGCCATTAACCCATTCCAACTCAAGCCCTCCTTTTTACGCCCCGCAATTAAAGAGCTTTTGAAAACATTGTGGAAAATGAAGAAATTGCTTGTATCAAGCAATTTCTTCATTATCCACAATGTTTTCTACCACAAAAGACGAAAAAATTCAAAATTACATCAACTTGAAATTGTCGTCTGCAGCTCCTTTCAATTTGGACTGGTCTAAAATTTTGATGTGTGGGAATGGGTTAAAGAAAATAAATACTGTCTGCATTTTTGTTGACATTACAGACAAAAAATTGGATTTTAATAGTTATGTCAATAATATTATAAATAGATTATTTCTAAACCAGGCTGGAGCCTTTTAAATCATTTCCATAAGCATATCTCATAGACTAATTATCAACATAAATGAGACTTTTGTAGGAAAAGGAGAAATTTTTGTCACCAGCAGTTAGTCATCAAATAAAATACATTACAATTGGCATAATTATAAGGAATCACCACTTGAAGGTTATGCAGATTGATGGTTATGCAGTTTAGGTCCATTCACAGATTCCCTCTCAATCCCGTTTTTTGACCCCTTCCCCCCCACAACCACACACAAAAAAAGCTTTGGAAAACATTGAGAGCTAGAATTGTCCCAAAGTGGACTCATACCACCACCTTTTTGTTACTAAAGTAGCAGAGTTGACCCTTGACCTACATATTACCCCAAAAACAATAGGGCATCTCCTTGGGTCATGGTTAACAAGTGTATAAATTTCAAGGTACTAGGTCAAATTGCTTATGATCGAGTTAGAGCATAGAGAAGCTTTTCAATGACCTTGACCTTTGACCTATGTTACCCCAAAACAATAGGGCACTTGTTTGGATCATAGACAACAACTGTATGAATTTTAAAGGTTGTATATAGAGAGAGACATTCACAGAGGGACAGACAGACAGACAGAAAGAGAGAGCGAGACAGGATATTATAATTATATAAAATGTCTATAATTTTCCCTTCAGAAGCCAAAAATAACAGTTTATTATTCAAAAACTTTCCTGAGGGAGATCCTGGGCAGTCCACCCTTGCAGACAATATTTTAATTTTAGTAAGCTATGCCCACACAATTATAGAGTCTAATGAGCATCAAATGATCAATATACCCTATTTCACTCACAGTCAAAGGAAATGAAAATATCTCTGGTTTTCTCTGACAACAACCAGTTAACCCTTTCCTGTTTGGTAAAATTTTAGACCTGTCCAAATTCAAAGGTTTTGCAGACGACAATATAAATTTGATTTTATTTGAAAAATAATCATTCAGTAGGGTAGAAAATATTGTGGATAAAGAAAAAATTGCTTGCTACAAGCAATTTCTTTTTTTTCCACAATTTTTTCTCAAGTGTAATATCACAGGCACACAAAAACCAGGGATTGAACAGGAAAGGGTTAAGTCAATAAATATACTTACATCAGAAACCAGCAAAAATCTTTTCCGTATATCCCTGAGCTGATCATAATCCAAATCCATTTTGTCTTTCACTAGATTTAATTTAAAACCACATTCAATTTAACCACAGAGAGCTTTATTCTAATCCAATCCACCAATACGTTCAAAACAAATGGACTCTCATAAATTTTCTACAGGTCTTTATCACTTCATGGTATTTTGAGGACTTGTTTGATTAGTCAGTTTCCTTATGCTACAGTTTCATGTTTAAGCTGAGATAACCTTTTGATAAATCTGGAAAGTTGTTCGAAAAATTTGAACCATATCTTTGTCAAATTTAGACTAGCAGTATATATCATACAAAAAAGGGTAGGAAACCATTATTAATCTAGCCAAAAAAGCAGCAATATATACAAAGAAAGCTGTATTAACACATTCCCATACAATAATGCTTTTAGACGCCCCTTGAGAAAAAATATTGTGTAAAATGAAGAAATTGATTGTAAAAAGCAATTTCTTCATTTAATACAATGTTTCGTACCCAGAAAGTTGAAAAAATCTGAAATTTTGTAAACTTTAAATTGTTGACTGCAATTCCTTTTCATCTGGACCAGTCTAAAATTTTGACAGCCTTAAATTTCCACACCTCATGAAAGTTTTTGCTTTGGAAAACACTATGGAAAATGTAGAAACTTATTGTTACAAGCAATTTCTCCATTATCAACAATGTTTTCTATCCAAAATGATTAACCCCTGTCATGCTGAATTAAAATCCTATGCAGAATTGCTTTGAAATAAAAGGAATGACAGCAATGAAAGGTCTTAAAAAGCGTCAATATTTCTTTTGAGAATTGATTATTGAAACAACTTTGGCTGAAAGGGGACAAGCTGGAGGTGAAGATCAAGATCAGACTGCACTTATGTGCAGGCTGATCTTCGTCTATATCTCCTGCAAAAACAGGAATATTCCGGGTTCAGCATGACAAGGGTTAATATTGAACTAAATATTGTCGTCTGCAACTTCTTTGAATTCAGACCAGTCTAAAATTTTTATGTTTGGTAAATGGTTAACTCATCACTATGCAGAGAGCAAAATATTGGACAGGTCCAAATTGAAAAGCAAAGAAGACATCTCAAACTGCAAATTCTTTAACCCTTTCCCACATGTTTCCTCAAGAAAAAAAGCTTTGGATAAAATTGTGGAAAATGAAGTAATTACTTGTATCAAGCAATTTCTTCATTATTATCCACACTATTTTCTATCTCAAAAGGTGAAAAAACTTATAATGTCATCAACTTGAAAATGCAGCTTTCAATTTGGACCAGTCTAAAATTTTGTGTGTGAGAATGGGTTAAATATAAGGCAAGTTTAAGGTTGAAAGAAGAATTATAACCTTGTTGAGCCACCCAAACCCTGTAACTATAGCCTAACCCATTTCCATACCATCTCACCTTTTGGCTCAATGAAGTAATATTATGTTTAGAAAATATCATGGTTTTCTACCCAATATGGCACCTATTTTGCAAATTTATCAATCTTACAATTGTTGTCTGCAATCTCTTTCCTCTTTCAATTTAAACCAGTCAAAAGTCTGTCATCTATTAATGAGTTAATTAAGCTGTAGTTAAGAGATTTTGCGTGCTCAGTGATGATATAATTATATTATGCAGTTATTCTCCTTTCAATGAATTTTCTTCAAATCCTGGGGATATTGCAGAAATGAGTTAAATTGTTTCAATCAAAAACATACTTTTCCTGTTAAGTTTTCCTGTTTATTTGAGCAAAACTACATTTTGTATTTCATAAATTAAGGATCAACATTATAAATTCTTATGAAAATCTTAGTGTATAAAAAAAAAAACATAGACAAGGTGTTTTATCCTAAAATTCAAACAATCGATTAAAGTTTTAATCTAAAAAAGCGAAATCCAATTCAGCTAAATGAGAAAAATAAATAACACATTTCCAAAGAACATTACTACTATTGTAACTCTGTAGAACTGATAATGTATTTTTTTTCAAAAACCTATTCTTTAACTCCAATACTCTATATTTTCACTAATTGTTTCATTATTTTCGAACTGAAAGAATGTCAAATCAATGAGACAAATTGAAAGGTATGTTTCACGCCCCATATACACTTTTTTTAACATGCCTGATCATATTTTGGGCTTGTACGGTAACAATCCTTAACACATTACCACAAAATCCCACTTTTGGACGCCCCCAAGAAAAAGAGCTTTATGAAAATATTGTGAATGATAAAGAAATTGCTTGTTACAAGCTTCATTATCAACCATCTTTTCTACCTCAAAAGACTAAGGTTTTTAAAATTTCATCAACTTAGATCTATTGTCTACAACTAATTTGAATTTGAACCAGTCTAAAGTTTTCTCTGGTAATAGGTTGACCCTTTCTTCGACAAACCCCGGATTTTATGTCACTGTGATTTTATATTTGAGAAAACATTGTGGAAAAAGGAGAAATTGCTTGTAGCAAGCAATTTCTCCTTTTCCCACAATATTTTCTACAACATAGGATGGTCAGACTTCAAATTGCATGCATTTTTCATTGTCGTCGGCAACCTCTTTCAAATTGGACCAGTCTAAAATTCCATAAAACAGGAAAGGGTTAATCATGTCTTACAATAGGCTAGAAAAATAGGATGAACACTGTGATAAACAGAGAAATGATCTTTTATAAACCAAGTTTCTCACAGAGTCTGGACTTATCTTATTTAATCCATTACCAGCATGGGTTTTTTTTTTGGCTGGTCACACCAATCACCAGACTAATCCAAATTGGAAGACATTGCAGATGACAGTTTCAAGTTGATTAAATTTTAAAAATCCATCTCACTGGGTTGAAAAAATTGTGGTAAATGAAGGAATTTTTTCTCAAACTTTGTTTATTAACCCATTCCAACTCGATAAAAGATTAGACCTGTCCAAATTTAAGTAAGTTGCAGACGACAATTTCAAGTTGATGAAATCTTCAAAGTCTTTGTCTTTTACGTTAGAAAACATTTTTGCCCAAACCCAATTGAGATGAAAATGGACAAATCTTATACATCTTGGCTGGAAAATGAAAAGGGTTAGTATACAATGTGCATTAAAAAACTTGAAAAGGTATCCCCATAAAATATTTAGACTTACTTCAAACACAATCAATTTAAATAATTGTATTTGGTTTTGCAACCGTGTGTCAATAGTATTATTAATTGAATTTTAAGATGCATCGATTGATTGATTGATAGATTAATTGAATAAATGCATGGGTATTTGGAGTTGAACTGGACTATTCAATTTCACAGAAAAAGGCTGTCAATTAACCAATGATCACACCCTGAAGAAATACGATGATTGAAAACTTTAAGGGAAAAGGAGAAATTGCTTGTAACAAGCAATTTCTCCTTTCTCATATTGTTGTCAACCTATTTTGCAATTTCTTTTCCAATTTTAGTGCAATTCAAAACATTTTCTAACTTCTTTCAATTCCAAAAAATTTTGTTGTCTAGTAATGGTTTGAATGCAATTTGATCGTTCAAATCATTCATTTAGACTGGAAGAGCAATACTTACCTCCGATATTTATATCAAACATTATATTATTGTGGGCAACATAAACATTGTAACTACATCTTATTCATATTTATGTTTCAAATGACAATTTGCTTTTTTTATGTTCCTGGCAATTTATTTTCAAGTTAACTCATAACCCGCTTTTTTACGCCCCTCAGGAAAAAAGCAGTGTAAAATATTGTTGAAAATGAGGAAATCCCTTGTAGAAGTTATTTCTTCATTTTTCCACAATTTAACCCATTACCACACATACAACATTTTAGACTGGGCCAAATTGATAGAACTTGCAGACAACAATTTCAAGTTGGTGAAATTTAGAAAATATTTTCCTTTTGTGGTTGAAAACAAAGAATAATAAAAGACTTGCTTCTAACAAGAACTTTCTTCATTTTACAGAATGTTTTCCAAAGCTTTTTCATCTTGGGTGCATTAAAAAGTGTCATTATTTGGGAATTGGTTAAATATTGCTGTTTGGTAATAGGCAAAAATCATTCAATAAGTTCTAAGTTGAAATGCCGAGATGACTCAGGTCAGTGGGCCTAGCCAGTGATCCATCAATCGGTACACCTAACCATGGCTTTCACCCCTCTGTCAATTGAAACCATCCTATGTGGTAAAAAAGTATTGTGGAAAAAGGAGACATCTAATAAGTGATATCTTTAAAAAGAAATTATGTTTGGTTAGAAAACACAGTTTATAATGAAGAAATTGCTTGTATTAAGCAATTTCTTCAATTTCCACAACACTTTTGAAACCATATTCTTGAGTAACATCTAGGGATGGGTTAACATAAATGTCACAGGTTAAAGTTTGCTCTGGTCTAAATGACTATTTTTACTGGTAAAACAACTTTTGATTGACAGTTGAAATCCATTAATTGTCACCTGAAAACAGCTTCAAATTGAATCAGGTTATAGCCTAATGTTACCTTGTAAAGGGTAAAAAAGGGTCAGAGAAAAACTCATTTCAAATGGCAAATTCCAATATCCTGGAGTTGTTTGTTATCCAAGTTTTTATAAACACAGGTTTCATTTTATTAGATTTTTATTGCAAAGTAAACAATGCCACCGAAAACAAAAACTAGTGTAGACACTACATAATTAGATATATGAAATATTCTAGTGTAGTCTGTGGTCTTGTACACACCAATAAGTTTCACCCTAATTTAAATATGTTGTTGGAAATTGTTAAGTTGAGCTTTTAACCCATTCCCACACATCCTGTTTTTTATGCCACCAAAGAAAGAAGACTTGGCAAACATTGAGGAAAATGAAGAAATTGCTTGTTACAAGCACTACCACTGTGCTGTAGCCGCGGGCCATTCCTCCAAAACTTTATTGTTAAATCTATTAAAATTTCATAAAGAATTAAATCTGGTAAGGGTTCACCAAAAGTTCCA
This sequence comes from Fragum fragum, assembly GCA_946902895.1. Classification (NCBI taxonomy): domain Eukaryota; kingdom Metazoa; phylum Mollusca; class Bivalvia; order Cardiida; family Cardiidae; genus Fragum; species Fragum fragum. The sequence continues at coordinate 37,153,723 of OX336376.1, read as the reverse complement.
GAAAGTAATTTCGAAGAGGATTTATTTGTTTGAATGGGGTTTTACGCTGCTTTCAACAATCTTTCAGTTATATCATGGCAGCTGGAGCAACTAACAATGGAATCCTGGTATTTCTCACACCAGTACTACCATTACATCATTTCCTAGCCTCCAACTGCTATCCCACATAGGTCTACGATTATGGACCCATTGGTGAGAGACAAATAGTCGGAAAGGATGAGTCCCGCAGTCGGGGATCGAACCTGGGATTTTGAAGAGGAAGATTTTCAAATCTTTAAGTTTATAGATGGACAGATGGATGGGTGCACAATGAACAGTCTGCCAGGACAATAGCTTGCTGGCTTTCAGTCAGTGGTACTGAAATGTGACTTATAGACAGGTTCTAAGCATTAAGCCAAATTTGAATGTGTTACCTTGACCTATGACCTTCCAACTTAGAGCTACATACAGAGATTGGATGACTAATGTGACCTGCAGAGAGGGTCCAACTTTTCAACAAAATTTGACCTTGATCTTGTTGACCTTGTCACTTTAAAATCACTTGTTTCTTCTCCTTACTTGAAGAGTAGAAAAGACTATTCATATTTATTGAAAATTCAAATAAAGGGGGGGGACCCAAGAATAAACAAGATGTGTTTGTAAAACACTATGCCCCCAAAACAGGAATTCTTTAGAAACAGGTGATTTTTATTGTTTTTTTCTTTGTTAAAATTTGACCTTGACCTTCATGAAATGACCTTTCCCAGTTGCGCTTTGTTGAGACCTATCTACATACCAAATATTAGCATTGTAACTTAATCAGGGTTGAAGTTTTAGGAAAATGTTTAGTTTGCAGGTTAAGTTATGCAGACAGACAGACTGACACCGGTAAAACAATATGCCCTCGATCTTATCGATGCAGGGGCATAAAAACAAATTCCAGAGAAAAGTAGTTCCTGCTCTAGGTAAAGAGTAATTCTATTTTGAAATGTGAAATTTCATTGTTGATTCATTAAACCCTAAGTTGTTGGTGATGTTTGATACTCAAAATAGATTTCAGAAAGGCACTTCAAATGAGTTCTCACAAGAAGAGGAATAACAGAATTAGATTCGCATCAGACATTCTTTTTAAAGCTTAGCACTCAGACAATCCCACTACTTACATCCTGAACACACCCTAAACACACCAATATGACAACAAAATATCAGCCAAACTGACGTTCAGCCACATAAAAATGCGATTAAATTAAAAATGATTGTCATAATGGGGTAGGAAATATTGTAAGAAAAGGAAAAAGTGCTTATTACAAACAATTTCTCCTTTTTCTCACAATGATTTCCAAAGCTGCATTTCTTCAGCACATATAAATGCAGGACTAAATTATAGTGGGTTAAACCAGATTTGGCCTTGTGGCCTATGATCTTGGTCGCTGTGACCTCAAATTCAATAGTATTCAATCCAAATATTGATGGTTCAACGCCAAACAGTTGTAACTGATTATAATATTGTGTTTATAAGCAGTTACAACTGTTTCACACTGAACCATCGATATGAGGGATAGGCTCATAACCTAGCAACAAGAGTGTAACAGAATGACAGAAAGATGGACATACCCATGGAGGGTAAAATGAACAACCATGATGGTTCCCTTCAATAGAGTTGCAACCAGATAACAAGCGAGTAGATAGCTATATGTCATATTTTACAGGCAGTAACTTAATCCAGCACCTAGACACATTTAGAAAAGAACAGTAACTCATTTTTACACATTCTTGCTTTTGGATGCCTCTGTAGAAAAAGCATAGGAAAACATTGTGGAAAACAAAGATATGTTTCTTCATTGTCCACATTGTTTTCTTCCCTGAAAGACAAATTCATCAACCAAATACATGTATTGTTGTCTTTGCATTTGGACCAGTCCAAAATTTTGTAATCTGGTATTGGGTTAAATGGTCTCTGCTGGAAAATGATTGCTTATAAGAGATAGGCATTCAAGCAAGATCAACTGGGCTTGTTTATCATTGAGAGTAATGTCATTTAAAGAGGGTCCAAGCATTGAACATTGTAAAATTGTTGCCTGCACTTATTCTGACAAAAGCCTAAACCTTTAATATTTGGCAGATATTCTGAAATTAGAAACCTTACAGTGTATTTATTTTTATTATCACTAGCCTTAGCATACAGATACCTGGCCATTACAATTGACCTCTGACATGGCAGATTAACTGAGGTAATGAGCAACATCATTTAATCCATTACCAGACGGCAAAGTTTTGGACTGGTCCAAATTGAAAGGGGTACCAGAGAACAATTTAAAAATTAAAGAATTTTTTAATTTTTTCAACTTTCTTGATAGAAAACATTGTGTAAAATGAAGAAATTGCTTGTTCAACCCATTACAATACAATAAATTTTAAACCAGATTGAATTCAAAAGAGTTGAAGACAACAATTTTAATTTGATGAAATTTTCAAGATCTTTGTCTTTTAGGGTAGAAAATTTTTCGTAAACTCTATTGAGAGGTATTTAAAAAAGCCATTGTGTGGGAATGGGTTACAGCAATTTCTTCATTTTACACAATGTTTTTTGCAATTGTTTTTTCTCGAAGGGCATCCAAAAGCATCACTGTTTTGGAATGGGTTGAAAAAAGAATATGTGGTCAGGGAAATAGTGCCCACTGATCGGTCTATTGACCTCTCCTGGATCCTATTCCACTTTCAAATATTTGCTCATTTGAGGTGATCCCTTTTTGCAAGACAGGTTACAATATCATTCATAATTCTGAGCACAAAACAGTCTAGCTCTACAAAAACTTACCAGCTTTAGGAAAAATGAAATTAGAGAACACATGATATCAATCTTTATTCAAATCAAGTCCTTATTGTATATTTCAAAATCACATTTCAGCACTCAACAGCTCCCTTCAGAGAAAAGAGGTTAGGATAAATAACATGGTAATGAAGAAATTGTTTTTTACAAGTAATTTCTTCGTTTTCAATGATGTTTCCTACACCAATAGATATAGATTTTTGATATTTCATAAACTACTATTTGTTGTCTGCAACTTCATTCAGTTTAGATCAGTTTAAATTTTATTGTTTGGTAATGGGTTAATTCAGAAAAAGCAGCAGTAAAGAATGGGATAACATTGTGAGAAAAGGAACTAGAGGGGCTTGAGCACCTGATTGGCTGCACCGGCCTGTGTTGGTAAACTATGAGGAAACTCGTTTAACCCATTCCTACACAGTAAAATTTCAGACTGTTCCCAATTGAAAGAAGCTGCAGACGATAATTTCAGGTTGATTGAATTTTTAAGTTTTTGTCTTGTTTGATAGAAAACATTGTGGATAATGAAGAAATTGCTTGATACAAGCAATTTCTCCATTTTCAACAATGTTTTCCCAATTGTGATTCTTGGGGAGGGGGGGGGGGCATCCAAAAACATCATTGTGTGGCAATGGGTTAAGGAAGAATTACCTTTTTTTCAATTTTACTTAATGGAGGTTGATTGTTTGGAGTTTAAAGCCACTTTTTACTGTATTTCAGTCATATCGCCGTGGCTGGAGCACCTTACCATGGATTTTCTGGTATTTCTCTCACTAGTTCTACCACTACATCCTTTCTAATCCTTCAGCTGCTTTTCTCAATTAGGTTTACGATTATCCACCCATCAGTAGGAGACAAATGTTAGAAGACATTCAAGCAGCAGGGGATCAAACACAGGTCTCAATGACTAGGAGTCCTATGCCCTACCAAGGGGCTATGCCCATGGCTCTATTTAACCCATTCCCACACAATTCCTTCTTTTTATGCCCCTCAAGAAATTGGTCATGGAAAAGAAAGTGGAAAATGCAGAAATTGCTTGTTACAAGCAATTTCTGCATTTTCCACATTGTTTTCTACTCAGAAAGGCAAAGATTTGAAATGTTCAATAATTAAAATTGTTGTCTGCAACTTCTTTCAATTTGGACTGGTCTAAAATTTCACTGTGTGAAAATGGGTTAATGGAGACAACTTTTCTTTATACAACAAATATTTTCTGTCAATCAGTAACAGTTATTTCCCTTCCATCACTATGTGATCTTTACCTGAAAATTTTTACCAATCCTCAGTCCTCATGTATTATGAAACCTATTAAAATTTCTTCAGGTAATCTGGTTAACCCTTCCCTGTTTGCTTAAATTTAAGACTGGTCCAAATTGAAAGTGGTTGTAGATTACAATAAAAAAAGTGGATGCAATTTGAAAAGAAACCATCCTATGAGGTAGGAAATATTGTGGGAAAAGGAAAATTGCTGGTTACAAGAATTTTTTTTCCCCAAAATGTTTTCTCAAGTATAAAATCACAGGGATGTAATATCACATACAGGAAGGGGTTAAGGATCACCAAAAGGTCATGTCATCATATTTGGTTAAAATACATCCTTCGAGACGAAGATTTTCAAAGTTATTACTACATACTATGTATGAAAAATAGCCCCACCCATTTCAAATCAATCAAAATTCTTTGAAGGAATATGATAAATGGTCTGAAAAAATCATCTGTCTTTGAAGGAATCTGATAAATGGTCACAAAAAATCATAACTGGGAAATTCAGTTGAAATCCAAGAGCTGGTATCAAAGAAGATTTTTGAAGTAAAAGTTTATGGACACATGAAAGGTTTAGGAAACAAAGACCTTTTTTAGGATATTCTATGCTTTGTCTCACAACTAATGAAATTGAATTACTTCATCTAAGGAAATCTAAATTTGCAGGACTAATGGTAATATATGAAACACGTATTTCAATATGAATATTTATATACCAAACATTCATTTAACCCATTTCCACACAATGACGCTTTTTGACGTCCAAAGAAAAACAGTTGGGAAAAATGAAAATCCCTGCCAGAGGCAGAGGGCGTGGCTAGCAATTCATCAAGCACTCAGTAGGCCACACCTTTGTAAAGCTAAATCCCAACCTGTTTAGCATGTCACATTTACTTAGCAGGTGCACTAAAGTATGTATATTTCAGCCACTTGTTATATCAAAGTTACAAAAACAAAGGAGTTTATACAAATATTTATTTGCAAAGGGTGTCGCATGTACAACCGTTGGGCCCATTCCATAAGAACTCACTAAATATTTATATTCCATTTAAATTCAAATGAACAACAAGAAATCCATTCAATGTAATGACATCATAGATATTTGAAGGACTTTATCTTTACGGCCAAGGTATGTTGGTAAAGATGGAAAAATAGCATATTGATTGAATAAGCTATAGTAACAGCTTTTATGTTGCAAAACCAACAACAAGAGCACCGCCCATGGTGCAACGCTCGGCTGCAAGTGCTGGATAATGCAAAAATTCTAAGTCGAAAAAGGGGCATAACTCTTACAAAAACGCTTTTAAAGTTATCCCCCTTGATAGTCTAGATAGCTCTTGTGATGGTCAATACACATGCCAAGTTTCATGAGGATATCTTCAATAACAACAGAGATATGACCAAGGTTAAAGTTTGTCACGCCAAGGCCAAGGCTAACTCCAACACACAAGATGCCAAGGTGATGACAATACCTCAGGTTTTCTTTGAAAACAGCCAAGCTAAAAATACTGGACATAAAAGTTGGAGGTAACCATTCACTTCCAGTCTTAAGGAATAATTTGATTGGTCAGTAATTTTTTTTGATTGACAGCAGTCATTTGTCAATTATCTTTGTACAGAGAAATTAATATTTTATACAGAATATATACCTAAGTTGTCTCCTTACTACACAATCCCACTTTTTGATGCTCTAATATGCCCTGAAGAATTATAGTTAAGGTAAATTTTGAAGTAAAAAGGAGAAATTGCTTGTAACAAGGTATTTCTCCTTTGCTCAAAATGCTTTCTACTCTTTGGCATTTTCCCAAAAATTTCGCAAGCTTAGAAACATCATCTGCAACGTCTTTCAATTTGGACAAGTATAAAATTCTGTGATCTGATAATTGTTTAACCCTTTCCTGTTTTTTGAAATTTTAGACTGGTCCAAATTTAAAGTGAATGCAGGCGACAATGAAAATCGGGTGCAATTTGAAATGAAATCATCCTTTGTGGTAGAAAAAATTGTGGAAAAAGAAGAAATTGCTTGTTACAAGCAATTTCTTCTTTTTTCACATTTTTTTTCTCAAGTATAAAATCACAACACCTTAAAATCCCGTGTTTGTACAGGAAAGAGTTAAACAGTAAAACACCTACTTACATCTTTAACCTCTTTAATCTTGTTTTCCAGAGTTTGTTTCTCTTGTCTATGATGTGTTACTTCCTCTTGCAGTTGTTTCAATTTGTATCGGAAATCAGAACTGAGGTTTTCTTTCTCTAATCGAACAGCTTCCTCTTTGTCTGAATCTAGAGCCTTCTTCTGGCCCTCTAGAGCCTCTTGTACCTTGAACAAACAAAAGCTCATGTTTTAACCCATTCTTTCACTATCACATTTATTTACATTGATTGATTGAATGGGGTTTAATGCCGCTTTTAACAGTAATTCAGTCATACCTCAGCATCCCGCTTATTTTACTCCCCTCAAGAAAAAAACTTTTCAAAGCATTGTGTACAACCTAGACATTGCTTGTAATAAGGAGTTTCTTCATTGTCCACCATATTTATAACGTAGAAGATTACAATTTTCAATATTTCATGTTTTTACTATAAATGTGTCATATTTAAAACTTAGACAGAGACCAGACTGTATACAACCTGAGGTGTGAAAATTAAGAACTCCTTTTCTTATAATGTTATCTACATTCAACTTTATCTTTTAATTCAAATTTACTTTCATTTGTTGTTGCAACCTGTTTCATTTTGACAAATCTAGAATTTTGTCATCTGGTAATTAGTGATTAAAGTTATAACTAGAATTGTCTCCAAGCCGACTTATACACCCCAGCATTATTTTGTCACTATTTTGTCAAATAGTTCAGTTGACCTATGACCTACAAACCCAAGGCAGCAAGGCACTAATCCTTGGGCCATGGATGATATTTGTATAAAGTTTCAATGTCCAAGGTCAAATGGCAAAGAAACTAGTCCAATCACAGTTCAGTTGTGACCTTGATCATCAACCTACTGTAATTTGTCCATATATTCGGACACTCCAAGAATTTGGACACCAATTATTATTTCATGAAATAATTAATTTTGTGCCTCTAATTTCGGACAAATGGTGTCTGGAATTTATCCATAAATTCGGATACTGAATTTACAAACATAAAATATCAGGTTAACAAATACCCCATCCATTATCGGCAATTTGGAATCTTGGCGATCAGTATCTCCAAACTGTCTGGGTTAAGTGTCAACAGGTGTATATTGTTTATAACAGTGACCGAGAATAGGCATGCACCTCGATTTGCTTAAGCTACAAACTGTGAAGGTGATGCAATTAAAATATCACGCTTGGTTTCTCTCTCTTGATTTCCTAATTTTCTTTTCCCGACAGGACCTGCTCTGAAAGGATGGCTACGATTAACATAAATTAATCAAATTGACCTGAACCTACTTTCGATTTTACTACACTTTCCTCGTATCTGGAGCTCATCGAGGGTATTGTCATCAGCCATATCAAATCAAGAAAAAAAATGCAATGATATGCTTTGAAAAGAATCAGTTTTCACTAAATACGGAAAATGCAAGAATTTTGATAGTTAATTTGTCACAAAATTATTAACTTCTCATCCGATATATAATATTGGTAGATTAAAATAATTTACCTTTTATTTCTTAACCCCGCTTCTTTAATAATCCGAAAATTTTATCTCATACTGTTCAATCAAACACACGTAACAAGTCTCGTTCGACAAATATAAAGTGAAGATTTTCAGGTGCAGTTTATTTTACTATGAGGGAGGAAAGGTGATCAAAGGCGCCGCCGCCAGATGTTCAGCTATATTTGGGAGAGTTTCCGGACTTGGCACGTGCCAGACGCGTACCCCGTGAGAATTCTTGGTGACCGAATTTTTACCCTTGTCATTATGCCGAAAGTTTACATGGTTTAATCGACTGTCTGAATACTCTTAAAACATTACGGATATAATTTAAAAAAAGGATTTTTTCTCACAGGTAGGCCACCGCATTTACTTTGAATTTGCGGGCAATATTACCCGATGATTTATGTGAAGCAGATCAGAGAAAAACTGTCGTAACTGACCGATGCCATGATTTTATTCTAACTGACAAATTACTTCTTATCTCTTGCAAAGATTTTGTTTAGCTCTCCACATTAATATCTCTTTTTTTCAATTCAACCGACGATGATTGTACATAAACGACAGAAAAAGAATTTACCATCGGACTTTGACTACCGAAACATCGTAACAATTTTGCCTGAACATGCTGCAGTTACGATCTTGTCGTATTCTTACGGTGATATGTGGAATTCTGTTAATCGTTAAAACGAAGAAAAACAACTTTTAGAAAAGTAAATTGTTTTTTAAAGTTTTTAATCAGTGAATGATCATTTATTTCACGTCGTCTTTGCCGGTATCTTGAAACAATCTGAAAAAGATAAAATAATAATAAATAAATTTACGAACATAATGCGTAACACATATCAAGTTTATTTACTGTTGAAATGAATTCAGTGTCTGAGCAAACCAGTAAGTGACTCATGAAAATTGGCAATGGTTGTTCCCGGCCGCACGACGATTTATCCATAAATTCGGACACTGGCTTGAGTAATTATCTATGTATTCGGACACGAAAAAAAATTTATTTAATTGTGTCAGAATATATGGACAAATTAAGGTATATCACCAAGACACCATAGGACACCTCCTAGGATCATTGACATCAACTGTATGAAATTTTATGCTTGTAAGTCAATAGACCTTTTCACGGTCTCACAGCGCATGCGTCAAATCGAATCTCGTTAAAGGCGATATTTACCCAAGACTTTGTCACGTGATCGATTGCGGGCAGTCGATAATTTATCACTATATAAATTGTCTATTTTGAACAAGCAAAAATAAAGGTTAAAAATCAAAATTTTGGTGCAAAAAGGGTTTCAATATGTGGGCAGATATATGCAGACTAGTTGTAGCGAGTAATATTGATGATATTATCATGTATTAGTAACAAAATTAGGTTTAAAACAACCTGGTGTCTATGCCATATGAAACATTACGTACCTCGAGTTGTGCGAAAATTACCCTTTCATACAATAATATCTCCTACGAAATAAGATATTTTGGACATATTTTTAACTCTCCCCCTCACACACATACAAGGAAGGAAAAGTAAATAGTTATAGTTTGACACTCGACGCAAACACTGAATGTTTACGTTGATGAATGGAAATCCCGCCTTGCAGTATACGGACAAGTGTCAAACAACTTGACAGATATAATACTGACTAAAATAAATTCCAATTTTAACCCATTCCCAATGAATGAATTTTTTGACTGGTCCAAAAGAAGCTGCAGACGACATTTTAGAGCTATGGGAATTTAATTGTTTATTTATTTTCTTTTTTCCTTATGGGACAGGAAAAATACTGTGGTTACCGAAGAAATTACTTTATCCTAGCAATTTCTTCATTTTCCACAATGTTTTCATATGCTTCTTCTCAAATTGACATTCGCAGCGTTCTTGTAATAGAAGTGTTGGAGGAAAGGAGAAAATATATTCTTTGATTTATATAATCTGCTTTTCGTCTAGATATGCCATATACCGATTAAAAAGTGTATATGGAAATTCAAAATTGAGAGCACTATATATTAACGAAAAAAGGATTATTACAGAAATCATAATAGTATGATGACGATGTTAATAGTGCGAAGAAAAGAATGAAAAATAGAAATAATTAAATGTAATGATTATAATGGAGTGCTGTTCGGTAAACAGTCTTGATGTAAAGGGTTCCCTTTGGTATATCACATATCTATATGGTGTTATTTGTAGACGGCAACATGTCACCAAGCATCCAATAAACAACACCGCACACTCTTTATGTATATTAGTAAAATTTAGGAATTGATGAAACAAATTTGTCTTTTTATGTTTCAACCGATATGCCGCCAAGTACTGGGCCCTTATCGACAAATCAAAGAATCCGACCAGACGTCGTTTTCAATCGACACGGGAATATTATTGCATGGTGTTTATTTATTTATCATTATCATTTCAATCTTTTACCAAAATAAAAATAAATTGAATACGCTTAACAACTTTGAGTGGATACTTTTTGCTGTGGGATATACATTATCCTAAAAAGATGGGTGGAAATGACAATTGTTGCGTGGCAGATTGTAGATCGACAAGGCATAACTCTAATATATCCTTCCATAGAATTCCGAAGAAACCAGAGTCTAGAAGAAAATTATGGATAAAGGCAACTGGAAGAGTCCTTCATGGAAGAAATTAATTTGCACCAAAGAATAATTCTTTATTTTTTGGTCGACATTTTGTGAATGGGAAGAGAAGTGATGATCCAACGTCTGTGGACTTTATACTGACAATAAATCTTCCGGTGACTTTGCCAGTAACGTTGAGGCAAGGGAGAGCTACTGTTTCCTGTATGAAATCGCATTTGCGTGGCAGATTGTAGATCGACAAGGCATAACTCTAATATATCCTTCCATAGAATTCCGAAGAAACCAGAGTCTAGAAGAAAATTATGGATAAAGGCAACTGGAAGAGTCCTTCATGGAAGAAATTAATTTGCACCAACGAATAATTCTTTATTTTTTGGTCGACATTTTGTGAATGGGAAGAGAAGTGATGATCCAACGTCTGTGGACTTTATACCGACAATGAATCTTCCGGTGACTTTGCCAGTAACATTGAGGCAAAGGAGAGCTACTGTTTCCAGTATGAAATCGTCCAAATATGACGGAGCAGTAGAAACCCTTGTGAAAGAAAACTGTAGCGTGTGTTACACCAAGAAACGCGTTTTGTTGCCAGAAATTGATCATTGAAATGTGCAGAACGAAGTTCAGATTTCACATGAGCGGTCAGATGAAATGACAGAATGCGAAATGCTGCATTGCCAAATCCCCTGCGATGTACGATTTCAATTAAAATCTAACGTAAGTTTGGTAGGATTTTTCCTGGTATGAAGCAAGGACACGGGAACTGATTTAATACAAGCTGGTATTTTCCACAGTTTTTTCAATGTGACTGAGTCTCTGGACAAATCCCTCTTCAAAGTATTTAAACGCCTTCAACGACTTGTAGGCCCGGATGCTTTCTTTGTCAAACTATTTGTCCTGCAATTCCACAAAATATTTTTTTAATTTTGATAAGTCAAAGGCCGGAACATTTTTCAAACCAATTTCCCATCTATTGTCCGGATTTGTAAACACTGACTTCACAAAAAGAAACTTGTTTTCTGACATTTTAACACTGTTAAAGTTCGGGGTCGTATCGAGCCTTCTTATTTTCTTTTGAGTTTTTCAAACCGGAAGTAAAAACTCCCCGCAACGGGAAAATGTTGTTGTTGTTATTGTTTGAAAGCGTCTAACGGATGTAGACTTTTTGATCATCTGGCGCTTTGCGTGAAAAGGTCTATTGGTTCTAGAGTTAGAGTACAACAAGAGCACTGCCTAAGGGTGCCTACGCTCAGCTGTTGGGAGCTGGATAGTGGACAAAATGCATCTAGAGTTATCCCCCTTGATAATATAGGTTGCTCTGTTGACAGTAAACAAGCGAGTCAAGTTTCAAGTGAATGCCTTCAGTAGAACCAGAGATATCACAAAATGCCAAAGTTTTCGCACGACAACAATAACAACGACACAAAGGCTATCATAATACCTCCTGTTTTCTCTGAAAACAGCCGAGGTAAAAATAAGAGTGCAAAGATGGATCTACAGACAGACATGGTGAAACCAACTACTCCATAGGTATGGAGTACAATGAAAACTTAAAAAAAACTTTCTTACCCTCAGTCTAAGTTCTGATTCTGACTTGTCCTTAAATCTAGATTGTTCACTCTCTAATTTGTCGACAAGTTTTACTAAGTGGGTCAGTTCTTCATTCTTGGCCTATGAAATATGAATAATGATTAATTGAAGCCTCTTTTTAGCTTTAGTTTCTTATTGCAATGGTAACACCCCAGAAAGCTATGGTAATGCATCTGTCATCAGTGCTCATTTCACATTTTTGAGGGAAATTTAAAAAAATGGTTGGAAAAAGAATCCTCAATTTGCAAGTTCGAACCCTATAACAGATATCCAGGATCTACAATTGTGCCATGTTACAGCATTAAATTTTGTGAATCCCTTTCTAAAAGTACTTCAGTTTGACTGACAAACTTGATAAATTAAAAGAGAGACGACTATCGAAAGTTGTAAACAGGCTGAATTCAGCAAAATTTAGAGATTATTGTATGTGGTTTAACACCACTTTCAACAGCATTTCAGTATCACAGCTGCTGGTGTACCTTTATTAAAAGCTTCCTATTCATTCTTAACCCTTACCTGTACAAACCCAGGATTTTACGTGGCTGTGCATTTATACTTGAGAAAACATTGTGGAAAAAGAAGAAATTGCTTGTGACAAGCAATTTCTCCTTTTCCCACAATATTTTTCTACCACAAAGGATGGTTTAATTTCAAATTGCATCCAATTTGCATTGTAGTCAGCAACTTCTTTAAATTTGGACCAGTCTAAAATTCCAAGAAATGGGAAAGGGTTAAACCTGAGTAACCCCAATATTTGATCCAAGCTACCAGCTTGTCATCCTATTTAGGTGAAGAACTACTTTTCATTCTACCATTTGTGAGAGACAAATGATATATGTTGCTATGATTTTTTTCATCAAATGAGTGATGGCCTATCTGGGTTTCAAACTCACAATCCCAGGAATGAGATCACAGCGTGCTACAGACTGTACTCACTGGGCTGAGAAATGTTTAACCCATTACCAGCAAAGTTTTATACTGATTCGAATTGAAAAAAAGTTGTAGACGACATTTCTAAGTTAATAAGTTTTAAGATTTTTTTAACTCTCTGTGTAGAAAACATTGTGTAAAATGAAGAAATTTCTTGTCATAAGCAATTTCTTCATTTTAGACATTGCTTTCCTAATTGTTTTTCTTGAGGGGCGTCCAAAATTGTCATTGTGAGGGAGTGGGTTAAGGAGAAAATCATGGCTGGGCCCTTTTTTTAACTTATAAACTACGAGCAAGGAAAATGTATGATAATATTCCCTTGGTAGTTTGCATGTACATCAAGACATCCTAAAAATTATATCAACCTTGCTTCCAATAACTTATTTACAAACACAGCAATTTGCTGAGGTTTTAGGCAAGAGCAACTAATCTTGTGTTCTCTTCTACACAGTTATGGAGGAATTTGGACAGTTAAGTTTGTTTCGTAGATACGAATCAGTATACCGCATCAGAATGGGTTAAAACTATTGATTCCTTGCATTACCTTGATAATGGCACTCTGATCAGCTATCTGACTCTCATATCTTTCCTCTGCTCTGGTCATAATCTCCCTTCTTTCCTGATCCAGCTCTGACCTCATTGTGTCAACCGTCTTTTGTTTTTCTAAAAATAGGGACTCCCTCATTTGTATCAATGCTGAGTCCTGGAGAGCAATAAATGAAATTCAGCAATAATTCCTAAAATGTGTTGTATAGGCATTCAAGTACGTTTAACCCATTACTAGACTCAATATTTTAGACTTGTCCAAATTGAAAGGAGATGCACACAACAATTTAATGTTTCTGAAATTTTAAATTTGTTCAAATCAATTTGAAATTGTCGCCTTCTTTCAATTGTGACTTGCAATTTGGACTAGGCTTAAATCTTGTGGTCTAGTAGTGGGGTTGAAGAATTCAATCTATTAACAGTAATTCAGTCATATCAATTCTGCTGGAGCGGCCAATCATGAATTCCTGGTATTTCTCACACCAGTGCTACCGCTACTTCTTTTCCGAGCCTCTGGCTGCTAATCCCACTTAGGTTCAGATTATCCATCCATTAGGTTTACGATTAACCAACAAGAGGTCGCTTAATACAGGTGATTGCTTGAACAAGAGTGACTGTATTTTGAATACTTTTTTTGAGGGTGCATCAAATACTGGGATTGTGTGGGTATGGGTTAACAAACACAACTGTATCAATATTAACATCGACTTACTGTTTCTTTCCTCAATGTTTGTAAAGTTTTCTTGTGTTCTTCAATAATGGAAGCCCGGCTTAACTTCTCCTGGTCTGTCCTTTGTTGGAGATCTACCAGTTGATCTCTGGAAACGTAACAAATATTATGTTGTAGGTTCAACTTGCTTAATAGAAAAATATCTATAACCTATTTCGACAACAAAAATAAAAACTTGTCTAAATTGAGAGGAGTTGCAGACAACAATTTAAAGTTCATGAAATTATAGATTTTTCAGCTTTGTGGGTAGAAAAGATGGTGGAAAATGAAGAAACTGCTTGTAACAAGCAATTTCTTCATTTTCCACAACGCTTTCCAAAGCCCTCTTTCTTAAGGGGTGTCAAAAGTGTCATTGTCTGGGAAATAGGACAATAAGCATCTTCTATGAAACCTACTTAACCCATTCCCACACGTTCCCTCCTTTTAACGCCCCTCAAGGAAAAAAGCTTTGGAAAACAATTTGGAAAATGAAGAAATTGCTTGTGTCAAGCAATTTCTTCATTATCCACAATGTTTTCTATCATAAATGACGAAAAGATTTAAATTCCATCAACTTGAAATTGTCGTCTGCAGCTTCTATCAATTTGGACCAATCTCAAAACTATTGAGTGGGATTGAGTCAATTCATTTTGGTGTCAAGAAGTGTCATTGTCTTGGAATGGGTTAATAAGCATCATCTTTAAAACATCCTTAATTCATTACGGTGTTAAAAAGTGTCGTGTTGGAATGGATTATTATATAATCTAACGTTTTTAATCCCAATTTCTTCACCTTGAAATTGTCTGCAACCTCTTTTTTTGGACCAGTCTAAAATCTGTCATCTGGCAATGGCTTAATGTGGTTAAATTTTTTAAGTAATTATCTGTCATACAAAACGTCCTTATAGTTTATAAACACCATCATAAAAATCTAATGTTACCTCAACTGGGAGTTAATATCTTCCCTGGATCGAAGTTCATCTTGCATTGTCGCTAATTTGTTGGCCATTTTAACAAGATCTTTACGCATCGTTTCAACCTCTTCTGTACTCTTCTTGCGGATGTCTTGTCTCTCCTTTTGGTTTTTATCACGTTCTTCTTCATACAATCTTGTCTTCTCCTTGTATAATTGAAACAATATCATTGCTTGATCAATTAGATATATAGGGAATATTGTGTTCTTATATCTTGTATTTGCTTAGAGCTGCAAAGCAAAATTTTGATATTTCACCAGACCGAAAGGTCAAGTGGAATTTCAGTTTCCTTCACAGGGGGACGCAAATACAAGATGTTGTATGGCAATCATGACGTAATATTCCACTTAATCCATACCAATTTTTTTTAATGAATTGGATGAAAAAAACAACACAAAAACTGTATTTCTACAGGTATTTCCCTTCTACTTTACCATTCTGATTAGGTTTACCGCATTATGACGTCATCTACAGAATGAATTTGATGTCATCTTAGATTGGCTTAACCCTCTCCTGGATAAACCCGGGATTTTACGTCACTGTGAATTATACTTGAGAAAACACTGTGGAAAAAGGAGAAATTGCTTATGATAAGCAATTTCTCCTTTTCCCACAATGTTTTCTACCACATAGGATGGTTTTATTTGGAATTGCATCCAATTTTCATTGTCGTCTGCATCCTCTTTCAATTTGGACCGGTCTAAAATTTCAAAAACCAGGAAAGGGTTAAACGGAACCGTATTTGAGACTATCAGATAAGGATTTTTTCAGACATGTCCGATTTTTTCAGGGTTGAATGTATATCTTTTACTAGAACTATTTATAGGTGTATAATAAAGATAGCTATGAAATGCCATTCAGGAACAATACAAATAACCCATTCCAACACAGCAAAATTTTAGACTGGTCCAAATTGAAAGAAGCTGCAGACGACAATGTCAAGTTGATGGAATTTTGAATTTTTTTGTCTTTTTGGATAGAAAACATTGTGGATAATAAGGAAATTGCTTAATACAAGCAATTTCTTCATTTTCCACAATGTTTTCCAAAGCTTTTTTTCTTGAGGGGCATAAAAAGGAGGTATTAAGTGGGAATGGGCTAATAATAAAGATAGCTATGAAATGTCATTCAGGAACAACAATACAGATAATTGACATATTACCACTGTCAGTCATAATATTTTCTGACCTTTCAAATAATTCATTAGACAAGAAGTGAACTTTGAATTCTGGTCTTTATGCTGGATATTTTTGTTGGTTTGGCAACTTAAATGACGTATTTATAACTTACTCAAGCTCTAGTTACATTATTTAGATCCCTAATCTACAAACTACTTTTTTGTTTTGTGTTCCTGATCATGCAAACTAACATAATTTGATATTTTAAATGGCCTTATTAGAGGTCAGTGGGCGTGGTCAATAAAAGATCGCTGGCCCACCCACTGATTTACTGGTCATGCCAGCATACTCTGACAAGAAGGCCCACTTCAATATTAACCTTTTCCCACACAGTGACACTTTTTGACGCTACTCAATTTAAGGCAAACAGTTTGGAAAACATTGTGTAAAATGAAGAAATTGCTTGTAGCAAGCAATTTCTTCATTTTTCACAATGTTTTCTACACAGAAGGTTAAAAGAATCTAAAATTTCAATAACTTTGGATTGTCTTCTGCAACTCTTTTGAATTTGGACCAGTCTAAAATATTGCCGTCTGGTTAAACGTGTTATATTGCAAAATTTATGGATAATACCGGTAACATTTAAAAGACAGTAAAATAGTTGGACATGAACATCATAATTATAGCTTTAATAAGCTGTTGTTATGAAGTTTATCCACAAAGTTTTCTATTCAAAAAGAGGAAAAATTTAAAATTCCATCAACTTGAAACTGTCACCTACAGCTTTATTCAATTTGGACCTGTCTAAAATTTTGTTGTGTTGGATTGGGTTAACTAACAATCATACCACTTTAAACTAACAGCCAAGATCTTTCTACTTTGGTTCTACAACAAGATTACCTTGTGCAGATGCCTGATGCTCTGTTGAACAGAAAATCAAATGTTGAAAAATTTGGAGGTGATGTATAGATTTCTCCTAAGATATTTAACATATTTTCCAAGTTTCATATCAATACATAAAAGAGATATCAGAAAATACTAAAGTTTTTTTTTTCCACACAGATGACAAGTTACAACTCAATTAACCCTTTCCCACATGAAAATTTTTTAGAAAGGTCCAAATTGAAAGAAGATGAAGACCACAATTCTAGGTTGATGAAATTCTAAAATTCTTGATCTATTTGGGCAAAAAACATTGTGGACATTGAAGAAATTGCTTTCTTGCAATTTTTTCCAAAGCTCTTTTCTTGAGAGGGTAAAAAGGAGGGATTGTGTGAGAATATGAACAATGCCTATAAGCACAGTGATGACACCATTCAGGCTACAGCAATACCTCATTTTTGTTTCGAACAGTCGACATCTGCAGAGGTTTTAAAAAGCAAGGGGCTAATGTCCCTATAGTCTAAACATTATGCAAAATTAATGTCTCACACTAACAGTGTAACTACTGGGACTTTTAACTGAGTGTCCCTATGATCTTAACCCTTGTCATCGCAGCTGAGCCTGGAATATTCCTGCTTTAGCAGGAGGTATAGACTAAGATCAGCCTGCACATGTGTGCAGTCTGATCTTAGTCCACACCACCTGCTTGACTTTTTTGGGTCAGAGTTGTTTATTAACCCTTTCCTGTACAATCCCGGGATTTTACGTTGCCGTAATTTTATACTTGAGAAAACATTGTGGAAAAAGAAGAAATTGCTTGTAACAAGCAGTTTCTTCTTTTCCCACAATATTTTCTAAAGCATAGGATGGTTTCATTTTAAATTTAATCCAATTTTCATTGTTGTCTGTAACCTCTTTCAATTTGGACCAGTCTAAAATTTCAATAAACAGGAAAGGGTTAAATCATTTACCTAAACAAATATTGACCCACAATTAGGACCTATCAGTGCTTTAAGTCCTTTGACTTGAGTGCAGTTCCTAGCAAAATATAATATTCAGCATGACAAGGGTTAAAAAGCTAGGGACATTTGTGGTTCTTAACCCTTGTCATGCTGTATAAATTACCTTACTGAATTGCTGTCAAATCAAAGGACTGAAAGCACTGATAGAACTTGTTGTTCAAAAATCAATATTTCTTTTAGAAATCAACCTCATAAACAACTCGGGAAGGAAAAATATGAGCAGGAGGTGTAGACTAAGATCAGCCTGCACATAAGTGCAGTCTGATCTTAGTCTACACCTCCTGCCAAAACCGGAATATTCCGGGTTCAGCAGGACAAGGGTTAAGAGACAATGGTGCAAAAACATAGACTTGGCAGATCACTGAAACAAGGGAACTTTGTTTTTTCTTACTTTTTTTTAAAAAACACATAAGCAAGAAACCATGACAACACATCTTTATAATATAGAACAGAACCTAAACAAGACATCACAAACATGATTTCTACCTGTACCAGTTCATTTTTCTCCTTCTCCATCTTTTTATAACCAGCCTCAATCCTTGACGCTTTTTTCAGAGCATCGTCTTTTTCCGTTTGTAACTGATCACAGTTACTTGTAATTGTCTCTATCTCCTAAAATAGAAATCAGACCGTTTACAGATTACCCACTTAGACTTGTCCAAATTGGAAGAAGTTCCTTTTTACGACCCTCACAAAAAGAATTCAGGAAAACAATGTGGCATTTTTCTCTACCTAGAAAGACAGAGATATTTAAGATTCTATCAATATGAATTTGTTTCTGCAACTTCTTTGAATTCTGAACAGTCTAAATTTCGCTTTCTGGTAACTGATGAAACATGGCAATTTAACTCATTCCCACACAATCCCGCATTTTTATACATCTAAGAAATATAGCTATGAAAAACATTGTCAGAAAAAATACCAATTTCTTTTTTTCTAACAATTTTTTTAACCTCTATTTCTACCCTTATTTTTCAAATTCAAACCAACTTCATTTTGTCGTCTGCAACCTCTTTGAAATTGGACCAGTCTAAAATTTTGTTGTTTGGGAATGGGTTAAAGGGATCATAATTGAGACATTGAGTGTTCAAGAATGTTAAAGAGCTACTATGTAAGCTTTTCTTTTGCAAATCAAATTATAATAACATAGTATTAACTTATCAGGGAATTTGCATCTTATAATGTAAAAAACAAGGATGAAAAGAAGAATTTTGTATTCTCACTTCTTGACACTCTGAAAAAAATATTGTAACAAGACATTTCTCCTTTTCTTACAATGTTTTCTATCTTATTTGACAATTTTTCCAGTTTAAGCACACTTTGAAGTGTCGTCTGCAACTTCTTTGAATTTGGATAAATTTTGTTGTTTGGTAACAGGCTGATCAGCCTCCCCCCAACCCCAATAATTGAGGGGTCAAGCTGCCAATTACAAATTAAATTGACCAGTCAAATCATTCAATTACACTAGATGTGTCATACAGACAGATGGACAGACAATGATATAACAAAATACAAATGTACTCCCAATATTTCTATGCAGCTGCATAAAATGGCAAATATAAATCTTTTAAAGTGCATCAAAATATCATATTACACGATGTTTTCTACCGAGAAAGTTGAAAAAAATCTAAAATTTCATAAACTTTAATATGTCGTCTGCAACTCCTTTCAATTTGGACCAGTCTGAAATTCTCTTGTGTGGTAATGGGTTAAGACTAACAGCCACACCTCTTTTAGTTCCTCAATTTGCTCTCTAGCTTTTTTCTGTTCATGGAACAAATCCTGTTTGGCAGTTTCTAGCTGTTGAATCAGTTCATCTCGCTCAGCGTGGATTGTGTCCAAACTTCTGAGTTTACTCTTCATGGTTTCATTTTCCTCTATTATCTGCATAGCCTACAAATAACACAGCAAAACTAGCCTACTAAATTGACAGACTGCTAGCCACACCAACTGACCTCTGACAGAGATTTGATGTTTTTCATAAAATTCATTTTCTAGTAACATGTAACAAGTATGATGCCATGCCCACTTACAGCCTTTCTTAATGAAATGTGACCTTCATATGTTACCTTGACCTTTATGCACAAATTCAGGAATCCATTTCGAAAATATGAGCCATGTATCTTGAACAGTGTTTGAATAACAACAAAATGTTTTTGCAATAAGGTTACTGCTAACAAAAAGACTGAAAGAGAAACAGACACATATACATTGGTAAAACAATATGCTCCCAATCTTATTGATACTGAGGCAAATACATAAAAAGAATGTTGGCGGCCTAATTGTTCATGTAATCAAACCAACAATAGACCTTTTCACACAAAGTGTCAGATGATTAAAAAGTCTTTATCCATTAGACGCTTTCAAAGAAAAACAACAACAACAATTTTCCACTGCGGGAGGATTTACTTCCGGTTTTGCTATTCGAAAGCCTAACAATTACAATTAGGCTTTTTAACTTCTTTTTTCGAGTTTTTACAATTAAGATTATTGGGCTAAATGATGAAGATAATATTGTTTGTAATGTAACATCTGTTTGTTACAATATTTTTTTCTCTGTTGTCCTAGTTATGTTCTTCAGAAGCATAAAAAGGACACTATTTTATCGGCCTTAACAAATTTGACGGGTGTTTTGTTTCATGATCTATTTTCACTTTATACAATAAATTGTATGAAGGTGAATGCATCAAAGGTCATGAATGCGTTTTGTGTCCGGAAACCCCAGAATCACCAAAAACTCATGTTCTTCGCCCCCGGTAATATTGAAGTTATGATAGTTTGTGCGAGGAAAGATGAAATTATAAGATCAATATAGTTAAGACATTGTATCGTCGTTGGGTGACCAAAATGTCGTACATCATGCTATTTCAAATTGTATTTACGACCTTTTGTTAGTCCATCGATGATATTCTGGTTATAATATGCATATCTACAAGAAAGGCTAGATTTTTCAAATATTAAAGCTAGATATTTTGAAATTAAAGCCTACCTCGCAATATATCCTCAAGCGAAAAAACAATTTTAAATCCATTCAATGAAAATAAGTGTACTTACTTTGATTTTGGAAAATGCTTAAAAGATAAACACCGTGTCATACAACAGTGCCAATTGAAACAACGCCCGGCCGCATCCTTTGATCAATCATGGAATTAGTATTTGGCGGCATATCAGTTGAAACATAAAAAGATAAGATTTGTCTCATCAAATCATAAATTTGACCAATTAAATGTAAGAGAGTTTATCGGATTCTTTGTGACATCTTGCCAGTTACGTAATAACCCCATATGTATCGTAATTTATCGAAGGGAACCCTTTACATCAAGGCTGTCAACAGATCATCATTCTGATCAACACTCTCCTATCATTAACCTTACACTAAATCATTTTAATTTTTCATACTTTTCTTCGCACTATTAACATCGTCATCACAAATACGATATTTTTCGTTGAGATAATGCTCCCTATTTTCGCATTATAATATATTCTTTTTAATTCATGGCATGGTATTTTTTACATAAAGTGGATTATTCATATCAAGAAAATGGTCCTCCTTTTCTCCCACATTTCTATTGTTACAATGATGCGAATGTTTAAAAAATCAACCGATATGCTGTCATGCAGGCTTATTTGACATTAAGAAATAAAAGGAAGAGAGAGAGAGAAAGAGAGAGAGATCTACATTGGTGGACACACAGACAGAAACAAATATTTAAAAAACAGTTCGCCTATTTTGTTCTTATTAATTTTCATAATGTTTCAGTTTAAACGCTTAAACTTTGTAACAAGGAAACTTTTTATAAGAAATATATGCACTTAGGTGAAGACTTTAGGAGATTGGTATCAACATGGCATATGTAATCTTTATCGTCCAAAATGTGGTCAATAGTATGTAAATGCTTTTAAAAATAATTGATATCCGGCACAAATAATTTATAGTTATATGTTTATATCATAATTCATCAAAGTGGTCATTGAGAGTTTAACTGTTCCTCTATATTTTTTCCTTTCTTGTTTGCACAAGTGTGTGGCAGTTAGTAAAATTACTTTCAAAAAATCTTATTACATTGGAATTAGTATTGTTATCGCCAAATTCGAGGTACGTTATATTTCATATGGCCTAGATACCTGGCCGTTTTAAACTCAATTCGGTTACTAATACCCAATAATATCATCAATTTTACTCGCTACAACTAGTCTGCATATATCTACTCATAGATTGGAACTCTTTTTTCAACCAAATTTTGATTTTTAACCTTTGTTTTGCTCGTTTGATGGAGAGCATCAACTAGCTAAATCATTAAATTCAAGGCAAACAGCACATATTGTTACCTCTTGTTTAGTAAATCCAATATCACTAAACTGTTTTAATTCTTCTCTATGCGTGTGAGCTTCCCGCTCTAAACTCTGCGTCTCTTCACGTTTTCTCTTCAGATCGTCAGATATTCTGGCAAGCTCCTTAGAGTTGTTTTCCTTTTTATACTCTGACAGCATCAATTTTGTTCTGAAGTAAAATTTTCATTATCTCAAAAATAAATCAGTAAATGAGAGAAGTTTGTCATGACTTTTGTGTGCCTGATAGAGAACAGAAAATCGAAAAATTGGAATACGGTAATTTGAACCAAAAGCTTTAACAGTTGTACACCTCAATGGTATAGATTACTCTTTTTAAAACATAACCAGATGACAAAATTTTAGACCAGTGCAAACTGAAAGCAGTTCAGACCGAAATTGAAAATTGATTTTAAAACAAGAGGGCAGTTGGCCCTGGGGGGCTCACCTGAGATAAAGCCCCTTTTACTTTAAGCCATTCCACTCAATGACGCCCCCAAGTAAAAAAGCTTTAGAAAACATTGTGGATAATGATGAAATTGCTTGTTTTCTACCAATAAAGTTTAAAACATCACAAATTTAATAAACTTTAAATTGTCATCTGTCACCAACTTCTTTGAAATTGGACCAGTCTAACATTTTGCCATGTGGTAATGGGTTGACACAGTCTAATTTTATGTTAAGGATAGGATTACAAGTGGGTCATATTTTACATATACAGCCTTGTAACTGTGGATCCCAAAATCTTAATGACAAATTCAAAGGCTTTAGGACTAATTTGAAAGGAGGTGAATATTTTTTCCTCTCTCTGGATCCAACAGGTCAATATATTGATGTTTCATGCAAAATATCAAGGTTCTAAGCCTTTTCGGTCAGGAGGAGAAAATTTTTAAAGATTATTTTAAAATTTCACTTTTGTTGCCATGGCAACCAGAGTTTTTAACGGATTTCAATTGGGAGGAGATGTTGTTTAAAATTCTTCCTTTATTTCTATTTAATTCCACCCCCCTGGGGCCCCCAGGCTCATGATTTTGGCTATTTTGAAAGAGGTCATAATACTGATGGTTCATGCAAAACATCAAGGCTCTAGGCCGTTTGGGTCAATTCTTTTAGCTATTTTTGAAGGGGACCACCTAAGGAACATATCTGCCAAATTTGGTTAAAATTTGCCCAGTGGTTTCGGAGGAGATATTGTCTAAAGATATTGTTGACGGACAACGGACGCCTGACAAAGGGTAATCACAATAGTTCACATGAGCTCTTTGTTCTCACTTGAGCTAAAAACTTTGTCTTTTTGGATAGAAAGCATTGTGGATAATGAAGATATTGCATATGTCAAACAGTTTCTTCATTTTCCACAATGTTTTTCACAGCTTGAGGTGTGTAAAAAATCAGGATTGTGTAAGAATGAGTTAATTTAGAAATGTGTCACAGACATGGATACCCTTTAACCCTTTCCTGCTTTTAGAATTTTAGACTGGTCCATATTGAAAGAGGATGCAGAGGACAATGTAAAGTGGAAGCCATTAGAAAAGAAACCATCCTATGTGGTAGAAAATATTGTTGAAAAAGGAAAAATTGCTTGTTAAAATCAATTTCTTCTTTTTCCACGATGTTTTCTCTAGTATAAAATCACAGGAACGTAAAATCCTGTGTTTGAACAGGAAAGGGTTAATCTATTACCACATGATGATACTTCTTGACACCCCTCAACAAAATCCATTTGGAAAGCGTTTTATAAAATGAAGAAATTGCTTGAACCAAGCAATTTCTTCATTTGACACAATGTTTTCATCCAAGGAAGGTGAAAAAATCTACAATTTCATCAACTTAAAATTGTTGTCTGCAGCTCCTTTTGCCGTCTGGTAATGGGTTAATTCATTGTTATATAACCTTCAGCTGTGACCTGAACTTTAGAGTATCCAACACAACTTTATGCATGACACTTAAATACTCTTCATGACTCACACACAAACTCAACCACAAACATCCATCCACCCATGGACAGAGGTAACTCTACATGACTGTTGCCAATACATGGCATGGTTACGATAAACATGCATTCACAGTTTCAGGTTGATACCTACAGTATTTGACCAATGGCAGCTGCTAATCTACATTTATTATCTTTCATTTTGGACCAGTCTAAATATTTTTATGTCAAAATGAGTTAGTTACATACCTGGCTTCTTCATACATGGCTTCAGTGTCCTTCAAACTTTTTCTTGCATCAGCTAGTGCATTCTGGGTAACCTCCAGTGCATTCTGGGTAGCCTTTAATTCTGCAGATTTCTCCTAGGCGAGACAGATTGGCAATAAAATATAAATAAATTTTTAAGCCTTGTCATACTGAACCTGTAACATTCCTTTTATTACAGGAGATATAGACACAGATGCACATATGTTAATCTGAGGTGCGTTCTTTTCGTTGAGATGAAAATCCCGCTAAATAAGATTTTTGAGATGCCATAAAGAACAATTTTTGTTTTTTGGGGTGACAATATTCGACGTCGTCAAGGCTACTCATTTAATCCAAATGCCGAGTATGCTTAAATTCCTCATTAAGAATTCTTAAGATTCTTATTTAGCGGCTTAAATATCTTAATCTAAAGAACGCTTCACCTTAAAAATCTAAATAAGAATCTTAAGAATCTTGACAAAAAGAACGCACCTCTGATATTAGTCCATTCCCTCTGTTTGTTCTTTACAATTCAGTGCTATTGATAAGATTGATTTAAAAATAAATCAAAATAACGAAATATCTATGCACAAGCACTGCTTCCAGTACTTTAAGCCCTTTGATTCTAAAGCATAATCATAGATAGACAGAATTGTGTGGAAAAGAGTTAAGTAACTGTTTTGACTGTCCCTGATAACCCACTACCACTCATTTTGGTGCCTCTGTAAAATAATATCAAGTAAAATATTGTGAGAAAGAGAGAAATGGCTTGTTACATTGGCCATATCTCCTTTAACAACGTTTTCTAGCATATTTGAAATTACATGCACTTTAAAATGCTGTCTGCAACTTCTTTCATTTTGGACCAGTCTAAAAGAAATTTATTTTGAAATAAGTTAAACAGTCATTCAAAATGGGTGTTACCTTAGATACAAATACTATACCTTTTCTTCATCTGAAAGACTTTTTCCTTGGCGATCAGAGAAACTACTTCCTGCATCAGGTTTTTCCCGGACAAAACTCTGAAAGAATACATAGAATTACGTGACTCATCAAGGTTAACCCTTGTCATGCTGAAACCAGAATATTACTGTTACTGAAAATCACTGCTATGCCCCTATTTACATACCATTCAAAATGTAATGAAAATCTTATATTTAGGGTCACTAAAGGATCATAATTACAAATTTTGGTCCATATGAGTCCAATGGTTTTGGTAATGATGCTTCAAAAAATTGTTGACATTTATAACATGATCATCATAATTAACGACATACACTCAGACAGTGAATCTAAATGGACCCCTTGAGTTAACATTAACCCTTTCCTGGATAAACCTGGGATTTTACGTCACTGTGATTTTATACTAGAGAAAACATTGTGGAAAAAGGAGAAATTGCTTATAATAAGCAATATCTCCTTTTCCCACAGTGTTTTCTACCACAAAGGATGGTTTTATTTGGAATTGCATCCAATTTTCACTGTTGTCTGCATCCTCTTTCAATTTGGACCGGTCTAAAATTTAAAAAAAACAGGAAAGGGTTAAATCTGAGCCAATAGCTGCCCATCCAGTTTAGGCAAACTTTTTATCATTCACCCAATGATGAATACAATGTAATGCATATTGCAATGCTTTTTGTCCAATGATATAAACAAAAACTTCACAAAGCGGCACGTATATGCCCAAAGGGTTCTCAATGGAATATAATATTTTACCACAAGCTTTTTTGAGAAAACTGACCTTGAAAACTGACCTTGACAGATAAGATTAAACTTGATATTAACAAAATGACAGTACCCAAAAGAATACAATTTAAACTGTAGGAGGTGGGCACACACGTAATATGGTAGTTTATTTCAATTGAAGGGCAGACAATTCAAGAAGGACTGGAGTGATTCAAATGTCAAAGTATGAAAAACAACAAAGGGCAATAACTAAAAAAATAGGCCAGGTAGAGTTATGGTTCATGAGCACTGCACTCCCCCTTGGTGAGATCTACTTTTAGAGTTATACTCTGGACAAGATTCAAGTATGAAAAACAACAAAGGGCAATACCTAAAAAAATAGGCAAGGGAGAGTTATGGTTCTTGTGCGCTGCACTCCCCCTTGGTGAGATCTATACACCCATGAAGTTTCATGATCCTATCTATGATACTTTTAGAGATATACTCTGGACAAGATTCAAGTATGAAAAACAACAAAGGGCAATAACTCAAAAAATAGGCTAGGTAGAGTTATGGTTCTTGTACACTGCACTCCTACTTGGTGAGCTCTATCCATCCATGAACTTTCATGATTCTAGCTATTATACTTTTAGAGATATACTCCGGACATGATTCAAGTATGAAAAATAACAAAGGGCAATAACTCAAAAAATAGGCTAGGTAGAGTTATGGTTCTTGTGCACTGCACTCCCCCTTGGTGAAATCTATACACCAATGAAGTTTCATGATCCTAGCTATAATACTTTTAGAGATATACTCCGGACAAGATTCAAGTATGAAAAACAACAAAGGGCAATACCTAAAAAAATAGGCAAGGGAGAGTTATGGTTCTTGTGCGCTGCACTCCCCCTTGGTGAGATCTATACACCCATGAAGTCTCATGATCCTATCTATAATACTTTTAGAGATATACTCCAGACAAGATTCAAGTATGAAAGCAACAAAGGTCAATAACTCAAAAAATAGGCCAGGTAGAGTTATGGTTCTTGTGCACTGCACTCCCCCTTGGTGAAATCTATACACCAATGAAGTTTCATGATCCTAGCTATAATACTTTTAGAGATATACTCCGGACAAGATTCAAGTATGAAAAACAACAAAGGGCAATACCTCAAAAAATAGGCAAGGGAGAGTTATGGTTCTTGTGCACTGCACTCCCCCTTGGTGAGATCTATACACCCATGAAGTTTCATGATCCTATCTATAATACTTTTAGAGATTTACTCCGGACAAGATTCAAGTATGAAAAACAACAAAGGGCAATAACTCAAAAAATAGGCCAGGTAGAGTTATGGTTCTTTTGCACTGAACTCCACCTTGGTGAGACCTATATACCCATAAAGTTTCATAATTCTAGCTATAATACTTTTAGAGATATACTCCGGACAAGATTCAAGTATGAAAAACAACAAGGGGCAATAACACAAAAAATGGCTAGGTAGAGTTATGGTTCTTTTGCACTGCACTCCTTATTGATGAGTAGAATATGACTGCCAAGTTTAAAGTTAATCGGACTTACGGTGACAGAGTTATGCTCTGGACAAAGAAGTGGACACTGCCGGACAACCGGACGCCCAGACTCCACGGGTGATCCCATAATACGTCCTGTCTTAGACGGGCGTATAATAAATTGATTTTTTTTTTCAATTCAAGGGCAGATAGTTCATGATAACTCTAGAATGAATAGAGTGATTTGAATTTCAAAAGTCTTATGCACAACTAGATATCATAGAGATACATCATAGCAGACTGACAGACAGACAAACTGACGGACAACCGGGGCTTTAACATAATACAGCCCTTCAGGCGTATAAAAAAATTTGCAGAGCTTGGGTTTGAACTCACAATTGAACCGGGATTGAGAGAACAGTGTGGTAATGCCTCAGCTAACTGAGCTTGGTTTAACCCATTCCAACTCAATCCCTCCTTTTTACGCCCCTCAACCAAAAAGCTTGGAAAACATTGTGGAAAATGAAGAAATTGCTTATATCAAGTAATTTCTTCATTATCCACAATGTTTTCTATCCAGAAAAACCAAAGAATTCAAAATTCCATCAACTTGAAATTGTCGTCTGCAGCTTCTTTCAATTTGGACTGGTCTAAAATTTTGCTGTGTTGGAATGGTTTAAGGTGAATTTCATTCAAATCAATTTTTCAGAAAATTAGCAGGATCTGCTATAACAAGCCATTTCCTTATTTTCCACATTGTTTTCTAGTTTTATTTTCTTGAGGGTTGTAAAAATAGGGATTGTGTGGGAATGGGTTAAAGCAAACACTTACCTTTGGCATTGATGTGATGGATAAATAGGTGCGTGTTGGCGACCTTTCTCTTGGAGGTGGTTGTGACCTTGA
Source organism: Fragum fragum (assembly GCA_946902895.1). Classification (NCBI taxonomy): domain Eukaryota; kingdom Metazoa; phylum Mollusca; class Bivalvia; order Cardiida; family Cardiidae; genus Fragum; species Fragum fragum. The sequence continues at coordinate 37,125,057 of OX336376.1, read as the reverse complement.
CCTTCTCTCCTGCTCCATCTCACGTCGAATTCTGTCAGTCTCTCTTGCAATTTCTTTCTGTGTCTCATCCATAACTTCCAGGTCATTTGGATGCTGCAAACTCCTTAAAAACATGGAAAATGATATGATGAGAAGAAAAAAAACTCTAAATCAAGAATGGCTTCATATGTTGGTTGAAGCCCTTACAAGAAAACAACAACATGTGTCTGAGATATAATTTATGCTCCCAGAATATAGCCCATCACAAAAAATATAAGATAAATGGGGAAAAGGGTTTTTATGGACAGACTGATAGATGAAGCAGCGGCTGTATGCCCACACTTCTCCAGCTATGCTTGATTTAATGTTCGACCTTGAGCTGTGACCTTGACCATGAAGCTATGTGAAAATTTGTTTCAAAAGACACTTCTACTCATGGAAGAGAACAATTGTGCAAAGTCATTTCCAAATCCATCCATAATTTTAGAAGCTATGCTCAGGACATGCTTAATTTTAACGTTTAACCTTGAGCTGTAACCTTGGCCTCTGAACTATCTGGATATTTTTTCAAAAAGGTACATTAACTCATGACAGAGAACTCTTGTGCCTAGTTATTTGAAATACATCCAAAATTGATGGAGCGTGCTCTGTACATGCTTAACTTTAATATTTGACCTTGAGCTGTAACCTTGCCCTTTCAGCTACATGAATACATTGCACTTCTTTTACATAGAACACCTGCTCATGATAATGAATAATTTAGCAAAGTAAATCCATCCATAATTAATGGAGCTATGCTCCAGACACTCAGAATCTTACTGTTTGATCTTCAGCTGTGACCTAGACTTGGGAGTTTTTTTTAAAAAAAATCAAATTGTATATCTATTCATGATAGAGAACAAATGTGACAAGTTACATTGAAATCCATCCATAATTGATGGAACTATCCTCTGGAAAACCTCTATTCTAATGTTTGACCTTGAAATGTGACCTTGATCTTGAAGCTATCAAAAAAGCGGCTAAAATTCATTGGCGCAATAATATAAGGCATTCACTTACAAAATTTTATCCAATTTTGCCCAAGAAGTTGTGTTGAAATCAAAACAGACAGATGAAATGACAGAAGGACGGACACAGACAAAGTGGTGGCTACATGCTTACTCTTCAGGGAGCATGAAAATTTAGACGTGTCCATTGATCTCCATTGTTAAGATTACATGTATATGTACATTGTGAAGAGATATACTGCAGAAAACAATCAAAATCTGACATTTCCCCTATAAAATGAATTGCCAGTTAACTCCCCTGCAGTATATTGCTATTTTGAATCACTACTGTATTCTTAACCCGTTCCTACTTGACAAAATTTTAGACTGGGCCATTGTGGATAATAAATAAATTGCTCGATACAAGCAGTTTATTTTCCAAAATCTTTTCCAAAGGTCATCAACCGAGGGGAGTTATAAGGAGGGATAGTGTTGTAATGGGTTAAGAATCCATTTGAGCCATCACTAATTCCTGTGGGCACCAGTATATTGTCAGAAAGTAATTCCATCAACTGAAAATTGTCGTCTGCAACTTCTTTCATTTTGGACCAGTCTAAAAAATTGTTGTTTGGTAATGAGTTAAGTACCTGTATAAAATTATTGACATGTGTTAGCAGATACACAGAGGACAAGATTTTCAACAGTTTCGCTATATTATACATGCGTATACACAAATTAAAATTGGCCCAGATTACAAAAGCGGTATCTTAATTTCTTAAACCATTCTAAAACAGCAAAAATTTAGACTAATCCAAAATCAATGAAGTTACAAATAACAATTTTGAGTTATAATTTAAGATATTTCCAACTTTTGGAATAGAAAACAAAGATAAAAAGCAGAAATTCTTCTACATTTTCCATATTTTTTTCTAGAACTTTTTCTTTAGGGGCATCAAAAAGGGGGATTGTGTGATAATGGGTTAAAGAAATCTAGTTAAGATTCACCAAATGATGATTTTTGTGAAATCCAGACAATAGTTACAATATAAAGAGGAATATTCAATGTTTTAACTGAAATTATTTTAGGGTGTATGGAAATAAACCACACCTAAATATCCATGTTTTTTTCAATCCAATCTTAAATGTCTTGAAAAAATCTGGTAAAAAGTCAGTTAACCCATTACCAGACGGCCAAATTGTAAACTGGTCCAAATTGAGAGGAGTTGCGAACGACAATTTAAAGCTTATGAAATTTAAGATTTTGTTTGTCTTTCTGGGTAGAAAACATTTTGTAAAATGAAGAAATTGCTTGTTACAAGCAATTTCTTCATTTTACACCATGTTTTCCCAATCATTTTTCCTGAGAGGTGTCCAAAGGTGTCTCTATCTGGGAACGGGTTAATGATCATTCCTGTATATTTGGTTATATCATTCATAAAAAAATTCAGTAGTGATAATTCATAAATCGGTTCTTGAATTAAAGCATGGAAACTAAAAAGTCTATGGACAGATGGATGCCACTGACAGACATGATGAAACCAATATACCCCCCCGGCGGAGGTTGAAAGTATTATAAGCTGTAGTTATGACATTTAATTTGCCAAACCAACAGAATAACTAAACATAAATGTTAGTCAGTGTTAGAGTTCAAAGGTCACTTCCGGTCTATACAATTTATTTGATTGGTGGATTACTTCTTTGCCAGGCAGCTGAAATCTGTGGATTTTCAAAGTTTTAAATGTTTTATATTGTCATGACGTTGTGTCCATAATGTCTGTCTGTTCATCAATGTGTGGATTCATGCATCTGCAATCTTTTGTTTGGAATATAGGCTTTGAATGTAACAGTCATGGGCAGGATTGAAATTAGATATCTCCAAAATTATATTAAAAGAATTACGCATGCAGGTGAACGCAGACACTGAGGCAAGTGGGCTTGACAGAAAATCAACTCAATGGATCTATCTGTAAACCAGTAAGTAATGTTGTTGGAAAAGGAGAGATTACTGATATTTTGCTTTTGTATTAACAATGTTTGTGAAAGAAAGTTGTAGGAACTAGTGAAAACTGCCTTTTACCCTTTCCTGTACAATCACTGTTTTATGTCCTTGTGATTTTATATTTGAGAAAAGATTGTGGGAAAAGAAGAAATTGCTTGTAACAAGCAATTTCTTCTTTTTCCACAATATTTTCTACCCTGCTGAAAGATTATTTTTCAAATTAAATCCACAATAAATTTTTGTCTGCAAAACCTTTGAATTTGGACAGGTCTACAAAAGTTTTAAAACAGCACTCTTTGAAATGTAACCCGCAACTTGGTACAATTTGGACAAGTTTAATTGTTTATTTTCTAGAAATGGGTTGAATTGAAAGATAAATGGCACATAGGTAAAAAAAACATTGGAGAGAAAAATGAGAAAAAAGCAAGGCATTATTTCTCTATTTCAAACAAATGTTTCATATTGCTATTTTGCTTTTGTGAGCCTAAATGAGGCATTGTAAATGGCTTAACCCTTTCCAGTTCAATCCCTGTTTTTTACGTCCTTGTGATTCTATAATTGAGAAAATATTGTAGAAAAGAAGAAATTGCTTGTAACAAACAATTTCTTCTTTTTCCACAATATTTTCTACCCTACTGAATGGTTATTTTTCAAATTAAATCCACTTTAATTTTTCTTCTGCAAAACCTATGAATTTGGACAGGTCTAAAATTTTGGCAAACAGGAAAGGGTTAACCAATTCCCTCACAATGACACTTTTTGACAACCCCAAGAGAAACAGTTTTGATACATTGTGAAAATGATGAAATTGCTGGTCACAAGCAATTTTTTCCATATCCACAATTTTTTTCAATTAAAAGAGTTAAAAAAGACAAAAGTTTCATCAACTAAAATTAATGTTGTCTGCAACATCTTAACATTTAGACCAGTTTTAAATTTTGTCATACGGTAAAGGGTTAGATTCATCGGTTGGAATCAATATATAACATGGAGAAAAAATAACATATCAATATAATCTAATAATTCATGGAACAAACAATTATAATTACACATGCGTTACCTTAGTTTTCACAAATCATTTTCAGGTATATTGACAAATCACCATGACAACTGTAATATTATATCCATTCCTTATCAGGAAATTCACTGTATAGGTTTTGTGTTGTCAATAATAGCTCAGTCTTACGAAAAGAACTTCACTCGAATAAAAAGAAAAGAATCCTGACAGAGATTTGATTTATTCTGCAAATTCTTCTCTTCTTTAAAATACCCTTCCAACTCCCCTCTGCAATTTAGCCTTAAGACCCTTTGTACCCTAAAATGGTTCCGTTAAAATTTCATGAATCTCCTTTTTAGTCTAGAACATTATAGGACATCAAATCTTAGAATGGCCCAAATTGAAAGGAGTTGCTGACGACAATTCAAACTTTATGGAATTTTAGAATTTTTTTTTTAACTTGCTGGGTAGAGAACATTGTAGAAAATGAAAAAATTACTTGTTGCAAGCAATTTCTTGATTTTCGACAATTTTTTCACAGTTTTTTTTTCTTGTGGGGCATCAAAAAGCATAATTGTGTGACCATTGGCTAAACTATAGCTTTAGGCCAGTCCCAATAAACCCACTTCCAGACAGCAAAATTTTAGGCTGGTCCAAACAGAAAGGATTTGCAGGGGACAATTTGAAGTTTATGGATTTCTAGATTTTTGCAATTTTTGGGGTTGAAAATATTAGGGGAAAATGAAGAAATTGCTTGTAACAAGCAATAATTTCTTCATTTTACACAATGCTTTCTCAATTATTTTTCTTGAGGGGTGTCCAAAAGGGTCATTGTACTGTGTGGGAGTGAGTTAAGGAAATTTCAACATTTATGTGTTCAATATACAGTTATGTATTCAAAATAAATCTGTCAAAAATGTATCCTTAATTGTATTAAACTCCAAGTATGAATTTCAAGGCAAATGACGGCTAGATGAACCCAGATTTAATCAATTACAAGACAACCTGATTTTAGACTGGTTCATATTCAAAGACGTTCCAGATGATAATTTTTAGTGAAGGAAATTTTGATTTTATTTTTTGTCTTTTTGGGGAGAAAACATTGGGGGGTCCAAAAGTTGGATTGCATGGTAATGGAGATAAGGAAGATAAGGAAACATTGAGGGAAATAAAAATAATGCTTGTAACAAGCATTTTTTTTTTTCAATTTCCACATTGTTCTCTGAGCAGAGTGACAAAGATTTTTAAATTTTCATCAACTTGAAATTATCGTCTACAAATTCTGTCAAAATGAAATGGTCTAAAATTTTGTACTCTGGTGATTGGTTAACAAAATGTACGCTAGAGGATAGTGGAAGAAAACTTCCCCTTAAATCTATTGTCAGGAGATGTAGACCAAGATCAGCCTGCACATTAGTGCAGTCTGATCTTGGTCTACATCTCCTTCTTGATTTTTCCTGCCAGAGTTGTGTATGAAATTGATTTCTAAAAATGATATTGATTTTTAACAAGTTCTATCAGTGCTTTCAGCCCTTTGATTTTACAGCAATTCGGTAAGGTAATTTATACAGCATGGTAAGGTTTAATAGATTAACACATTGGCATACAATCCCTCATTTTGACACTTATGAAGGAGAATACTAAGTAAAACAATATGGAAAATGGGAAAATAGCTTGTAGAAACATTCTCTCTTTTATCACAGTGTTTTCTATTACATTTGGTACTAATTTTTCAATTTTAATACACTTTTAGTTACTGTCTACAACAACATTCATCTTTGCCCTGTCTAAAATTTTTCATTATTTTGTAATGGGTAAAACAGAATATTTTGCAAGCCTTTGTCTTTCAAGCTGTTCAGTACTTATTTCAAGGGGAGAACACTTTGTACAAAAATCATGTTCAACTTTGTCTCCAATCTCTAAACAGAAGTCTGTGATGTCTGCATTGAAGGTTGCAGTATATCCACAATTCAGACAAACATGGGTTTGTGTCTGATTAAGTTTACTTGCATAAATATCAATCTCTTTAATCTCATGGTCAAGTTCATCCATTAGATCTTGAGTAGGAGAACCTGGCTCTTTCATACAATTGCTGTGTGTCTGAGATAAGAATTCATCAGTCTGATTAGCTTCATTATCAAAGGATAGATCATACAATTTATCAAATTCTTCAAATAAATTGTCAATGTCATTCAAATCTAAATCTACATCACAGACTTGTTCTGTATCACATGATTTGTCTTTGCCCGTATATTTGTCAGAACAAACTACTTTGTTATCGTATTGAGTTGGTGAACCTTCTTGATCCGTATTGGTTTTGTATTCATCATTTGGAGAAACAAGACAATTGATACCCAAATTATCAATGTTTATATCACTGTAATCTGTTTCCATTTCATCAGATACTTCTGGTACATTTAAATTCAAATCTGAGGAATAAAGGCTAAGCTCACCTTTGATCAAGCCCCTTACACTTCTACATGAGTATTTAGTCCTGCTGATACTCTCACTTTCAGATGAAAATGATTTTAAACACTCCTGTCCTGCAAAGAATCTCTGTTTAGACTGCTGGTCTGGTCCAAAGCCAATATCAATAGACTGAGAAAATGCAGTTCCTTTACTTAAGCGAAGGATGTTCTTCCTTGACTTTGGTGTTTCAAAATCTAAAGATCTAGATGACAGATGATAATTTCTCTCAAAACAATTACTATTTTGATCTGCACAGTATGTAAAGTCTTCCTGTAGGTCTTTACTATGCACAACACTGATTTCTTTCTCTATTTTCTTCATTTGTTCAGTATCATTATTATTATCCCTGGCTTCATTGTCGTCTTCGTTGTGTACATCAACATATTCTATGTGTTCAGAATCCAGGTTCTTTGATGAATGCCTCAATAAGGCACAGTTGTTTTGTAATCTGACTTCATTTGTGTATCTTTCTTGTACTCTGTTTAAATGCTGAAGTTTCCATACTGGCTTATAATTGGAGGTGTCTGTTTTTACATTATCAAAGCATAAGGTCAAGTCTTTTCTTGAGCAAAATAATCTAGAAGCATCATGCATTTCACAACTGATATTTTCCATTTGTTCTGATTGATTGTTGCTATCTTTATCTAAAGCTACATAATAACAAAATTCTTTATTTGAGAAGTGGGCATTTTGAAGTACTTCATTATTTTCAATTTCAAATTCCTTTGCCTCCTCAGTTGGGCTGTTTGTCTCATCATTTTCTATTTCAAATTGTTTTTCCTCCTCAGTGAGGTTTTTTATTTTCTCATCCTGTTGCTCAAGTTCTGGACAAACAGTTTCAATTTTCATACTGCTCAAATATATCTGGACAGGATTTGACATATTTTGATAGTTGTTCGATGTTATACAGATATATTCCTTGCCTGTGTGATTAGCAATAACTGCATTGTTAATCTTAGTTTCATGTAATAATACAGAACAAAACTTAGCTCCAGGATAATTAACTTCTAATTCTAACTTTGTTGAGTGTATATTTGAGATCTCATTGAAGTTCTGTTTAGTAATCTCATTAGATTGACACACATCATGGTTGTAAGAAGGCGAATCCAATTTCCCTTTTGACACAGTCAATAATTGTGATTTCTTTGCATCTGCTTTGACAATATCATAATCATTTCTATAGTCAGTATTGTCTTTATTCATATATTGGTCAACATAGTCTAATCCATTTCTAAATGATTTTGCACCAACATGAAAAAATACTTCTGATTTGAACTGTTCAGCTCTTGAATCATTATCTTCTACAGATCTTTTGTCCAGAACTTCTTCTGGTCCAATAGGAACACGGACATTACTGAGACCAAATGTTTTATCCTTATAATCATCGTGTGGCATAATACAAACTTCTACTTGATTATTTTCCCAAACAATTTCAGGCGATGGAACCTCCTTTCTCATGAAATCCTCTATTTTTGGGAATGGATATACTGTCTGAGAATTTGGAACAGTATTTGTACAAAGTAGAGAACCGCCACTAGATATAAGATCACACTGTACTCCTCTATCATGTGCCATATAAAACATATCTTCATTCATCTTACAATGTAACTTAGAACACATTTGCTGAAGCAAATTATTCAATTCTGATAACTGTAACAAAGGTGGCAATTTGTCATTATCCGTTTGTAAATGTGCATTAATTTTTTGTGAGCTGTCAGAGCTAGGACATGCATCTGCAAATACATCATCTGATTCAAGATCATCAAGTTTTGTTTCACATTGGTAATGACGTCTTTCCAGAGATAATTCTTTTGGAGTTCCTGAACTTCTTCTAGATTTTCTTTCAGATTTTTGAGTACCAATAGTTTCCCTATTTGTCTCTGATATCTTTTGTAGTACTTTAAAAGTGTTTCTTTGGTTATGTTTTTCAAGGCTATTAACGGTGGCACTAGAATCTGTGTCTTTTTGATCCTCCATCTCCAAGCTGTCATTTTGATTATCAAGTCTCTTTACCTCAATCACAGTTACTGGTGACATTAGAAGTGGTGAAGCAATTGATGATGTTGGTGATAAATATTTGTCATCACGTTCTGAATTTATACTTAGATATTTACTTGTGCTTGATCCAGAGCTATTTCTTTTCTCTTTCCTAAGAACAGGCGTAACTGGTCTTTCTCTTATTTGAGGTATTACATCGTTCTCTTGTAATGAACCGCTAAGGCTTGATTTGAAAGATGACTTTAATTTTGGACTCATTATTTCAGCAACTTCCAAACTATCTTTTGATTTCAAGGTAACCTCAGGTGTTTTTGACTGATTATCAGGATTTGGAGAACAAGGTCTTTCAGGCATATTCCCAAGAGCAGTTCTACAAGGTGAACCAGAGTCAAAGCGGAACACCTCTTTTTCAGCGACAAATATACTCGGTAAAGGTACCCTATTCTCTGTCTGTTTTTTCTCAATGTTGTCAATCTCTATGCTACATTCACTATCATTTCCTATATCTCCAACAATGGAATTTCTGAGTGACTTCATGGTTTCAGACAATTTAAATACATCATTTGAACCACTGCTCTTTCTACTGATATCTGATATGCTTGTTTCGTCTGATGAACTGACACTATTTCTTAATGACATTGCCTCATCTTCTTCAAGAAATGTTTTCATGTTAGACATGTATTCTCTTCTCTTCTGTTCATCAATTTTGTTTTTACTATGTTTATCATCGTCTTCTTCACTGAGAGTTTCAAGAAAGATGGGCAAAGATTTTTGACGATTTGTTGCAAACCTATTTCGTCTCATGTCTCTGTCTTTGTTTGACCCGATAGGATTGCTTGATTGTAGAATTTGTTTCAATTTATCAAAACTATTTTCCTTTGGTAATGGTAAAGCTCCAATCTTGGAATACTCAGATTCAATATTTTCATTGTTATCATTCAAAGAGCCAAAGCTGCTTAAACCACTAAAACTGGACATTGATGAATTGAATGTCTGTGCACGGCGGAATTTTGACCTTGGGTTATAAGCCATTCCAAGTCTTTGTTCATGGGGATGAGTCACCATATATATGTTTTCTAGTGACTGCTGCCACTTGGGTGTGCTGGCCCCTGATTGTTGAGCACTTACACTTGGTGGTAAAAAATCTGTATCATCAACATAATATGGATCTGCTTGAAATGACTGGTTGGGATCTTGGCTCATGATCATTCTCTGTTCTATTTCACTTTTCTTGTTAAACATGACTCTGTCAACCCAACTTTTCATAAATCTCTCTGGTAATATACTTCTAGCTTCATCCAGTCCAAAACTTCTGAGTAAACTTTCAGCATTGTTGTCCAAAGCAGGACTAGCCTCATAATTATAAGGCAAAGGTTGAGAAGGAGGACTTGTTCTTCTGGATTTATTCAAGTTCATCATGTCAGGATGACAGCTAGCTGGACTTGACAGCTGGGTGTGAAATGAAGGTCTTTTCATCCAGGATGGTGTTCCAGCATTTAATGATTGTGTCAAATCGTCAAGAGAATCTGGAGACTCATTCAGACTCGAAGTTACAGAGGACAGAAGTGAGGTTGTTGATGATCGACTTGCAACCATCTTGCTTTTCTGTAGATGATTATGCTGTTTGAGTAATGCTATAGAATGAATTGAGTCTCTAGAGCTGCTAAATCGAGATGACGTTGATCTTGAGCTACTTGAGTCATCGCTCTTATTTGGCTTCTTGTTGAAAGTATATTTAGCAAATGGATATTCTTCTTCTTCATCATCTTGGACTATCAGGTCACGCTTTTTCTTTGTTTGCTTCTCTCTTCTCATGGCTGTATCATTTCCACCGGCATTTCTTTCATATGGTTGAGCAAATACATTTTCACTTGATCTTCTTCTTCCATTACTTCTATAAGTTTCATTGCTTCTTCCATTTCCCTCAAACTTTGAGCAATTTCCTACATAAAAAGCAGAGCTATCACAAGTAGCAGGATCATGTGCAATGGATGATCTTTTAGAAAGGTCTGTAAAATCCGATATAGATGAGAAAGTAGACCCAGTTGATGAAAATGCGGAGCTTACAGATGAAATTTGTGAGCCCTGCCTTTGTATAGTTTGGCCATGTCTTGACCTTTCTCTCTGCTGTGTTTTTTCTTTCCTATCTTTATCGCTTGAACTAAATGAAGAGGTAGACAAAGACAGTGATGATTTTGATAAACTTTCATCAAATGATGATGATTTAGAAATTTGTCTTTGTGGTACACCCCTGTATAAGACCCTGGTAGAAAAGCAATTATCACTAGCTGGTTGATTGATGTTGAATGACCCTAAACTAGCTGGTTCCCTCCACACTGTTCTGTTGGGATCCCAGAAGTCATGGAAATAATCTGTCAATCTGAAAAAATATAGAAAAAAATTTTGTGTGTGAATTTAAAGATGTATATTGTGTATTTACACACACAAAGTTTATAGTTGATGGATTGATGGCCCCGACCATTGAACTCAGACAGGAAGCTCAACTAATATATCAAATGGCATTATTTTGTATAGTTTATGGTCAGAGTATCGTGTAACAATAAACTAAAATAGTTAATTGGCAGGCTAAACTTTGTAACTATAGCTGGAATAGGCTGTAGATATAATGTTTAACCCTTTTCATGTTGAATAAAATCCCTGTTCAGATAGATTGATTAAATGGGGTTTAAAGCCTCTTTTAACAGTTTTTCAGTCATATTGCGGTGGCCGGAGCACCTAACAATGGATTCCTTGTATTTCTCACACCAGTACTACCACTGCATCCTTTCGTGGCTTCAAGCTGCTATCCCACTTAGGTTTATGATTGTCCACCCATTGGTGAAAGACAAATGTCGGAAAGGATATGTGTTGCTGCATGAGATCAAACCCATGACATCCCATAAATGAAGATTGGGAGTCTGACGCGCTACCGACTGCCCTGTGATGGAGGCAATAAACTAAAATAGTTAACTGGCATGCTACACTTTGTAACTATAGCTGGAAAAGGCTATAAGTATAATGTTTAACCCTTGTCATGCTGAATGAAATCCATATTCAGAAATCCATTTCAATTAAAGGGCTGATGGCATTGTAGATCTGCTTGACAGAGCCAATATTTTGTTTGGAAATAAATCTTATGGAAAATTCTGGTTTATAGAGGACAAACATGGGGTGTAGATTTAGATCAGACTGCACATATGTGCAGGCTGATCTTTGTCTATGCCTTCTGTTAAAGCAGGAATATTCCGGGATCAGCATGACAAGGATTAAGTTGTTTTTATTTCCATAATGTTTTCGAAAGCTTTTCTCTTGAGAAGCAGACCATGCAAGTAAGATGACCTTATTCTAGTCTCAAACAGATGGTGACAAGTTTTTTTACAGCTTCAAACATTGTGATAAAGTTTTTTAGGCTCATACCTCAATGAAACAAGAGGGCTGTTGGCCCTGGGGCGCTCACCTGAGATAAAGGCTCCTTTTCTTTCAACAGTCTAATTTCATGTTAAGGTTAGGATTATGAAACAAGTGGGCAACAATTACATATAAAGACTATGAACCTGGAGATCCAAAATTCTAAATTACAAATTCCAAGGCTTTAGTGCTGATTTGAAAGAAGGAAAAAACTTTTTCCATGGGTTATAATTTCAGAAATAAGAAAGAAGTCTGTGAACTGATGCTTCCCCCCCCCCCCCCACTGGGTCTGTCCCTGGAAACCCTAGGATCATGATTTTAGCTATTTTGTAAGTGATAAATAACCTGATGCTTCATGCAAAATATCAAGGCTCTACGCCTTCTGGGTCAGGAGGAGCAGATTCTTAAAGAATATTTTGAAATTTCACTTTTGTTGCCATGGCAACCAGAGTTTTCAATGGATTTCAATTCATTTAGCTTATTTTAAGGGGGACCACCTAAGCAACATTTCTGCAAAATTTGGTTCAAATTGGCCCTGTGAATTGGGAGGAGATGTAATTTAAAAAATCGTTCTTTATTTCTATATAACCCCCCACCCCCTGGGGCTCTGCTCCTGGGGATCCGAGGATCATGATTTTAGCTATTTTGAAAGAGGTCAATATACTGATGCTTCATGCAAAGTATCGAGGCTCTACGCCTTCTGGGTCAGGAGGAGAAGATTTTTAAAGATTATTTTAAAATTTCACTTTTATTGCCATGGCAACCAGAGTTTTCAACAGATTTCAATTCTTTTAGTTATTTTTGAAGGGGACCACCCAAGCAACATTTCTGCAAAATTTGGTTCAAATTGGCCCTGTGGCTTGAGAGGAGTTGTCATTTAAAAAATCGTTCTTTATTTCTATATAACCCCCCCCCCCCCTGGGGCTCTGCCCCTGGGGACCCGAGAATCATGATTTCAGCTATTTTGAAAGAGGTCAATATACTGATGCCTAATGCAAAATATCAAGGCTCTATGCCTTCTGGGTCAGGAGGAGAAGATTTTTAAAGATTATTTTAAAATTTCACTTTTGTTGCCATGGCAACCAGAGTTTTTAATGGATTTCAATTCTTTTAGCTACTTTTGAAGGGGACCACCTAAGCAACATTTCTGCCAAATTTGGTTCCATACGGCCCAGTGGTTTCGGAGGAGATGTCATTTAACAAATTGTTCTTTATTTCTATATAAACCCCATCCCCCTGGGGCTCTGCCCCTGGGGACCCAAGTATCATGATTTTAGCTATTTTGAAAGAGGTCAATATACTGATGCTTCATGCAAAATATCAAGGCTCTACGCCTTCTGGGTCAGGAGAAGAAGATTTTTAAAGAAGATTTTAAAATTTCACTTTTGTTGCCATGGCAACCAGAGTTTTTAACAGATTTCAATTCTTTTAGCTATTTTTGAAGGGGACCACCTAAGGAACATTTCTGCCAAATTTTGTTCAAATTTGCCCAGTGGTTTAGGAAGAAAAAATCGTTTAAAGAAATTGAAGATGCACGATACACGACACACGACGCACGACGGCCGGCCGGACGCCGGACAAAAGGGGATCACAATAGCACACTTGAGCACTATGTGCTCAGGTGAGCTAATAAAAAATTATTCGCATCCCTTAAAAAATGAATTTTAACCCTTGTCATGCTGTAAAAATTATCTTACTGACTAGCTGTAAAATTAAAGGGCTGAAAACACTGATATAACTTGTTATTCAAAAATCAATATTTCTTTTAGAAATCAATTTCATAAGCAACCCTGGCAGGAAAAGTACAAGCAGGAGGTGTAGACCAAGATCAGACTGCACTTATGTGCAGGCTGGTCTTGGTCTACACCTCCTGCCAAAGCCGGAATATTCCAGGTTCAGCATGACAAGGGTTAATTCTTTACAAATGAGATATTGGAAGAAGACAGTTTAATCAACCAACTTCCACACAAGAAAATATTAGACTGGTCCAAATTGAAATAAGCTGCAGACGACAATCCAAAGTTGAAGGAATTATAGATTTTTGTATAGAAAGCAGTATGGATATTGAAAAACTGCTTGATACAAACAATTTCTTAATTTTCCACCATGTATTCCAAAGCTTATTCCTGAGGGCTGTAAAAAGGAGGGATTGTGTGGGAATGGGTTAATGCAACAGAAATCGATTTTTTGATAACATTCTAATGACACATTGGATGAATATTCTTGAATGTTTTTGCACCATAAAACAATGAAAATTTGCGGTAAGATTTTGGTTAATGTTTTTTTCTAAATATGAGAACGGTGTATAATGCCTAATATAATTAAATGTAATTCCAGCATAACGATTAATCTTATGAAATATATTTTGAAAGCCAGTAAACTTTGTTTATTGCTCAGGTCATTTACTTTTTAAACATCAATATTTGCTAATAGAGTAAAGGTAACCTGAAATTGGAAATTCAAATTTAGCCTAAATAGAATCTGAAACACATTTCACAGAAAATTGTCAAAAGTGAAAATCCAAATCAATGTGTGAATAGGTTGTTCAATTCTTATTAATTCTATTTCTTTGTCACCCAAAAACTCATGCAATTGACCAATCCCTGGCTCCACTCACTGACTACCTGAACCCCGCCCATTAACTCTGACAGGAAACTCCGCTTTGATTTTTAACTGTGTTATGTTGCAAAATTTATGACCAGTAAGATGTAACAAAAAGTAAATTAGTTGGTAAGTGACCTAAACGTCGTAACTACAGCTGTAGTTACGATGTCTAAGTGGCCAAACCAACAATAAATGTAAGCAAAATGGCCGCCAATGTCGGAGTTGATAAGCTCAGGTCCAGGCATTTTTTGTTTTCAATAAGGTATGAAGCTAAAAACTTAATCAATCTTTATGTAAATATGCTAAGCAAATGTTGTTTTACTAGTTCCTGAGTAAAATTATATGGATCTACTTTGTGCACAAGCATACAAAATAGATGTGTGATCAAAATTTTGTTCATTGAAGTATGAAAAAGATTTTCAGCCAACCAAAACTCTTGAATCTTGATAGACAGAACTAAAATTTAATCATTTCATAATTAATCTAAGAGCATAAAAGAAAAAGTTAAAAATGATAACAGCTACAGGTATTAATCATATATAACTGAAAAACAAACCTATCCATTCTTATCCATAATATTGTTGAAGAATATCCATAATCAGTTCATAAAATTCCTTTTAATTACAAAATCCATAAAAAACGCAATGAAAGAGAAACTTTCCATTAAACAGTCTTCATTTCACTATTAAATATCCTTTTAGTTCTTATCAGTACAAAGAAGATTGTATTTTATGTTGTCTGCAACTAGGTGTGTCTTCCTGAAAGCCGATTTCAATTGAACTCTTCACCACAGTTATCTAATAGTAGAAGAACAAAAATCTCTTGTTTTGGTGTACTTATTCTTCATGTATCTGTGGGTCAGTTACAACTGTTTTGTGCTGACCATTGATATCTCAATTACTTATCCCCTAGTATTTGACATAAGATCTACTAGAGGTTAGTATCTTATTTATCTGCTTTGATGCACCAAGTCTGTCTCTTCTTTCTGATAATATCTGAGAAAGACTCAAATGGCTGTGATCACGCTGTACACTATCTGACAGGTGAGTGCAAAAATGTACTTAAGTATGTATACAATGAATAGACTCTTATCATGTTTTTACACTCACAAATCAAAATGATATGACAATAAATCACCCTATCATAATTCATCACATGTTAATCAGTTCTCGGCAGATCTAATCAGGTAGGCAAGCTGAAGTTAACACCCATTAGACATCAGGTGGAATTGTATGTCATTTCATTATTACAGAGGGCCAAAAATCAATGACACTTTGTGATATTCATATCCGATTACAATGTCCTTTCACACCATTTTTGTATTGCACATTTTAACCCTTGTCACGCTGAGCCCGGATTATTCCGTTTTGGCAGGAGGTGTAGTCAAGATCAGTCTGCACATAAGTGCAGTCTGATCTTTGTCTACACCCCCTGCTTGTGCTTTTCCTACCAGAGTTGTTTATGAAATTGATTTCTTAAATAGATATTGCATTTTGAACAACGAGTTCTATCAATGCTTTCAGCCATTTGATTTTACAGCGATCCAGTAAGGTAATTTAAACAGCATGACAAGGGTTAGTAACGTCTGATAGTTTTTTCCCTCTTTTTGTGGAATCAATCCATTAAATGTAGGCTGTATTATAATGCTACTGTAGTAGTTGCCCATTTGTAACAAGCAATTTCTTCATTGTCCACAATGTTTTCTAACCAACAAGGATTTTTTTCTAAATTCCGCTAACTTGAAATTGTTGTCTACAACTTCTTTCAATTTGAACCAGTTTAAATTCTTGTCATATTGTAATGGGTTAGCTCATGGATTACTTTAACATACTTAAAAAAATTCATTGTGATAACCTTTGGCAAAGAAGATTACTTAACAAAACTATGCTTTACTAGTTTAAAGGACTTTAAGCACTTTGATTTTTTACGTGAGGGTCAGTGTTTCAGAAGTGTTTAACCCTTTCCCGCTTCTTGAAATTTTAGACTGGTCGAAATTGAAAAAGGTTGAAGATGACAATAAAAAGTGGATACAGTTTTATAAAAAATATACAATGTGGTAGAAAATATTGTGGGAAAGGAGAAATTGCTTGCAACAAGCAATTTCTCCTTTTTCCACAATATTTTCTAAAGTGTTAAGTAACAGAGACGTAAAATCACAGGAAAGGGTTAAATGAATGTTACACTTAGGCCTACCAACAAAGTACTAATATTTGTAGTATACTGTAGAAAATTTAAAGACTAAGTGCAGAGAACAAGTATTGGAACAAAAATTTCGTGACGAAGTGAATTGAAAAACATTGCATAAGTTTCCAGAATGCAATGTCATGTACTCACCTTTACTAGTAATGAGTTGCATCAGTGAGTTACTTTTTTAACTATTTCAAATATATATTTAAATGGTAGGATCATGAGCTGAACAATCGTCTGAAATATAGACAACAAAGAGCAATAACTCAGAAAATATCAAAGGAAGGGTTAGATTTTCTCAGTAACTTTTTTTGACAACTTCTATCAGCGTTGATTTCTGTCTTGCTATATTTTGCTATATATTTAAGCTTTAATTTCAGTTATGCTTAAATGTTTATAATTATGTTGCAAAATAACTTGCACATACAAAGTGATCAGCAGATAGATGATTAGTATATAGAAATGGCAGATTTCTTTATTTTTGCAACCCTGATAAGAAAATTCATCTATCTTTAAATGATCCTGAATTATATGAATAACTGGGCGACAAATATTAACCCATTACCCGATGACAAAAAGTTTAGACTGCAGGAGTTGTAGACAACAATTTCTATTAAAGAACTCGTGAAAATCTTTGTCTCTTGGGGTAGAAAAAATTGCAGATTATATAACAAGCAATTTCTTCATTTTCTTCAATGGTTTTCAAAGTTTATCTCTCGAGGGACGTCAAAAAATGGAACTGTGTGGGAATGGGTTCACTGATTACAAACAAATTTGTGGCTGGATTCATGGACAAAAAGAGGAAAAACACTGAAATGCTATGAGCAAATTCATCTATTCTAAAAATGATTTACATGTCTTATTTTCTTCATCGCATCAAAAAGTGGGAATGTATGGTAATAGGCAAAAGAAACCAATTTGTGCAAAGGCAGCTCTTTCCTATTAAAAGTTTCTTTATCCTTTTACACATAACCTATATGATCAAAGTGAAAGTGATCTTTCAAACATTTTTTCTATCTTTACAAAAGACTAGATTCTTCTAGGAAACAAGGAATTAATGTCGTTAACTTTTAACAGAGACATGAATCCCTGCTAATGTATGAAATAAAATACTGCAGTACTAACAATAAACATGTCAGATGAGGCAAAATGTTTAGGGTTAACTAATAGCAGGAAGCACCAGATTTTCCATGGTAACAAAAACCATTAAAAGACATTTCCCAAGGACAAACTCATAATCCTTTTCCCTGTATGAAAATGGTATGAAATACTTTTCCTTATATTTGACAAGTTATCACAAAGCCCTAAAAGGTTTAAAGCCTACAGTGATTGACCCTCAGCTGTAAAGGTAGGACTGTAAATAATAAACCAAAGTCAGCATTCAATGGGACATAAGTCATACAAAAATGAAGATAGATTCACCTTCCTTGATAGTACAGATTGTTCTCTTGATAGTGAATATGTATTCCTTAAGTTTCAGGTAAATCATTTGAGTAATAACAGAGATTTTATAATCATAAAATATCAATGTTCTTGTATGGATGAAGACAAGATAACATAATGATGCAGAGTATGCCAAGCCTCAAAATAACAATGCAGAAAATAGCTGAGCAAATAATGTGGCTCATTTAAAAACCCATTCCCACTCAGTCCCTCCTTTTTACGCCCCTCAACAAAAAAGCTTTGGAAAACATTGTGGAAAATGAAGAAATTGCTTGGATAAAGCACTTTCTTCATTATCCAAAATATTTTCTATCCAAAAAGACGAAAAAATTTAAAATTCCATCAACTTGAAATTGTCGTCATCAAATCCTTTCAATTTGGTCCGGTCTAAAATTCCACTGTGTTGGAATGGGTTAAACAATCGCTGACCAAGCCCACTGAATCTGTTGGCCACGCCTACTGACTCAAACAGGAAGTTCTACAATGTTATTTTGCATATTTATGGGCAGTGATATAAAACAAAAGAGTAAAATAGTTGGTTTGCCATGCACCTACACATCGTAACTACAACTTGGATAAGCTATAGATACGTTTTAGTTCCCAAACAAACAAAATCTTTTCAAATAAATGTTGTCCAATATCAGAGTTTAAAGATCTCTATGGGTCTAAATGAATAATTTGATTGGTCGATTGATTATTTGATAGGCAGCCGCAATCAGTCAATTACAATTTAAACCCTGACAATTTCATTTGAGTAGGATGTAGCCTGGACTATCAACCCATTGCCACACAATCCCTCTTTTTGACACTCCTCAAGAAATCAGCTAAGGAAAACAGAGGGAGAAATGGAAAAATGGGGCATAAATCATCAATTTACTATATCATTCTTACATTCCCGGAAATTAGTCAACATTTGTTTTACTTTGAAAGCTAATTTTAGACTGGTCTGAACAGAAAGAAGATGAACATTAGCCATATCTATAACAGCATGAAAGGTAAAATGTACTTTTGTACTACTAAAAAGATATCATACATCAATGTGAGTAAGGAGAAAGGAGAAATACCTTATCGCAAACAGTTAGTCCTTTCTATATTACTTAACCCAATCAAACAAAACAAAATTTTAGTCTGGTCCAGATTGATAGAAGCAGCTGACAACAATTTCATGTTGATGGATTTTTTTTTTTTTTTTTTGGACTTTGGTATATAAAACAATTTCTTCGTTTTCCACCATGTTTTCCAAAGCCTTTTTCTTTAGGGGGATAAAAAGGAGGGATTGTGTGGGAATGGGTCAAAGTCCCAGTAACACAGACATTTTTACAAAATGGTGCTTTTTTTTGAGTGGTATGTATCTTTTAGTTATGGATTAACCCATTGCCACACAGTGTCACCCTTAAAGAAAAACAGCATTGGAAAACATTGTGGAAAATGAAGAAACTGCTTGCAACAATTTCTTCATTTTCCACAATGTTTTCTACCAAGAATTTCATAAACTTTAAATTGTCGTCTGTGAATACTTTGAAGTTGGACCAGTCTAAAATTTTGCTGTGTGGTAATTGATTAAATCTTATCAAGACATTGAAATTGACCCATTACTAGATGGCAAAATTTTAGACTGGTCCAAATTGAAAGGAGTTTCGTTGTTTTCAGCTTTCTGGGAAGGAAACATTGTGGAAATTAAGAAATTGCTTGATACAAGTTATTTCTTCTTTTTCCACAATGTTTTCCAAATTGTTTTTCTACATTGATGTCAAAAGGCGTCATTGTGTGGGAATGGGTTTAGAGTACATTTAATGTCTATTTGTCATTCATTAATTAGTAGTTACCACATGGGTTTTGTTTTTTCATATTTTCTAAAAAAATACAATTTGATTTAATCTTGACTGTAAGACAGAGATATTTGGAGATTTTTAGAAGCAGACAACAACTATTTGTTGATGAAATTTCAAAGATCTCAGTCTTTTGGTATAGAACCCATTTGGATAATGAAGAAATTGTTTGTAATAAGCAATTTCATCATGTTTCACGATGTATTTGAAAGCTTTGTTCTTTTGGGCATTAAAAAGTGTCATTGTGTGGGAATTGGTTATTTCAGCATTCAATATGCTTTAGGAAATCAAAGTGACAGGTTTTATTGAAAACAGAAGGTAAGAAGAGGTAACCTAAAATTGTTATTTCTCAACTGAATTTATTCAAAACCCATTCAAAAGAGTACCCATAATACATGGTTTAAGACAGTATTGATAAAATAGTAACCCTTTTCATGCTGAATAAAATCTTCATTCAGAATTACATGAAAATCAAAGGACCGACAGCACTGTAAGGCTTTAATTTTGGGTCAATTTTTCTTTTGACAAATGAATTTATAAAAAAATCTGACGTGAATGGGAAAAACAGGTGGTGTATACAAAGATCAGACTGCACATATGTGCAGTCTGATCTTTGTATTCACCTCCTGCCAGAACAGGAATATTCCGGGTTCAGGATGACAAGGGTTAAGAAATCAAGTCCAAATTACCCCTTCTCTGAGGGAAAAAAGAGAATATGTAAACAAAAACTTACCAAACTCAGCACCAAAACCAGCCTGGATTACTACACAGCGCGCAGTGTTATCACGATTTAGTTACTAGCATTAATTTCGCTATCATGTCAAATCATTGTTGTTATGCCTGTATTTAAAAGCTCATGGTTATTTGTCATAAATATCCGTTGATGAGGACATTGCACGAGATGTTTCATGCTTATAACTCCCACCCAACTAAGTCTAATGAATTGCCATATATCACCTTTATCATTTTAGGCTAGAATCCTAGGACTTTCTTTTAGCATAGATTTCTCATTTTTTAGTGATGGTTAACCTTTACCATTTGTTTGAAACTTTTATTCTAATTTTAAAGAATCATCAGCAGGGTTTAACCCATTACTAAACCAGAAAAGTTTAGTCTGGTCATAATTGAAAGAAGTTGCAGATTTCAATTTCAAGTGAATGAAATTCAAAAAGTCTCTGTCCTTAACCCTTGCCATGCTAAACCCGGAATATTCCGGTTTTGGCATGAGGTATAGACAAAGATCAGCCTGCACATAAGTGCAGTCTGATCTTAATCTAAACCTCCTGTTTGTCTTTTTCATGCCAGGGTTGTTTATGAAATTAAATTCCTTAAGAAATATTGATGATTGAACAACAAGTACTAACAGTGCTTTCATCACTTTGATTTTAATGCCATTCAAAAATGAATTTATTCAGCATGACAAGGGTTAAGATTAGAAATAATTTCTTCATTTTCCACAATGTTTTCCAAAGCTTTTTCCAAGACTAGCATAAAAAGGGGGATTCTTTGGAAATGAGTTAATCCCCCTTTTTCATATCCCTTAAGAAAGTCTTTGAGAAACATAGTGGACAATCAAGAAATTGCTTTCTTCAATGTCCACTTTATTTGCAGTACCCCTAAAAGACAAAGCATTTCAAAATTCCATAAACATAAAGTTGTCATCAGAAACTTCTTTGAATTCTGTAATGGGTTAATTCTTGTTTAGTAATACATGTAGTAGCATAATTAAGGATATAATTGCCACCTCATTTCAATTAATTTTCACCATCACTTATCCCATTACAACAAAATTTTAGACTCATCCAAATCAAAAGAAGGTTTAGACAACATTTCAAATTTTACTAAAGAGAAAATATTTGCAAAATAAGGTAGAAAGCATTCTGAGAAAAGGAAATAATTCTTATTACAAGCAATTTCTCCTTTTCCAACAAAGTTTTCCGTGATTGTATTTCTTCAGGGCCTCATAAAGCTGCAATATGCAGTAATGGGTTAACCATGGCTGTCAGTAAAAAAAAAGGATAGAGTATAAGCTACATGCCAAAGGCATCTGCGTATCTATCTATGTCACAGAAGACTTTTGGGTGGAGGGTAGGGTGGATGGTGTCTTAAACAAACTTAAACCCTTACCCAATTTTTGAAATTTTAGACTGGTTCAAACTGAAACAAGTTTCAGATGACTTTGAAAATTTGGTGCACCTTGAAATGAAACCATCCTATGCTGTAGAGAAAATTGTGGGAAAAGGAGAAATTGCTTGTTACAAGCAACTTCTCCTTTTTCTACAATGTTTTTCTCATGTATAAAATCTCAGCATCGTAAAATTCCTGGTTTGGACAGGAAAGGGTTAATCAGCACGACAGGGATTTTAATCTGTTTTGA
The DNA here is from genome assembly GCA_946902895.1 of Fragum fragum. Classification (NCBI taxonomy): domain Eukaryota; kingdom Metazoa; phylum Mollusca; class Bivalvia; order Cardiida; family Cardiidae; genus Fragum; species Fragum fragum. The sequence continues at coordinate 37,102,781 of OX336376.1, read as the reverse complement.
ATTTTCTACCACTTGATGAAATAGATTTTCAAGAAACTTGCATTATATGATTATTGTCTGCACCATTAATTCCATTAGTCAGACAATATTCTATAGTAACCCTTCCGCCCAAGAAAGAAGTAACTATCAAGACCAAAGTAATTCACAAAAAATCATGCCAAGAAACCTTTCTCAGACTAACAAGTCAAATTGATCTTAACTCTTTCCCATAAAATCACTTATTTTCATGGTTACATGATTTTATACTAGAGAAAACATTGCAGGAAAAAAAGTAGTTACCTTTAAGAAGTAATTTCTTCAATCCCAACCATGTCATCTACCTTATACAATGGTTATTTTTCAATTAAATTATAGTCTGCAAGATCTTCCAAAACATACCAGTATTAAATTTTATTGTCTGGGAAAGAGTTACCTGAAGCTGAGCATTTTATGGAGTAGAAAACTGTCAAGGAGACAATTTCTTCTTTTCCCATCTTATTTCCTTGAATGTGATGTCTTAATTGCTGTTTTAAAATGTTTATTTTTTCTACATGCATGTATAAATTAATATACAATCCTTTTTTTGAAGTGCAGAAGAAAAAATATCCGAGGGAAAACATCATATGAAAAGGAACTCTGTTCATTGTCTCCTGCCCTAAAAGACAAATAATTTTTCACAAGATTAAAATTGTCATATGCATTTTCTTTCAATTTGAACTAATCTGAATTTGTATCAACTCTTAAAGGGCTAAATGATAATAATAAATATTTCTTTAAAAACAGACAAAGCAAAAATTCTTCAGTCTGAAACAAATACAAGGGAAGTAACTGATATGCAATATAGTTAACCAATTCAGCATGTACTTCTCTATAAAGCCCCCTTAACTGATTAACCCTTTCCTGTACAACCCCGTGATTATATGTTGCTGTGGTTTTATACTTAACCCTCGTCATGCTGAACCAAGAATATTCCAGTTTTGGCAGGAGATATAAACAAAAATCAGCCTGCACATAAGTGCAGTCTGATCTTTGTCTATACCTCCTGTCTGTCCTTTTCAAACAAGAATGGTTTATGGAATTAATTTTCAAAAGAAGTAATGATGATCGAACAGCATGTACTATCAGTGCTTTTAGTCCTTTGATTTTAAGCAATTTCTCCTTTCCCCTCAATATTTTCTACTACAGAGGATGGTTTCATTTCATGTTGCATCCAATTTTCATTGTTATGTGCAACTTTTTTCAATTTGAACCAGTCTAATATTTAAAAAAACTGGTAAGGGTTAAATTCTTTTCAAAAAATCTAACCAAAGGTCATCCAAAAATTATTACGATAACCATTTGATACTTTCCAAAGAAAAAATTGTTAGGGATTTTTCAAAATTCTATAATGTCCATTGTCCATGGATTTCACAATATTCTGTATATTGACATAAGCCCCCCCCGACCAAAAGCCATGTTTGTCATCCGATCATTTTTCAAGGATTCTGATAAAGGATCACTCGGGGACTGTTTCTATGAAATTTGGGGAAATCCAGTCAGCGGTTTTTAATGAAAGTTTTTTTCAAAGTTTTCACTATACACCATAAATTGAACATTGCAACGACCATAATTAACCATTTCCTGTACAAACCTGGGTTATTACATCACTGTAATTTAATAATTGAGAAAACATAGTGGAAAAAGAAGAAATTGCTTGTAACAAGCAATTTCTCCTTTTTTCACAATAATTTCTACCATATAGGATGCTTTCATTTAAAAAAAGCATCCAATTTTCATTGTCGTCTGCAACTTCTCTCAATTTGGACCAGTCTGAAGCTTCAAAAAATGGGGAAGGGTTAAAAGCTATGTTTTTCATCTGATCATAATTCTGTAAAGGAATCAGAATAAGTGTCAACAAAGGATCATGCCCGAGAATTTGTTCAATTCCTTAAGCTATTAATCTCACATTTTTACAAGCCGAAGAAATATATAAATATTGAAAACAACTACTTGAATTTGGACAATTCTAAATTTTGTTGTCTAGTAAAGGATTAAGTAGTTTTGACAGACCAATATAAAATATTGGAGGAGGTTGATTATTATCTCTTGTCAGCCCTATTAGTTCAGTTGGTAGAGCAATTGATTTCAAACCTCAAGATCACTGGTTCAAGCCATGGGCTGTCCATATCATCTAACTAATTGTATTTTGAATGAGACGTTAAACCATGGCCCCATGTGACGGTGCTATCCATTGAGCACCTTAACCCTTTCCTGTTTTTGAAAATTTTAGACTAGTCCAAATTGAAACAGGTTGCAAATGACAACAAAAATTTGATGCAATTTGAAATGAAACCATCCTATGTGGTAGAAAATATTGTGGAAAAAGAAGAAATTGCTTGTTACAAGCAATTTCTTCTTTTTCAACAATGTTTTCTCAGATATAAAATCATAGCCATGTAAAATCAAGTATTTGTACCGGAAAGGGTTAAAGACCTAGGTGTAGATCTCAGCAGTTTCGTCCTGTATCCATGCACTATCCCCCATAACCATGTACCGTCTTCTAGGGGCTTCGCTCATATGGGCATGTGCTACGGTAGCGATGTGAAATAAACAGAAATGCACACACATTATCATCTCAGTCCAGGGTTTTACCCAGACATCAACAAAAGGGGTCACAAGGACTAGATGGTTGATGTCAACAGAGTTTTATCTTAACCCATTCCAACACAATCCCTCCTTTTTACGCCCCTCAAGAAAATAGCTTTTGAAAACAATGTGGAGAATGAAGAAATTGCTTGTATCAAGCAATTTCTTCATTATCCACAATGTTTTCTATCCAAAACGACGAAAAAGTTCAAAGTCCATCAACTTTAAATTGTCGTCTGTAGCTTTTTTCAATTTTGACCAGTCTAAAACTTTGTTGTGTTGGAATGGGTTAATTAAGTTCAAAGGGTTCACAATTTTACCTACTACCATAAGAAAACATTTTTGACAGGTTCTTATTGAACGAGGTTGCAGTCAATGGAAATTCAATATGTTTAGGGATAGAAAAATTTAGATAATGGAAAATTCTTAATTTTTCACATTGTACTTCAATACTTTTTTCTCTGGAGGGCGACAAAAATTATCAATGTGGGGAAATTTTATAAACCTTGTCTTCTTTAAACTATTGTCATATCTTAATATTTTATGTACTCTAAAGGTAAAGTTTAGTCTTTTCCCAAACAACACCCCTCAAGAAAAACAATTGGGAAAATATTGTGTAAATGGAAGGGATTGCTAATAACAAGCAATTTCTTCATTTTCCACAATGTTTTCTATCCAGAAAGTTAAAAAAAATCATAAAGATTAGATTATCGTCTGCAGATTCTTTCAATTGGGACTAGTCTAAAATTTCGTTGTGTGGTAATGTGTTAATTATAGGTATAAAATATATTTGAAGCCTATGACCTTCTAGGGCTCAACAGTCTTCAAGTTGAACATGACAGGGTCCATTGGACTGACTTTAGACAAGTTTGAGGGTCCTGAATATTTATTTCGGAGTCTTGGATTTGTAAACCTAGGTCAAAAATCCTTTTTTTTCTTTCGCAAAAAAAGGATGACCGAAGTTTTGTGTTCAACAATGGATAACAACACTGTGCATGTACAGTTAACCAATTACCTGAATTAAAACTTTAGACTGGTCCAAATTGAATGAAGTTGCCGACAACATTTTTAAAGTGGTGAAATCTTTAACTTTTTTTGCCTTTTGGGGTAGAAAACATTGTGGAAAATGAAGAAATTGCTTGTCACAAGCAATTTCTTTATTTTTCACAATGTTTTCATAACTATCTTTTCTTAGAGGTGTCAGAAAGCGTCATAGTGTGGTAATGGGTTAACCCATTACCACATGACAAAATTTGAGACTGGTCCAAGTTGAGTGAAATTGCAGATGACAATTAAGGTGTTTTGAAGTGAAAAGGTAAGTACCAAATGGAGTAGAAATCATTGTGAGAAGAGCAAGCAAGCAATTTCACTTCTTCTCACAATGTTTCCCAGAGGTGTTTTTCTTTAGCACATAAAAATTAAGGAATAGGTTAAACTATCACCAAACGATCCTTATTTGAAGACACTTCCTTGGTTGGAACACGCTAAACTTATGTCATCCGATAATAGGTTGTAACAATAGCGAAGAAACTTACCTAGGGGAATTAACTCTATCCTTATCTGAACATAATGTGTCATCAGAGTCATCTCCCTCATTTTGTTCTTGGTACTGTGGAGGCTTGGCTGATATTCGGACATGTTGTTTGGATTTCTGCTCTGACTTTGGTTTATCTATAATGTTGTAAATGTGTGTAAAAAGATTCTTTGAATAAGTACTACATCTGATGAAATGTTTCCAGCTTAACTAATTATATCTCAGACAAATTGTATCGTAATGTACTAACTAGCAATTATATAATCTCAAAACAAAAATCTTAAATCATTATCACACAAAACTTTGAAATTGTTACTTTTCCTTGTTACAGCAAACATAAGCATCTTACTTCAAGATAGAAATATTTTTTTTTAATGAATCTGTTTATAATTCTTTTTTTAACAATCAATACTTCAACCAGAAAACTCATAGGGCTATTGCTTATTATTACTAAAAATACATATATGTTTTATTTTATTACATGCTTAACAAAATTAATGCAATAAACCAGTATCAATCATCCTAACTTTCTTTTTTTTTTCCCTCTATTTCATTTAAATTTTACCAAGTAAATTAATAATCAAGTGAAAAAAAATGTTGACAAAATGAGCTGTAAATGGCAATGCTTTTAACCCTTTCCTGTACAAACACGGGATTTTACGTTGCTGTTATTTTATACTTGAGAAAACATTGTGGTAAAAGAAGAAATTGCATGTAGCAAGTAATTTCTTCTTTTTCCACAATGTATTCTACCCTATTGAGTGGTTATTATTCAAATTAAATCCACTTTAAAATATCATCTGCAAAACCTTTGAATTTGGACAGGTCTAAAATTTACAAACAAGAGGCCCATGAGGGCCTGAGACGCTCTACTGGTTATCAAGTTTTCTGTTAAAGAAATCTGATATTTAAGGAAGTTAATTGCTCAAAGAAGAATGCATAAAGAAAATAAAAGGGCTTTATCCCCTTTATCATTTTAAGCAACAATCCTCAAGGCCCCTTTTCCCTGTTTCATGACGGATCCACTCCATTTCCAAAAGAAAGTTATCTTATGATCCTACAATCATTCTGTGAATATTTCATCAGAATCTGACAATAATTTTGGACTTTTTCACATAAACAGGATTGTTTTGAATGAAAATCAATACGGCCCCTTTTCCTGTGTTTTCTGATGGATCAATTTCAATCCAAAAGGAACTATCCTTACAACCCGACAATTGTCCTGTGAAATTGAAAAGACAATTTGATAATGATTGTGATCTTCATCACATACACAAGAATGCTTTGAATGATAATCTGTAAGGCCCCTTTTCCTGTGATTCGAATGCCACAATTATTCCATGCATCTGTGAAGAGAATCCAATAAAACTGTTGACTTTATTGTGTTAACAAAGATATTAAATTCAAGTTCTCATAAGGCCCCTTTTCCGGTGATATTTTACTGTTGGTTTTATCATTCTGTGAAAGTTAAAAGTGAATCCGATGAAATATTGGAAATTCATTATGTTTACTAGAATATTTAAAAAAAAAATCATATGGCCCCTTTTTACATGATACTTGATGGATTCTACCCAGTTCTGAAAAGAACCATTTAAGTATTTGTACAATCATTCTGAGAAATTTTGAAGTGAATCCGGTGAAATCAAGGGACATCATTGTGTTAACCAGAATATTTAAGAGAGTTTTTCATAAGGCCCCTTTTTATGTGACACTTGCCATAGTCAGATCCACTGTCAAAATCAACAATTGGAATGATGGTACAATCAATCTGTTTAATCTGTGGAATTTATTGTGTTAATGAGTTTATAGTGAAATCTTCAGAGGGCTCCTTTTCTCATGATACTTTAGAGAACAAACCAAATTTCAAAAGGAACAATTCTAATGAAGGTACAATCATTCTTTAAAAGTTAAAGAGAATCAATGAAAACAGTGGACTGAATTGTGTCAAGAATTTTTGTAACAAAATTTTCATAAGGCCTCTTTTTCAGTGAAACTTAACAAATCAGACCCAATGTACAAAGGAACAATCCTAATGATAGTTTGAAGAAAATGATAAAGAACTGAGGACTTGATTGTAATAATGATGTTTTATAAGAAAATTTTTATAAGGTCCCTTTTCTTGTGTCACTTAACCAATCAGGGTCCCTTTTCTTGTGTCAATTAACCAATCAGACCTAATTTACAAAGGAACAATCCAAATGATGGTACAATCATTCCATTAAAGTTTGAAGAGATTCTGATTAAGACTGAGGGCATTGTTGTGTTTATGAGGATTTTGTAATAATTTTTCATACAGCCCCTTTTCCGACGATACTAGACTGATCAGGCCCAATTTGGAAAGAAACAATCTTTATGATGGTACAAACATTCTGTGAAAGTTTGAACAGAATCTGATTAAAACTGCAGACTTTATCTTGGTGTAAAATTTTTAAAATAAAATTTTCATAAGGCTCCTTTTCCTGTGATACTTGAAGGATCAGGTCTCATGTCAGCATCAACAATCATGATTATTGTACAATGATTCTGTGAAGGTTTGAATAAAATCCAATGAAAGCTCTGGATTTGGTTACAAGGATTTAAGATAAAATTCTCTAAAGGCCCTTTTTCCCATGATACTAGACAGGTCATGCCTAATTTGAAAAGAAAGAATCCTCATGATGGAATAATCATTCTGTGAAAGTTTTAACAGAATCTGATGAAAACTGTTGACTTCATTGTGGTACAATTATTTTAAAATTAAATTTCATAATGCTCCTTTTCCTTTGATACTTCACGGATCAGGTCTTATGCAAACATCAACAATCATTATTATTGTATAATTATTCTGTGAATGCTTGAAGAAAATCCGATGAAAGCTCTAGACTTGGTAACAAGGATTTATAAACGAGGATTTTTTAAGTTTTAATTAAATTTTCATAAGGCCCCTTTTCCCATGTTTCTTGACGGATCTGACCCAATTTCAAAAGGAACAATCCTTATGTTGGTACAATCATTCTGTGAAAGTTTGAATTGAATCTGATGTAAACTCTGGACTCTACAGTGTTAACAAGGATTTTTTAATTAAATTTTCATAAGGCCCCTTTTCCTGTGTTTCTAGACGGATCATACCCATTTTGTAAAGGAACAATCCTTATGATGCTACAATCATTCTATGAAAGTTTGAAGAGAATCTGATGAAAACTGTGGACTCTATCGCGTAAACGAGGACTTTTAATTGAATTTTTAAATAAATTTTCATAAGGCCCCTTTTCCCATGTTTCTTGACGAATCATACCAAATTTCAAAAAGAACGATCCTTATGTTGGTACAATCATTCTGTGAAAGTTTAAAAACAATCTGATGAAAACTGTGGACTCTAGAGTGTTTATGAGGATTTTTTAATTAATTTTCATAAGGCCCCTTTTCCCGTGTTTATTGATGGATCATACCCATTTTCGAAAAGAAAGAACCTTATGATGGTACAATCATTCTGTGAAAGTTTGAAGAGAATCTGATGAAAACTGTGGACTTAATCGCGTAAACGAGGATTTTTTAATTAAGTTTTAATTAGGCCCCTTTTCCCATGTATCTTGACGGATCTGACCCAATTTCGAAAGGAGCGATCCTATGATGGTACAATCATGCTGTGAAAGTTTGAAGGGAATCTGATGAAAACTGTGGACTCTATCGCGTAAACAAGGAAAAGTTTAACGGATGGACAACGGACTGACGCACGGACGCCGGTCTGGAAAAAGCCATCGCTATAGCTCTAGTGGCCTTCGGCCAGTAGAGCTTAAAACAGGAAAGGGTTAAATTGGTTATTGGTCAATTACATTCTTTTCAATACTTGTCCAGAGATTAGTTAGTATGTATATACATATATATGTATTGTAAAAATTATTTTAAGAGACATGTCACACTCCAATCTAGACCATTCGTGATGAACAGATTAAGTTTAGGTATACAGCATCAATCTAAAAACTGACAGATCTCTGATGTCAATAAAAATAACTTTGACCAATCAAATAATTCATTTTACTAGAAGTTAATGTTGACCTCTGATATAAATGTCAAGCACTTTTTGTTAGTTTGGCCACTTTAACTACGCAGCTACACTAACATGAGCTGTAGTTACAACAATGATTTGCTTTGTGGTTTGTATAGCTGAATATTTGCAAACTAATATACTAAGGGAAAAAAGTTTAGCAATTTTTTTCGACCTACATTAGTTTCAAACGTAAATGTATAAACCTTATAAAATCAGTCTCGTTTGCAATTTTCAAAAGCTAACTAACTAATTATGCATTAACAGCACTTTTTCCTTCTAAAGGCTGTCTGACGCAATTTTGATGAAACACGTTCTGCACATGCTTCCACATGTACGTGAAGTCTATATCCACAATATCTATCCCAGTTTATTGGTTAGCATCAATAACAAGATAACTCATTAAAACATTTAAAAAAGTTCAAATGGGACATCGCCCAGGGCTTAACCTAGACCAACTGAACGTAGCCGTCGGTATGCTGGCTGGTGGTATGATGGTAAAAGAGTTGGCTCAACATTTTTAGCGTGAGCCAAAGTTCTATTTCAAGACTTAGAACAAAGTATCGTCAATTAGGCACCGTCAAAGACAGGCCACGTTCAGGCAGGCCACGTAAGACTACCCAACGTGAGCACAATTACATCGTGATGTGTTCACAGCGTAATAGCTTCCTCAATAGCACTTGTATAGCTGGTTTGGTCCGAAATGCAACGGGAACACGGGTCTGTGCTCATTTTGTAAGAAACAGACTTTGTTCGGCATGTTTACGGGCATGTCCACCTTACGTTGGCATTCCTTTGACAAGTGCACACAGACATGCAAGATTGAATTGGACAAGGGTACACCATCGATGGCCAAGACGACTGTGGAATCAGGTCCTATTCACAGACCAATCCTGTTTTAATTGATGTTTGCAGATGGCAGGGTACCTGTTTGGAGGCATGATGGCCAAAGGATGGATCCCGCCAATGTCATTCAACATGACCCTTTTGGAGGCGGCAGCGTCATGGTCTGGGGTGGTATATCATACCGTGGCAAGACTGACTTGGTAGCTATTCAGGGAAACTTAAATGCCGTTCGATACTGCACCGAAATTGTCCAGCCAGTGGTATTGTTGTTCTTGCGTCAAGGGCTTGCAAACATTTTTTCAGCAAGATAATGCCTGCCCACATGTCGCTCGGCACACGTTGGACCTTTTACAGACTAATTATGTCGATGTGTTCGATTGGCCAGCCAAATCACCAGATCTGTCTCTGATCGAACACCTTTGGGACCATCTGGGTAGGAGAGTAAGAGACAGGAATGACCTTAATAACGTTAGAGACCTGTAACGTGTTCTGCGTCAGGAATGGGGTTGTATCACTATGGCCATTAATCGTAGGCTTATTTCAAGCATGAGAAGACGCTGTGATGCCGTTATTGGCGCAAACGGTGGACACACAAGATATTAAATCTTTGTGTTACTTTTATTTCCCTACCCCTACCATGTTTGACGCTGTACAACAAACACGTGTGACCTTGAAATCATCTCTGATTTTTTTAAATACTGTGGCTAACACATAAAAGATCGATGTGTGAAAATATGGTTTGAATCCAAAGCTAGACATATGAGAAATTGGCTGTAACATACGAAATTGCTAAACTTTTTTCTCTCAGTATATATAGGGAATATTACAACAGTGTATTTTTCCATTTGTTGTTATCGTGTTCGAGAATCGTGTGTAGGTATTTTTTATTGGATGAGACCTTCGGTCTCATCTAATAAAAAATACCTACACACGTTTCAAGAACACAACAACAACTAGGAAAAACACACTTTTGTAATATTCCTTTAATTATATACCTTTTAGGACATGACATTAAGAAAATTCTTTTAAATGATTAAGAAATAACCAACTTTCCGAAAAAAGCCAAACGTCAATACACAAAAAAGTAGTCTGTGTTTAACGATGCCCGATGAATACAGATTTTTGGTACACGCCGAATACGGATTTTTTTCTGTCCAGTTATATTAGATAGCAAGATTTTAATCCATATCTTTTATACGTATATAATTAAGTTGCATATCACAGTCAAATCCCTTGTCAGAGAATAGTAAGCATGGTAAATGATCTGTCAATTAAGCCATTACCAGACAATAAAATTTCAGACTGGTCCAAATTGAAAGAAGTTACAGACACCAATTTTCAGTTGATGAAATTTCAATAATCTTTGTCACTCCGGGATAGGAACAGTTCAGATGATAAAGAAATTACTTGTAACAAGCAATTTCTTCATTTTCCATAATATTTTCTATAGCTTTTTTTCTTGGGGAGAATCAAAAAGCGTCATTATATTTGGACTTGTTAAAACAGGTAAGCCTAAACAAAATATTAAAAGTTAATCAGTAAAGTAATTGACTGGTTGTGTTTTGTTTGTTAATTTTTGTTTGTAATTGCTCTGACATTTTAGTGATAAATTTAAATCCTATTAGCTAAGGGCTTTTTTGTTATAGAATTTAGGACAGTCTGACATGTTTCATCAACTAGAATAGGCAAATCAAGATGAAGATACTCCCACCACCACACTATATTATAGTAATATAATGATGGATAAATGACTGAAAAGGAAAAGTAAAGAATGACCCAAATGAAAATATAACTATTACAAAGAGAAGTACTCTGATTCAAACACTGTAATAGATGAATGACATTGGTTGTAACAGAACTGTCAACCCTTTCCTGTTTAATCTCGTTTTTACACCTGTGATTTGATAATTGGAAAACATAGTAGAAAAAGAAGAAATTGCTTGTAACAAGCAATCTCTTCTTTTTCCACAATATTAACCACCCCACTTGAAGGTTATTTTCAAATTAAATACACTTTAAATTTTCATCTGCCAAACCTTAAAATATAGACAGGAAGGATTAATAGACAGGAAAGAACTTGACTTGAGATAACTGAGGCAACTATTCTGAATTATGCATCATGGCTCTGAAAAAGTTAAGAAATATTGCATGAAATATGTCACATGTGAGTTAAGGTTAAAGTATGGTGTCTGATATAAATATAGCAGCAGTTGACAAAATTATGCCCTTTCCAAAACAATCTGAATTGTAACAATCCTGAGAAAAAAATTGATTGATCGCAGCAGTTAGTCAAACAGTCCATTGGCCAATTTAAATAGTTCATTTCTACCCGACAAGAATGCTGAACTCAGATATCTGTGTTAAGCAAAGATGTTGGTTTGGTGAGTTTTTCCATCATAACTATGGCTTATTAAACAAACATTTGCTTTATTTACATGGTTCTGATCTAATTATTGTAAATTGGGTAATTGTCAATTTGTCTTGTTTTCACGTGTACAAGTTCGTGAATTCCTATGTGACCATATGGTACTTCATTAATTTCTTTTCAGAATACACCAGCAAAGAAAAAATCGATATCCAATCACAGACAGATTCGATACTGACCTATGAATAGAATGATTAATTATAATACATTTAAAAACAATTTTAGCTATTCTCTATTCTCATAGTAAAACAATTGTAAGTACTCAAAGTATGCATTGAAGTATAAGTAAAATTTATCTTTTGAAAGAGTTAAAAAGCCGTTATCAAAAAGAAGTTTACAGTCGTAATATGTATATCCCCTTGCGCTCTTGAAGCATTAATACATCGTATTATTAGTACGACAGTAGCCTTACCAAACTGTTACAAGATAAAATAATGATGTTGCTTGTCAAAATAGGTACAATTGATGATTTTAATCAATACAATCTGTACAAAATGGTTCAATTTAAGTGCGAACTCAATTTTTTCTACTGTATATAGCTCTTGAATCTCCAAAATCTACTTGTCTGCTGACAAGAAGGCCCAAGTTAGGAAAGTAAGGCAATTTGCCCAATATTATAAACTGTACCATATTAGTGACAGATTTTACGAACTTTTAATGGTAAAGCTGCCCAGACAACAGTTCAATGTTTGTTAAAACTAAGTAATTGAACTATTTTCCAAAGCTATTGCCTTCAGCAGTTAACCATTACCACAGAATCCATTTTTTTAGCGCTCAAGAAATATAGCTTTGGAAAACATTGAAAAAAAAAAAACCTTTTTTTTTCTCTCATGTTTTTTTATGTAATATGGCCTTAATTTTCAATTAAACCAAATATTTTTTGTTGTCTTCAACTCTTTCTACATGTATTTGTCTTTGGGAATGGGTAAAAAATGTGTAATCAAGTTGTAATGGGTTAAGCCATAATGACACTTAAGTAGCAAATAGCACCAATGTACATGTTTAATTTCATCTAGAAATGTGATCAGTGAATTTAGAGACAGGAAAAGTAAGACACATAAGATATATTAGACTGAATAACTTTAGTTACTATTGAGATGTCAAGCAGCTATATAGTGTTGATGGAAGAAGCTCGCACACAGCCCATCAAGTTCTGCCCATATGATATAAATACCTGTCAACGATTTTAACTGGGATTTCAATATGGAATTCGAAACTGGAGCAAGTGGTTTGCCTGCATCTAAAAGAGCATCAGATAGCAAACAATAATTTAGTCTTGCAAATGTTATATAAACACTTGAAAGGTAACACTATTTTTAAAGAAAAAAACTAAACGATACAAATTAATTACCAATTTTCTCTAAATATTATGTTATAAAGTAATTGATTTTCTTGGTGAAAACTTAGAGCAAAAATTTGCAAGCAACTACTCAAAAAATTGGAGACATTTCATAAACAACACTATACAAATATTTATATTATCTAAACTTAGTACAACTAAAATTGTTAGCACACATTTTTGTAGTATTCTAAATATTGGAGAACGTTTTTAGATCAGCTATTTTCTGAGAAAACCCGAGATATTGTTATGGCAAGGTCGTCATCTTTATCTACATCAACGTCATTGTTGTCCCAAAACTTTGACATTTTGTACTACCTCTGGTCTTACTAAACACATTCACTTGAAACTCAAAATATATGTTCACTATCAAAAGAGTTATCTACCAAAAAGGAGGATAACTCTAAATGAATTTTGAATGAATAATGCCCCTTTTTTCGACCTAGAAGTTTTACCCGCTATCAACAACTTGAACAGCCAACCAATGGCATCTCTGTGGCTTACTGCAAAAACATCATAAGTGTGTCTACAAAGTATAGATACATAGGCTGTTTTTACACTAAGGTATCGATCTGCGTGTGGTGGTCTTATTTTAATACTGGGTAATAAATTCTATGCAGAAAATGTTTCTTTAACCCTTTCCTGTACAAACCCCAGATTTTACGTTGTTGTAATGTAATACTTGAGAAAACATTGTGGGAAAGAAGTAAATAAATCAAGTAATTATCGTGTTGTTTCATATTCACATGAGCAGGACCCAAAGACTTATTAGCCAATTCCAGAGCGGCCGTATGGTACTATGGTTATTTCCATATTACTGGTAATGAATTTAAGACCATTTTCACCTATTCTCTATTCTCATAGTATAACAATTTCTCTTCTGAAATCATTGTAAGATCGTAAAGTACATGTATGCGTGAAAAAAGTTTTAAGTAAAATTTACTTTTTTTGAAAGGGCTAAAACGCTGTTAACAAAAAGAGGTTTTAGGTCATAATATGTATATGCACTTACGCCTTTTAAGCACTAGTGCATTAACCATTTCTTGTTCAAACCCTGGTTTTTACGTCCCTGTGTTTTTATACTTTAGAAAACATTGTGGAAAAAGAAAAAAATTGCTTGTGAAAAGCAATTTCTTCTTTTTCCACAATATTTTCTACCCTACTGAATGATTATTTTTCAAATAAAAAAAAGACTTAAATTGTAGTCTGCAGAACCTTTGAATTTGGACAGGTCTAAAATTTTGCAAAACAGGAAATAAAGTGGGATGATGCCGAAAAAGGTAAATATCTTGTCCTCTGATCTTCGTCAGTCCCCGTCATTACTTCCGACCTCTACATGTTTTTCTCTAGAAAATGGTCCAATTTAAACCAAATACTTGAATTTGTGAGCTTGTTGTCTTGCAAATATTAGCAAAAATAAATCTACAGTATTCTCTATTTTTTGTGATTTTGTGACATTGCAACCTGTAGTAACAACAGGAATAAGGCTAAACATTTTAAAAGTAAACATCTACCCACACACACAATCAGTCTCGACTATTTGTTCAAAAGTAGCTTTGCTAGAAAACCCAATTTTAATCTTTTAACTAATATTCTACAGTGTGTTACATATAATATACTGTATTTTTTTCTCTAATAGGCTCTCCCTTCCTAATAATACCACCCTCATGATATTTACCAATATTTCCTATATTTAAGAATTATTTCTTCTAAACAATCATTGAAATCATTTTTTGAGGCAATGATTCTCAAATTAGAGGAAACTAATTTTGAAAATGTACAAAACATTCATTTGGAAGAATGATCACTAGAAAAAAGATTAACACTAGAACTTCATTTTCTGCATTTTCCATAACTCCAGGGAGCATTTATTAGGAGAAATACAGTACCAAGGTAAAGTAAAACTGGTATATACAAGTGAGGTATGAAACCTTTGCCTGCAAGCCTGCTTGAATAAGCAAAAAAGTAAAGCAAATTGTAGGGATGGCGAGGTTCAATTTTCAATTCCTAAATGAGTAGTCTGCTTGTTCTGATATTTCATGATATTTCTTGGCCCTATATATATATATACATTTTTTTTTTTTTCAATCAAGAATATATTCTTTGGATTGGAATACTCCAACCTGTAACGGACATTGAAAAGAAAGTTTGCTATTATTATTGAATTATTAAACCCATTACCAGATGGCAAAATTTTAGACTGATCCAAATTGAATGGAGTTGCAGACGACAATATAAAGTTTATAAAATTCTAAAATTTTTCAACTTTCAGGAACCAAAACATTGTGTAAAATGAAGAAATTGCTTGTTACAAGCAATTTCTTCATTTTACACAATTTTTACAAATTGTTTTTCTTGTGAGGCTTCAAAAAGCGTCACTGTATAATGGGTTGAAGTGATACATCATTTTCATTCAATGTATCAATAGCCTAAAATGTTCAACCATATAATGCTTAAAAAACAAGCTTGTACAGCAAAAGAGTAAAATGCCTCTATAATACTCTACACAAAAATAATGCCCTTAATAGACTTAACCACATGTGAATCTGGTGAATATCTACAAATAGACTGTCAAAATTGACAACAGTCACTAAAGGATCTATGGCTCTAATGTATGGACAAACTTTCTCACAAAAAAGAATCCTAAAAACTTTCTCAAACTTATTTACAATCCCTTCTATAGGTCACAAACCCACTATGGAAAGCCTTGCTAAATAGAAAATATATTTCAAAATTATTTTTCTTTTATTTCCTTTTCTGGTAAGGAACACTTTTCATAGTGAGCTGGTGACCTATTCAGAAAATATTGGAAATGGGACCTGTAAGAAATTTTAACAAAAATTTAAGTATTCCTATTAGTGAGAAGTTTTATCCCTGCTAGAGCCATAGAGTTTTTAACCCTTGTTATGCTGAGCAAAGAATATTCCTGTTTTGGCAGGAGATGGATAAAGATAAACCTGCACATATGTGCAGGCAGATCTTAGTCTGCACCACCTTTTTTTCCTTTTCAAGCAAGAGTTGTTTATGAATTTGATTTTCGAAAGAAACATTCAACTACAACTAGACCTTCCAGTGCTTCAACCAGCCAATCCATTTTAAAGCATTTCACAAAAGGGGTTCATTCAGCATGAAAAGGGTTGAAATAATCTACAGCACCATGATATATCTACAGATGTATATAACTTGGCCACAGTAAAAGTACCTGATGGTCTATACTCTGTTATTATACTCTGAGAGGCTGCATGCAAAAGGAAATAAAATAGAAAACTAAAAATGTGTCAAAGATACAGATGATCCCTCTTTATGGATTGTCACATGACCTTCATGAGACCTTGAACTTGGGAGTATCCTACACAACTTTATGCATGAAACTATTACTCTTCAAAGGGTAAACAACTGTGCCAAGTTATTTTGAGATCCCTCAATTAATGTAGATGATATGATCTCGACAAGGCTTGGACAGATTCACACCCACACACATTCAGAAACGGACTGAGGTTACCCTATTATGCCCATCACCATTTCATGGTCAGGCATAACAAGAAGTTATTTTGTATCACTGATGCCCATGAACAGTTTTTTCAAAGGGTTTGACCTTACCAATGACCTTGAGTTTGATATCAGCATATTACAAATTAACCTTTTTCCAGTTTTTCAAAATTTTAGACTTGTCTGTTTTCAAAGAAGTTGATATATAACTTAAAAGTGAGTTCAGTTTGAATAGTAGCCAACCTATAGGCTAGAAAATATTGTTGGAAAAGAAGAAATTGAATGTATATATCAGGGATTGTAGGGGGAATGGTAAATTAGACCTATCACCATGTTCAATATGAAAATAATATCTAATAATGTTTTAAATCGACACCTGGGGGGGGGGGGGAATTTCATGACCATATTCTTGTTCTAGAAATTTGTTAGTGACCCTATTTCCAATTGCTTCCTTTAACCCATTCTCACAAAAAAAATTCTAGACAGGTCCAAATTGAAAGAAAGCTGCAGACAATAATTTCAAGTTGATGGAATTTTAATTTTTTTCGTCTTTTGGGATAGAAAACATTGTGGAAAAAGAAGAAATACAAGCAATTTCTTCCTTTCCCACAATGTTTTCCAAATCCTTTTTCTTGGCAGGAGGAATTGTGTGGGAATGGGTTAACTTAAATAGAAGTATACAATACGAACATTCTTGGTAATAAGCAGTTCCAATGGCTGCCTATAAAGGAGCATCTGAATTTCTTTGGATTTTGAGTCTGGAATATCTTTTTCAGAGCATGTCATAATACGTTAAACACTGGATTCCTTTCAAGTAACGTTGAATATTGAGAATTACAAGTTAGGAATTTCCAATCGTTTATTGAAAATGAGAGAATCTTGAGTTTGAGAAAACCGGTATAAGCTTAATATAAAGCTTTGATTGAATTATCAACTTTAATGCGTGTAACAATGGAACTTGATACTGGGACATTCAGCAGACTAATTGCATCATGTAAGTAGTAAATTAGAACGAGGAGCTCAAGTTGTGGTGTCTGATGCAGAATTAATCTTAACTCCTCTTATGCTTAAAACTATGTGGTTTAAATCATAATGGAAAAACAGGGAATTCTATCGATTATATTATACTGCTTTCTTTCTCTGTCTCACACTCTCTCTCTGTCTAAACACACACTCTTTCTCACACTCACACATACTCTCTCTCTCTCTCTCTCTCTCAATGTGAGCTCTCTCTCTCTCGTTTGGTTTAGCTTTTACAACAGTTATAGGGGTAAAAGTTCAAAATTAGCTTTATTACAAGCACATCAATGACAGGTATCTAGACCTTGTTTCCTAAATATTAAAATAATGAGTTTTTTTTATTAGGTTTCACATAAAATGGACAGAGAAATGGATGGACAGACAGACTAGCAATAAATCTACTTGTAATTGGAATGTTTGAGTCAAATTATTTTGGAATGCACTCCTGTTTCAGAAAGTAAAGTCTGGATAGATTCTGAAGGTGAACAAGAGGGCCAGAATGGCCCTAAAATCGCTCACCTGAATAATTTAAGATGATTAGAAAAAAATTGAAAGAACACAGGCATGCTTGACCTTGAGCTTTGACATTGGGGTTATCTGTGAATTTCTTTCAAATGGCAAATCTACTCACAATTGAGATTAATGGTGACATTTTATTTTTAGCAACCAAAAACTTCTCTCACAAATATGGACTTAGGTACATACACCAACTTGTCGTAGAGACAACTTTGTCTTGCTCAATACAACTAGGCTTGACAAAAAGAAAGTAATAATAATCTTAAAAGTACTTGTATTTTTGCCCATTGGTGGCAGGCAAAAGATACTTGTCACAATGATTGTGCCAAATGTCCGATGAAAGATGACCAAATCGTGTTTAACAATTTATCAGTTATATTGCGGAGCATTTATCAATTGATTCCTGGTATTTCTTGCACCAGTATTACCATACATCCTTTCCTAGCCTCCAGCTGCCATCCAATTTAAGTTTAGGATCATCTACCCATGGGGAGACAAAATGCGGTAAAGGATATGTGCTGCTGCCAAGATTCAAACCCACGACACCCAGGGTTCCCGAAGTTTTCTGCTTGCAAAATTCAAGACTTTTTCCAGACTTTTTCTAGGATATTTTCTAAATTTCATGACTTCTTTTTCATTGACAAAAATCAAAGGGTTATTATGACACAGATTGTTGAGTCCCCGAGACCCCATTTTATTGATGTAAAACTAAAACCCTAAACTCTGTCCAGAAAAATACAATAATATAAAATAATGGGTAAATTTGATTGCTTCTAGGCGTGTAGATTGTCAATATCATGTTAATGATAATTAATTTCCAAGTCTATTTACTAAGAGTTCTCTTTATCATTGAATTGAATTGGAGGCCATTTATTACTTTCTTATCCAAATTCAATTCATGTCCGGTTACTGGTACACTTAAGATGTTGCTTTGGATTTTCTCCTAAATATTTGCTTTATGTACTCTTATCATATATATTTAGTAAAATTTGACACCTACCACCAATCCTGGCCAAAAAATTAAGTACTAAGCTTGTATGTTTAAGTGAAACAAATACAAATTTCTCTTTCTCGGCAGACATTGTGACGTGATAATGCATCCCCATGTAATTCACACTGTGATAAAACCTACTGGTGGGGGGGGACTTGTCTACTGTTTGGAACTTGTAATTTAATTTGGTCTTGCATCTTTCATCAAATTGATTTGTCTTTTTCCTAGTTTTCCTGTTTTTTTTTTTTTTTTTTGTTTTTCTTAAGATATCACAAAACCAAGACTTTTTCCTGTTTTCCTGGTAGCCTGGGAACCCTGGACACACCATGATTATAGATTGGGTGTCTGACGCATTCCTTACTGGCTATGGTGGCAGCCCTGATGTACTCACAGACATAACAGCATGGTTATAGCTCAATTGGCCATTGTCAGTGAGATTCATGCCCAGTTTAATTGAAATTGACCCAATGGTTTGGGAGGGGAAGATATCAAAGTCAAAAACAGCCACGCCCAAAATTGTGCTTCATTCAAAATTTCAAAAACTAATATTGAAAAGGGTTACCCAAGGAACATTCATGCCAAGTTTTGTTGAAATTGACCTGATGGTTTATGAGGAGAAGATGTTTAAAGATTTCTAAGTGAAAAACTACCCACCCTGCCAAGCCCATACTGGAGTGTCATTCTAAATTTCGCGAACACCTTTTGAAAAGGGTCATCCAAGGAACATTCATTTCAAGTTTGGTGGAAATTGGTCCAATGGTAATTGAGGGGAAGATGTTTAAAAATTTCTAAATAAAAAACTGCCACGCTCATATTTGGGCATCAATCAAAATTTTGCGAACACATTTGAAAAGGGTCATCCAAGGAACATTCATGCCAAGTTTGGTTGAAATTGGCCCAATGGTTACTATGGAGAAGAGGTTTAAAGATTTCTAAGTCAAAAACTGCCCCACCCTGCCAAGCCCATATTTGGGCGTGAATCAAAATTCTGAGAACTATTTTTGAGAAGGGTCACCCAAGGAACATTCATGCCAAGTTTGGTTAAAATTGGCCCAATGGTTACAGAGGAGAAAATGTTTAAAGATTTCAAAGTCAAAAACTGCCCAACCCTGCTACGCCCATATTTGGGCGTCAATCAAAATTCTGGGAACACCTTTTGAAAAGGGTCACCAAAGGAACATTCATACTAAGTTTGGGTGAAATTGGCCCAATGGTTACTGAAGAGAAGATGTTTAAAGATTTCAAAGACAAAAACTGCCACGCCCATATTAGGGTGTCAATCTAAATTCCACGAATACCTTTTGAGAAGGTTCACCCAAAGAACATTCCTACTAAGTTTGGTTGAAATCTGCCCAGTGGTTACTGAGGAGAAGATGTTTAAAGAATTGTTGACGCCTTCCGACGCACAACGCACGATGCACGACGGACAAAAGATGATACCAAAAGCTCACCTTGAGCAAATTGTGCTCAGGTGAGCTAAAAGAGGACTTGGCCACCACAGCGTATGATGAACAAAACTGTTATTGTTACAATGATGTCTCACTGTCTGTGTGCAAGCTCAACAAAAGTGAACCTAAAATCAAGATGGAATCTTAGCCCATTCCCACACAATGATGCTTTGTGACGTCACTAAAAACAACAGTTGAGAAAACATTGCATAAAATGAAGAAATTGCTTGCAATAAGCAATTTCTTCATTTTACACAATGTTTTCTTTCCAGAAAGTTTAAAGAATCTTAAAATTCATAAATTTTGAATTGTTGTCTACAACGCCCTTCAGTTTGGACCAGTCTAAAATTGATCCATCTGGTAATGGGTTAATCTGGTTAATGAGGCAGATATTGAACTCATACCAAATGTGAAACCCTGGCTAAGATATGGAGACAAACATATTGACTTGATTTGAAGACATTCGAGCCAAATGTTTGGCCCCTAGAGAGATTTGTTTGATTGTTTGATTGGGGTTTACACCGCTTTCAACAATCTTTCAGTTATATCGCGGCGGCTGGAGCACCTAACAATGGAATCCTGGTATTTCTCACATCAGAACTACCATTACATCCTTTCCTAGCCTCCAGCTGCTATCCCACATAGGTCTAAGATTATCAACCCATTGGTGAGAGACAAATAGTCGGAAAGGATGAGTGCCGCCGTCGTTGATCCCCTAGAGAGAAGACAAGGATTTCTTTATGTTTTACCTAATGTCCTAATTTTTTAATCCATGTTACCAATTATTATCAACATGGACCAGGATTTCATTGTCCTAAACATTTTCTGATATTTTAGCTTGTGACCTAGTAACCCACGTGAACCAATGGAAATTTTTGAACCAAAAATGTAGTCTCTAGGTTGATCCAAGATCTGACCTTGTGTTTCCCAATATTAAACTTGAAACTAGCTTTTATGGAAACTTTAAACATTATGACCAAACATTAACCCTTGTCATGCTGTAAAAATTACCTAACTGAATTGCCGTAAAATCAAAGGGCTGAAACCACTGATAGGACTTGTTGTTCAAAAATCAATATTTCTTAAGAAATCGATTTCATAAACGATTCTGGCAGGAAAATTACAAACAGGAAGTGTAGACCAAGATCAGACTGCACTTATGTGCAGGCTGATCTTGGTCTACATCTCCTGCCAAAACCGGAATATTCCGGGTTCAGCATGACAAGGGTTAAGACATTTTAACAAAAAAAGAGGCCTCTATAGTGCACAAAAAGTTTTTCTAAGATTTGACCTAGAGACCTCGTTCTTGACCTCATGTTACCCAATACAGATCTTAACCAAGATTTCATGGAGGGAAACATTCAGACAGAATATCAAGATATTGAGTCAAAAGTGTGGCCTCTCAAGTGCACACAAAGTTATCTAAGATTTGACATAGTGACCTCATTTTTTAACTCATTTGACCTTATTTCTAACTTGACAGAGATTTTAAAGGGACAACCATTTTGAGCAAAAAAAGAGGCCCTAAGACACATCACAGACTGATGCCAGACACAGCTAGATCACAAAAGCTCACCTTGATCATGTTGTGCTTGGGTGAGCTAAAACTGATATATTATCATACTTATACATCATATCAATGCAGAAGGTCAAACTAAAGAGACATTCTCAAAATGAAACAAACCAATAATCACACTCACATTTGGCAGTGGCCTTGAGAAGCTCTTTGACCTTGGCATGGATTGGATCATTGGATACTGTGTCTGCATCACTGTCAATAGCCTGGTTACCTTGGGTTACAATCATATCCTGTAGACATTCAGTAAAACTTGTGTTAAACAAATACAAATGAGGTTTCGGTTATTAATGCCCCAAAGAAATATTACGAAAAATTTTGTGATAAGCAAGCAATTTCTCATTGTCAAGGAATGTTTTCTACCTTATCAGGCACTCATTTTCCAAATTTAGCACACTTTGAAATGTCGTCTGCATATTCGTTTAATTTGGATGAAGTGCATGAAAGAGATACATTGCAGTTATATACCTGAATATGTACCTGAAAGATACTTCAAAATCCTATTCAGTCAATAACTCTTTCAATTTGTTCAAAACGTAAAATTCCACAGGGAATTAATGTTACAAGAACACACTGTCTCAAATTTTCTTTCGAGAATTAAAACTTCTATAACTTTCCTCCATTACTCAGTACATCAGAAACTACTACATCTTTCCTCCATTACTCAGTACATCTTGATGTAGTACTTTTTAATTCTCGAAAGTTTTAACATGTTTCTTGATAAAGGTCAAGTGACTGAAAATTTGAGACAGAGTGTTATTGTAATAAAATATCTGTCAATTCGGACCTGTGTAAATTGTTGTTTTCTGGTAATTGGTTAACAAGACCAGAGTATGATAATACCAATACAGTCAATCTTCCTCAAGTGACAAGCCCTATTAAACAACCACTTTCATTGAGCAACCAGCATCAAAATAAATGGTCTTCATAAAAATACCTTTTTGCTGATAAAATTATCAAAGACTAAACGTTTGACCTTGGTTTGTGACCTTGACCTTATCACATAACCTTGACCTTGACATGAGGAGATGAGTATTATAGAGATATATCATCATGCCAAATATGAGCATTGTATCTTGAATAGGCTGTTAATAATTGGCAATGTTAAGTTTTTCGGTTAAGTTTTGCAGACAGACAGACAGACTGATAGATGGAAAGGCTGAATGACGAACAGACAGACAGACAAAAGTAAAACAATATGCCCCCATCTTTCTGTGCATGGGCATAAAAATCCTACATTGGTGGATCTCTCAATGGCTATTCTAACGAGTTCAATCAGAAGAAGATAAAGTGAGAATAATTATGTTTCTGTTGATAAAATTATCGAACAAAATCCTACATTAGTGGATCTCTCAATGACTATTCTAATGAGTTCAATCAGAATTAGATAAAGTTAGAATATGTATGATAAAATTATCAAAACAAAATCCTTCATTGGTGGATCTCTCATTGACTATTCTAATGAGTTCAATCAGAATAAGATTAAGTGAGAATCCTAAAATAATCTAAATAAACTGTCACACGGACCCCTCATGTACGCCACAAAAAAGTGTTTTAAGAGACCATTCTCTGAAACTACCATATTTTTCCGTCCCTAGATTGGTTACCAAGCTATCTGTATATTCATTTTCCAAACTAAACTTGTCACAAACCTTGAACTGGTTTTCAAAATCTTCTGTTCTGACCGAGTCTGCATCACTTGTATGGCCTGGTGTAAACTTGATGGAAGATCTAGTTGATGGTCGTGGCAGTGTGTTTGTGGGAGTTGGCTTGGGATACACAGGGGGTGTGCCTGGTGCTCCAACTGTCCAATGAGAATTTAGATAATTTGTGTTTAGCCCTTATCATGCTAAACCGGGAATATTTCGGTTTTGGCAGGAGGTATAGACAAAGATAAGCCTGCGCATAAGTGCAGTCAGATCTTGGTGTACACCTCCTGTCTGTTCTCTATAAACCAAAGTTTTTCATGAAGTTAATTTCAAAAAAAGTATTGGCGATTGAACAACAAGTAATACCAGAGCTTTCACTCCTTTGATTTTAATGCAATTCTGAAAAAGAGATTATTCAGGATAGCAAATTCTTTGGTATATTTAATACTTTTTCCACCCTCTACCACACAATATAGCTCCAGATGTTTCAGGCTAACTTTAAATTGAAATGTAGTATTCATAATGTAGAAGGAAGCAATTTCTCTTTTTCTAACCATATTTTTTTTAATATAAAAGTTAGGGGTAGTATGTAGTTAGGTAGGATTGTATAGAAGAGGGTTAAACTGTTAGATTCGTCAAAGATTTGTAACGTTCAGTAGGGAATATGTCAAAACCCATAACCAAATATATGTTTACCCATTACCAGACAGCAAATTTCAGACTGGTCAAAATTGAAAGAGGTTGCAAACGAAAAATCGAAAGTTTAGAAAATTTTAGATTTTTCAACTTTCTGGGTAGAAAACATTGCGGAAAATGAAGAAAATGCAAGTTGCCAGCAAATTCTTCATTTTACACATTTTTTTCTCAGTTGTGTTGAGTTTTTTTGGGGGTTTTTTTTTGGGGGGGGGGCACATCAAAAAGCATCATTGTGTCAAATAGGGATAAGTTCGGTATAACAATATCTAACTTGCTTTAACAATACCAGTTGGAAACATTTTAGGCTGGTCCAAATTGAAAGGAGTAGCAGATGACAAAAAGCTTCACTGTGTTGAAATGGGTTAAAACATTTCCCCCTTATTTTTTACCAAGGATAAGGAATTTAAAACATAAATCATTTTCAGTTCAATTTGTACCAACCATCAAACGGACCACCAATAAGTGGTCATTAAGGAGAATAGTCAATTAGACTTGGTCACTTTAACTTAAGACAAAATGAGTGAAGGTTTAGGACAGGTGTTATTAAATACATTAACTTCTTTATAATTATTGTTATACTTGAAGAATAGTTGGACCCAGCCACTGACTCCGCTGGCCAAACCAACTGACTCCAACAGAGAGTTCTACTTCAATATCAAACAGGGTTGTTTTGCAAAATTTATGGTCAGTAACATGTAACCAAAGTAAAACAGTTGGTTGGCAACCTAAGCATTGTAAGTACAGCTTGAATAAGCTGTAGCTACAACATTTAAGTCACCGAATCAACAATTTTTTTATCAAAATTATCAGCCAATGTCGGAGTTCAAAGTTCACTTCCAGACTAAATGAAAAATTTCAATAGTTGCTTGATCTTTATATTTACAGCCTTGATCTGTCATTTACATAAACCCATTATCAGACAGCAAAATTTTAGACTGGCCAAAATTGAAAGACGTTGCAGAAGACAATTTAAAGTTAATGATTTTTTTATTATTTCAACTTTCTGGGTAGAAAACAATGTGAAAAATGAAGAAATTGCTTGTAACAAGCAATTTCATCATTTTCCAGATTGTTTTCCAAAGCTTTTTTCTTTAGGGGCGTCTGAAGGCGTCACTGAGTGGGAATGAGTTAACTTCTTTATATTGTTAAGATTACATATATGTGACCAGCAAAGTGATTGGGTCTTCTGGTTACGTGTGAAAAATATTGTGCTGGTCATGCAGTTTTCTTTGCAGACTTTTCAGACTGACAGGGTCGAAAAGTTTTCACTCACGGAAGATATTTTTATATCTTTGTTTATTCTGTCTTACTGTCTGTTAAATATTGAAATACAATACATGAGTAACGTCTGTTGAATCAAATATATTTTTCAAATATTTGTTTTCACAGAATGATGTTAGGAAATACTGGGAAAATTAAGGAATGCAAGTTACATCTAAATTCCTTTAAAATTAATATCAGGGCATTTTGTTATAAAGATCATTATTTCAATACCAAATCCTTGTTAGTTTGCAACACAATATTAACCTTTTCTTGGCCTTATGTCAGGAGAGGGCCCCAGTCTTCTTTGGGGTCTTGATAGGGGCCTAGGGCTATGGCGACCATCTGTATCATCATAATATAAAACAATGGACATTACATTTAACCCATTACCAGGCAGCAACAATTTAAACTGGTCCAAATTGAAAGAAGTTGCAGATGACAAAACAAAATTTATGAAATTTTAGAAACCTTAGCCTTTCGGGATACAAACTTTGTTTTAAGTTTTAATAACTTATACAATTTAACTTTAGAAATCAAAACACCATTTTATCCTCGTATATAAATTAGCTTAGTTGAATTATTTTTCCTCTACTTTTTTAAAAAATTTATTAACCAATTAACAGACAACAACATTTCATACTGGTCCAAATAGAGATCAGTTGCAGACATGAATTGTTTATACAATTTCAAAAATCCTTGTTTCTTTGGGCAGAGATCATTATGAATAATGAAGAAATTGCTTGTAACAAATCTTCTTCTTCACGGGCATATTAGAGTTGGATTGTGTGGGAATACTTTATCATGTATAAAAGATATAATTAGATTTTTCTAGAGCTGTGAGGTTACTGACTTCCAGAAATTTGCTCAGTTTTGTTGAGAAAATGTTAATTAATGTGATACCTAAGTTGAATGTAAAAGACTTCCAGAGAAATGCAGAAAGCCTTGACCGTGTTCAGACTGCATCAACTGCACAGGCTTATCAGGTACAAAACTATTTGATCTTTGGCAATAATGTCAGAATCTCGAATAACCATTCTACCTCATTGTGCATTTTGCTTGAAATGCTACCTCTGGTTGACCTTTATTAGATCCAATTACTTTTTCAAGATACAGAATATCCAGCAGGTCATTTTTTGCCTGATAAGTTTCAGTATAATAACCTTTTAACCCTTTTCTACACACAAAACAATTCGGACTGGTCCAAATTCAAAGGAGTTGCAGACGACAATTTAAAGAAATTTAAAATTTGGATTTTTTCAACTTTCTGGATAGAAAACATTGTGTAAAATAATGAAATTGCTTACTTCAAGCAATTTCTTCATTTTTAACATGATGTCTTCCAAATTTTTTTTCCTGAGAGGTATCAAAAAGCGTTATTGTCTAGGAAATAGTTACCTTAACTTATTACCAGACAACAAAATTCTGGTCCAAATTCAAAGAAGTTGAAGACAACAATTTTATGTTGATGGCATTTTATAAATCTTTGTCTTTTAGAAAAAAATACAGATAAAGATCAAATTGCTTTCGGTAATTTTGTACAAGGTTTTCCAAGACTTTTCTCTCAAGTGGCGTAAAAAAGAGGACTTTTGTGGGAATAGGTTTTGACTGGTACTTTAAAACACTCAATAACTGCTGAAAATTAAATTTTGCAATGAGTATATTATAAAACCATTAAATATTTGAAGATGATTATGAATAAAGAACATGATGCTTCTGTCAAAGACCTTTGAACCCCACAACAACTGATTTTCACATATATGACCATGAAAGTTGACCTTGACCTTGTCATTTGACATTGAACTCAATATCATAAGCAGATGCATACTGACATAATGTCTCTCACAAATGGGTGGATAATTATAAACCTAAGAGGGATATCAGCTTGAGGCTAGGAAAGGATGCCATTGTGGCACTGCTGACATAACTTTGAAAAATCTAATGGAAAATGAAAAAATTGCTTCTGACAAGCAATTCCTTCATTTTCCATAAGGTTTTCTTTAGTTTACCTCAAACGACAAACATTTTTAAAATATCCTTTCCCACATTTGTCTCTCACAAATGGGTGGATAATTATAAACCTGAGTGGGATAGCAGCTTGAGGCTAGGAAAGGATGTAATTGTGGTACTGCTGCGAGATATACTAGGAATCTATAGTTAGGTGCTCCAGCCACTGAAAAATGACTGAAAAATGGTTAAAAGTGGTGTTAAACCCTATTCTAACAAACAAACATATTTACTCAATGGGCCAGTCAAAAATTTTGTGGTCTGCTAATTGGTTAAATATTCAATAGACAGGCAGATGGATAGTTGATAAATTGTGTAGTAATAAAAAAATTATAATGGCTTCTTTAATTTTCATTGCAATGGCTTTCATTGCAAAGGCTTTTGCATCTAACTGCAACTTGCATCAAAGGTTCTTGCCTTTTCTAACAGCTCTACATCAACAATATTCAATTTTAGCCACCCCTTGCTAATCTCATATTAGGGCACTATGTATCATACATCTATTTGTGAGAAACAAATCAAATATAGTTCAATAAAGACACAGACAAACAGATAAATAGTAAAATAATAAGCCCTCGATCAAAACAGGCACATCCAAGATTGATATAGAAGAGATGGAAGAAAAATTGTATAAAGACTAGCTCATAACAGTAGAAAAGAACTAAAAGCATATATTTTTACATCGAGGCATGCAGTTTTTGTGATTGAAAAGAAAAAAGAAAGAATCAAGATATATCAAAAATTAAAAATAGTTTTCAATGCTCGATACATATGATATGATAAATTAAATGTATATTTTATCAAAGATCAAGATGAAAATAGGGTAGAAATTATTTTAGGAAAAAAAAGAAATTGCTTGTCATACCGTTTTCCCACTGGGTCAAGTATTTTGTCAAGAAGGTAAGAATTCTTACAAACAATACATCTTTACAGCATGTTGTAACTGATTGCCTGCCATTTCAACTGACCTCTGACTTAGATATCAGATTTCTATAATCTACAAATTTATGACTAAGTACATAAAACCAAATTGTCAGTTAAAAGCCTAAAATCTTGTATCGACAGTTTTGATAAACCAACAACAACAAAAAAATGTTTGAAATAAATTTCGGAGTTCAACATTGTTTTTCATGTCTCAATGACTGATTTTTATCGATCAATCAATTTTTTTATAAACAGCATAAAACTTATTAACCCATTAATAGACATAAAAATTTTACGCTGGTCCAAATTTGAAAGAAGTACGTTGCAGAGAACAATTTAAATTTAATGAAACTTTTGAATATTTGACTGTTATGTACAGAAAACATTGTGGAAAATAAAGAAATTGCTCATTACAAGTAATTTCTTCATTTACACAATGCTTTCTGAATTGTTTTTCTTGAGGCCCAGCGTCAAAAAGCAACATTGTGTAGGTATGAGCTAATCAGTATTTCATCAAAATATTATAATCCTTCCTCCCTTTGTTCTGAAAAATCCCTTTCATTCACCCCTTTTTTAAAAGAAGAGAGTGGGATCTGAAATTTTGTCGCATAAATTGTTAAACGCTTAAAGTCATAGACTGATGGGTTAAAGATTATCTAGAGGAATAAATAATAAAACTAAAGGTAGAGGAGACTATGAATATATAGCTATATTTGGGTCATTATGTTGCTATAGAAACAGGTTAATGAGAGACGGACAAACACCTGTGGATTTACGATGTTTGGGTTGCGTGAGAGATATAAGTTTTTGTGTCAGTGTATCCGTATCGGACCCACCATCGCTACGCAGATCCTCCTCGATATTTCTAAGTCGTTCAGCCTCATCTGTGAAATATGTGTATATAAATTGTGTAATCTACACTATGCTAGTTATCAATGTACCGTATATAATTATGTGAGTTGAGAAATTTAACAATAACTTAAGTGAAAAGCACAGAAAAATAAAGAATTGACTGAACTATGAGTATTTAATTATCTGTGCCCACAATTTAAACATTTGAACTTCAAATTTTATATTGAGACCAGAATAAATGTTTAACCCAATACTGGACAACAAAATTTTAGACTGGTCCCAATTAAAAAACCTTTCAGGCAACAATTTCAAGGTGAAATTTAGATTTTTTTTTATTTTCTTGGTTGAAGACATTGTGTAAAATGAAGAAATTGCTTGTTGCAAGCAATTTCTCCATTTTAAACAATGTTTTCTCAAATGATGGAGTGTCAAACAGCGTTATTGTGTGGCAATAGGTTAGAAGGTTATTTCTACTCATGATAAAGAATAGTGCCATGGTCTCATTAATATCAAAATTGAGAGTTCAATGTCCTAGCCCACTGCCTCCAACTGGAAGTTTGACTTTGACTTCAATGTTATTTTGAAAAATTTACAGCAAGTAATTTTGAAATAAAAAAGTAAAACAGTTGGTTGGTGACCTAAACATTATAACTCCTACTTGAATAAACAGTACAATGTTTAACCCATTCCAACACGACAAAATTTTAGACTGGTCTAATTTCAAAGGAGTTCCAGACGACAATTTAAAGTTGATTAAATTTTAGATTTTTTCGACTTTCAGGGTAGAAAAACATTGTTTAAAAAGAAGAAATTGCTTGTAACAAGCAATTTCTTCATTTTTAACTATGTTTTTCTTGAGGGGCGACCAAAAGCGTCACTGTGTGGAAATGGGTTAAGTCGCAAAAATCAACAAAAGTGCCTAATATAAGCATAGGAATTACAATGCAAGAAAGATTTACGTAGGTCGAATTTGAAAGAAGTTACAGACAACTATAATATTTATCAAGTTGGTGAAACTAAAAATTATCTTTGTCTGTCTGGGTAAAAAACATTGTGTACTATAAAGAAATCACTTATTGCATGAAATTCATTTATTTTTTATGATGTTTTTTCCAAAATTCTTTCTTCAGGGTTGTAAAAAGCGAAATTGTATTGGAATGAATTAACTTTTTTTTTTCAAATGGCACCTCCACTTATGATTTGAGAACATATTATGCATTGTTATTTTAAAATCATAGCTTGTCTTAACCCTTGTTATGCTGAACCCGGAATATTCCGGTTTTGGCAGGAGGTGTAGACCAAGATCAGTGCAGTCTGATCTTGGTCTACACCCCCTGCTTGTAATTTTCCTAACAGAGCTGTTTATGAAATTGATTTCTAAAAGAAATATTGATTTTTGAACGACAAGTTCTATCAGTGCTTTCAGCC
This sequence comes from Fragum fragum, assembly GCA_946902895.1. Lineage (NCBI taxonomy): Eukaryota > Metazoa > Mollusca > Bivalvia > Cardiida > Cardiidae > Fragum > Fragum fragum. The sequence continues at coordinate 37,072,153 of OX336376.1, read as the reverse complement.
CTTTGATTTTACAGCAATTTAGTACGGTAATTTATACAGCATGACAAGGGTTAGCATATTTGGATTGATATATTGATTGAATGGGGTTTAACGCCACTTTAAACAGTAATTCAGTCATATCGCAGCTGCTGGAGCAACTAACCGTGGATTCCTGGTATCTCTTAAACCAGAACTACCACTACATCTTTTCTGAGCCTCCAGCTGCTCATCCAACTTAGGTTTACGATTATCCATCCATTGGTGGGAGACAAATGTCAGAAAGGGTGTTTGCGTCAGCCAAGGATCGAACCTGGGACCCCTTGACTCGGAGTCCTATGTGCTACCACTGCACAGTTGCTGCGGCACTCCAAATTTGGATGGACACACTTATTCATGCACACAAATTGATATTGACAACTGGAGGGTTAAATTTGATACTGTCACAAGTGTTTATACAATGAATAGACACTTTGAACAGAATTGCAATTAACTGTCAAGCTATGACTTGCCCACTGCAAGTGAGAAGGGGAGGGGGTAAGAACCTACTGACCAGGTAAAAATAATCTTATGCTCAACAAAAATCAGCGTAAATGTATCTTTAAATTACTCATCTAATAATTTTACAATCAAAGTGATAACTCTGCCTTAAGTGCAGAGCATCTAATAATGAAAACAAAAATTTCTACACATTAAACTGTCTAATATAAAAAATAGAATTTGCAAAATAAAACTAAACTTTGATAAGAATAAGCTCTATATCACACAGCCTTAAATGCAGCTTAAATATTATGGGACGGACACCATTAAGAATTGTAAGAGTTGAAAATGGACATTAAATGTTAAAAGCCTAACCCATTACCACACAATCTTGCTTTGTAAACCATTTGAGAAAAAAGCTTTGGAAAAGATTGAGGAAAATGAAGAAATTACTTGTTACAAGCAATTTCTTTATTATCCACATTGATTTCCACCCTGAAGACAAAGACTCTTAAAATCCCATCAATTTTGAATTGTCATTTACAACTTCTTTGTATTTTGACCAGTCTTAAACAATGTTGTCTGATAATGGGTTAACATTACACTGAGAAATTGTTTAGATTGATCTCTGAGTACTAAAGATAATGAAATATGATCACACAGGTACACACAGGGAAGGTTCGGCCAAATCTACTAGTATATAATTCTAATTGATATCAAACAGTCAATTAACCATTTAGCGGACAACAAAATTTTGACTGTTCCTATTTGAAGAGCAAGAACTGTCAGAGACAGATTACGCTCCCAGAATAGAGCCCTTTCACAAAAAGTATAAAATAAATGGGGAAAAGGGTTTGAACAGACAGACAGACAAAGTGGCAGCTATATGCTCACCCTCCTCCAGACATACATGTACTCAATTTTAATGAACAACCTTGAGCTGTGGCCTTGACCTTGGAGCTCAGTTGGTTTTTATTTTTAAATAGCACATCTACTCCTGATGAAGAACAACTGCGTAAAATAGTTTTGAAATAAATCCATAATTTTAGGAACTATGAGCTAAATATTTTTAATTTCAATGTTTGACCTTGGGTTGTGACCTTGTCCTTAGAGATATCTGAATATTTCTTTCAAATGGTACATCTACTCATGATAAAGAGCAATAATTGTGCCAAGATATATTAAAATCCATCCATAATTGAAGGAGCTATAATGCTCTAGAAATGCTTACCTTTAATGCTAGACCTTGAGCTGTGACCTTGAAGGCATCTTAATTTTTTTCAAGTAACACATCTCTTCATGATAAAGAACAATTGTGCTAAGTTATATTGAAATCCATCAGTAATTGAAGGAGATAATGTTCTAGAAAAGCTCTATTTTAATGTTTTACCATGAACTGTGACCTTTACGCTATCCAAAAACCAGCAAAAAAGAATCAGTGCAATATCATAAGGAATTCTCATGCGAAGTTTAATTCAATTTGGCCAAAGGGTTATGGAGAAATTGAGGCGGATGGAAGGACAGAAGGACGGACAGACAAATCAGTGGCTATATGCTTGCCCTTCAGAAAGCATTAAAATGCAGATGACAGAATTGAAATTGATATAATTTTGAATTTTTCTACCATTCTTGGAAGAAAATATGTGTAAAAGAAAGAAGCAGCTGATGCTTGTGATAAGCAATTCCTTCATTTTTCAGTTTTCTTACACCCTTATCTTAAGAATCATAAAAAATCAGGATTGTATGGGAGTGGGTTAATGTCTCCCAATCATCTAAAACAAAAACTGTGACCAAGCATGCCAAAGGGTTTTTGTAAAATTTTGTAGATTGATTGAATGGGTTTTAACCATTGTCCTGCTAAATAATTTACCTCTATTCCCTATTTATGAAAACTTTGACATTAGTAGATCCATCTTGTGTTCAAGATTTCTCTCATAACATTGATAAGCAGGTAGTGTAGGCTAAGATCAGACTGCACATCTGTGCAGGCTGATCTTAGACTATACACCTGCCATAGCCATTGTCAAAGCAGTAATATTCCTGGATCAGCATGACAAGGGTTAAGTCATCTAGAACAATCTTTCAGTTATTTTGCAATCATATTCACTAATTCATCTGCTTCCTGGTTAATACCAGTACTAAGGCTAGGGCTCTGCGTGCCTTGCGATAGAACATAGGCTTTAGAATTGATTTTATGTGCTACCATGGAAAGAAAACAAAAGCACCGCCTACAGGTGCCTACGCTTGGCTATTGAGTGCTGGATAGTGGCTAAAAGCAACTAGAGTTATCCCCCTTGATAGTATAGGTTGCCCTTTTGACGGTGAACAAGTGTGCCAAGTTTCAACTGAATGCCTTTGGTAGAACCAGAAATACTACAAAATGTCAAAGTTATCGCACAACAACGACGACACCAAGGCTATAGCAAACCTCGTTTTTTTCCAAAAACAGCGGGCTAAAAATGTAATTAGGCACATTTTACCTGTAATTGGACAAATCATGTTATCTTGAAACTTATACCTGAGCCTGGATAAAACCTGACAAATTGAAACTTACACCTGAGTATTGACAAATCTTGATATCTTGGCATTTATGAAACCTGATCATAGATAAATCACGGCATATTGAAACTCATGACACCTGAGGTTAGATAATTCATGGAATCCTAAGCTCATCATACCTGAGCTTGGATAAATCATGGCATCTTGAAACTTATGATACCTGATCATAGATAAATCTTAGCATATTGAAACTCATGACACCTGAGCTTAGAATCACGGAATCTTAAAATCATCATACCTGAGCTTGGATAAATCATGGCATCTTGAAACTTATCAGCAAAATCTTCTGTCCTAATTGTCTGATTGTCTTCATCTGCAGAAGCTCTCGATAAGAAACCACCTGACACATGAAATAGCAATTCATTGGCTACATTTTCATACAATCAGATTTAGTGTTACAAAGAAAGATTGACAAGATTTTTACACGAAAAAAATGTATGTATATATCTTTTTTATATTACAACATGCACTAACAGATTTGATATTTGAAATCTGTGTGGGACTACATGATATATGTTATCTAACCCATTCCAAAACAATAACGCTTTTAACATTCCTCAAGAAAAAAAAAGAGAAACATTGTGAAATGAAGAAATTGCTTGTGACAAGCAATTCCTTCATGCTCTACAATGTTTTCCACCCAGAAAATTGAAAAAATCTAAAATTTCAAAACTTTAAATTGTTGGCTGCATCTCCTTTGAATTTGGACCAGTCTAAAAATTTGCTGTCTGGTAATGTTATAATATAGTTTAAAATTGAGTTTTATTAGGCAGAAAGTAGACAAACATGCAAACATTCTTGTACAAATGGCATCACAGTCAAAATCTCTGTAGGAGAAGGTGTGGGAGAAGAACAAAGACTTGTAGATTAATCTTAAACATCAATCCTAATTAGAACTAAAATACTTGAAATTACTGGTATAATTCTCAGGCTCTAGTATTAATCCTTGTTGTGCTGAATTAAAAATCCTATACAGAATTGCTTTTAAATCAAAGGACTTGCAGTATTGAAAGGTCTTAAAATGAAGGTCAGTGTTTCTTTTGAAAATTGCTTATTCAAACAACTCTGGCTGAAAGGGGACAAACAAAAGGTTTAGACCAAGATCAGCCTGCACTTATGTGCAGGCTGATCTTTGTCTATACCTCCTGTCAAAACAGGAATATTCGGGGTTCAGCATGACAAGGGTTAATATTAATCCTAGTCATGCTGAATAAAATCCATTTTCCGAAATGCATTAAAATCAAAGCACTGAAAGCAGTGGAAGAAGTAGCTGTTGGTAAGTATTTCTTTTGAAAATTGATTTTACAAACAATTCTGACTTGAATTGGACAAGCGGGAGGCGAAGACTAAGATCAGACTGCACATTCGTGCAGACTGATCTTTGTCTTTTCCTCCTGCAAAAACAAATATATATTCAGCATGACAAAGATTAAGGTTTGGAAACACACTGTATTCAAATAATAGAATTTAGTGTAATACTGTTGTAAATGCCTATAGGGGGTGTTTAGAACAGTGTTGCCCTAACCCATCAAAATGCTTTCACAATCACACTTATAGGTTGATTTCATTTTGTCCTTAACCTTTGTCTACTGAACCCTGAATATTCCTGTTTTGCCAGGAACATAGACAATGATTAGATTGCTTATAAGTGCAGTTGGATCTTAGTCTATACCACCTAGTTGTCCTTTACAAGGAAAGGGTTTTTATTATGATAAATTTCAAATTACAAAATTCAACAAAAAGTACTCCTAGTGCTTTCAAACCTATGTTTTAATGCATTTGACCAACTGCAGCTGTCAATCAAATAATCAGTCGACCAATTAAATTGTTCATTTAGACCGGAAGTTCAGTTTAAACTCCAACATTGGCCACCATTTTGGTGAATTATTTTTAATGGTTTGGCGACTTAAACATCATAACTACAGCTTATTCAGCTTATACAGCTTATGTTTAGGTCGCCAACCAACCATTCTACTTATTTGCAACATGCTACTGGCCATGAATTTTGCAAAATGAGGCCATTAAAAATCGAAGCTGTCGGGGTCAATGGATGGGACCAAAGGAGTAAGTAGGTTGGGCCAGCAATTGGTCAGTTCTGTAGAGGAATTGATGGTTTGTAGCTGGCAATCAAAAATCAATCAAACAATCATATCATCCATTTAGGCCGGAAGTAAACTTTAAACTCCAACATTGGACATTAATAATTTTGTTGGTTTGTTGATATATGCGTTGTAATTATAGCTTGAATAATCTGTAGTTACAATGTTTTGTATTTTGGTTACATGTTACTGGCCATAAATTTTGCAAAATAACTCACTTAATGTTTGAGTTGAACGTTCTGTTGTAGAGAGTAGTCTCGGCCTGTGGAGTCAGTGGGTGTGGCCAGTGGAGTCAGTGCTCATGGCCAGCGATCTATTATTTTTTTCAACATGACGACAGTTGAGTTACTTTGCAAAAAATTTAGACCAAGGAACATGTACCTTAGTTTCCATTTCCTCTAGCAAAAACTCATTTTGAAGATTGTTCTACCCATTACTCCTGCTTTTTTACGCCCTCAAGAAAAAAGCTTTGTTAAACACTATGAAAAAACAATTTATTCATTTTTTTCACAATCTTTTACTGAAAAAAAGAGAATTTTTTTTCAAATTTCAAGATGTAAAAATGTCTTCTACAACATGTTTGAATTTCAGTCCATTTAAAATTTTGTCTTTTTAAAGACAGGTTAAAGGAATAAATTCTGATGTTAGAGAGAAACCTTTTTGAATATTACAAGGAGTCAGCTACTATTTCGGCAGGGAGCATTTATTAGAAGACAAAGTGGTCAAATAGTTTCTTGAAAGCCTTAACCTATTGTACCACATAATCCTACTTCTTTAGCCCTTTCCTGTTTTTCAAAATTTTAGACCTGTCCAAATCCAAAGGTTTTGCAGACCACAATTCAAAGTCAATTTTATTTGAAAATTGATCATTCTGTAGGGTAGAAAAAATTATGGAAAAAGAAGAAATTGCTTGTTACAAGCAGTTTCTTCTTTTTCCACTATGTTTTCTCAAGTACAAAAACACAGGGACGTAATAACCAGGGATTGAACAGGAAAGGGTTTAGACCCTCCAAATTTTAATTTCTTCATACCAATTTTTTTCCAACTGAAAGACAAAGAGTATGTATTTTTCATGAACTTGAAATGTCTCCTGCAACTTATTTCATACTTACCTTTCCTTTTCTGCATAATCTCTTTAAACTTGTCATCCAGTTGTTTTGCCTCGAACTGCGATGATGTCATTTGTTCACGTTTTGATTTGTCATCTGTCATGATATAAATGTTTACAGAGTTAGGTCGAAATACACCATTCGGAATACATCCAGCCTCTTTCTCAGACTTCCTTTGTAGAGCCATGTTTCAGTCACTTGTCGTTTATCAAGTTCAAGATTGACAGAATAATTATTTAATAAGTCAATCCTCTGATTCATATATTTTTCATCTGTAATTATTTTCACAATTTGGAAACCATGAGCTCAGAATTTAACCCTTGTCATGAAGAACCAGGAATATTGGCAGTGTGGTATGGACAAAGATCACCCTGCATATATTATGTTATAAAATTTGTTTTCAAAAGAAATATTGGCCCACATCTTATGCTTTCAGCCCTGTGATTTCAGTCCTTAGCCCATTACCACAAAGTCCTACTATTTGTTGCCCTGAAGAACTATGGTTTTGGAAAACTTTGTTGGAAAAGGAGATAACTACTTGTAAGAAGCAATAACTCCTTTTCTCAAAATATTTTCCACATGATTTGACAAATATTTTCCAATTTTAGTGCACTTTATTGATTGAGGACCAGTCTAGAATTTTGTCGTTTGGTAATGGGTTAATGTGTTCTGAGGAAGATATTTATTGAGCATGACAAGGCTTAAATGCCACAAAAAAAACCTCATAAATAGCTTAACCCATTCCAACTCAACAAAATTTTAGGCTGGTCCAATTTGAAAGAAGTTGCAGACGACAACTAAAAATGAGTGCAATTTAAAAAGTAACCAACCTATATGGTAGAAAATATTGTAGAAAAGAAAAAATTGCTTTTATAAAGCAATTTCTTCTTTTCCCACAATATTTTTCTCAAGTATAAATCAAAAGAATGTTAAAACCAGGGATTGAACAGGAAAGGGTTAATGCTTCACCTCAAACTTCAGTATCTTTGAAAAAAAAAATTGACAAAAGTTATTGAAAATATTTTCAATCTGACCAGACCAAAATTTTGTCATCTTGTAATCTATTAACTCATTCCTACTCAATCCCTCCTTTTTAGGCCCCTCAAGAAGAAAGTTCTGCAAAACAATGTGGAAAATGAAGAAATTGCTTGTGACAAGCAATTTCTTCATTATCCACACTGTTTTTATCCAAAAATTCAAAAAAAATAAAATTCCATTCATTTGAAATTGTCTTCTGCAGCTTCTTTGAATTTGGACCAGTGTAAAACTTTGTTGTGTGGGAATGTGTTAAACAATTACTTTGAAACATACAAATGTAAATCTTTTACTGTCTGATGTACAATTACAAATTTTTAGCTGAATTAATTTTTAGCTCACATAACTTTAAGAATAAATTCCAAGCAAACACTTTCGATTGCTCACTAAAACGAACATCTCTCATTTTTACCCTTTTCTGCACAATCCCTGGTTTTTACATCCCAGTCTTTTCATACTTTAGAAAACATTGAGGAAAAAGAAGAAATTGCTTGTAACAAGCAATTTCTTCTTTTTCCACAATTATTTCTTCCCTACTGAATAATTATTTTTCCAATAAAAATCGACTTAAAATTGTCGTCTGCAAAACCTTTGAATTTGGACAGGTCTAAATTTTGTAAAACAGGAAAGGATTAAGGCACAGTAGTTATTCCGTGTATCAATGTCCAGGCAATATTAGGATTTGGCACAAGTTTAAAAATAATCACTTAATACTTTTCTTATAGAATGAACTGTATTGTAATTCTTTCAATATTAACCCTTGAAATGGTGAAAAAATCCTTTTCCTAAATGCATTAACCCTTTCCTGTTCAAACCTTGGATTTTACATTCCTGTGATTTTATACTTGAGAAAACATTGTGGAAAAAGAAGAAATTGCTTGCAACAAGTAATTTCTTCTGTTCTAACAATATTTTTTAACGCATTGGATGGTTTCATTTCAAATTGCAACCAATTCATAATGTCATCTGCAACCTCTTTCAGTTTGGACCAGACAAAAATTATAAAAAAAAAAGGAACAGGAAAGGGTTAAAATCAATCAGCAGTGGAAGCATCAACTGTGTTACATATTTTATTTGAAAAGGAGTCTCATGAACAACACTGATTTGTAAGGGACAAATAGTTGGTGCAGACTATGATCAGAAAACACATATGTGCAGACTGGCCTTTGTCTGAATCTCCCACAAAAATAGGAATATTATGGGTTCAACATGACAAGGGCAATAGGCCTATCTTGAGTTTTCATTTTAGAAGATGTAGGAAAGCTCATTAATAGTATATTTTCCTTTTCTTATGATATTCTTTAACCCTTTCCAGTTTCGCAAGAATTAAGACCTTTCCAAGTTCAAAGGTTTTGCAGACGAAAATGTAAAGTGGATTTTATTTAGAAAATAACCATTTAGTAGGGTAGAAATATTGTGCAAAAAGAAGAAAAACCTTGTCACAAGCAATTTCATCTTTTCTACAATGTTTTTTTTTTTCATTATAAAATCAAAGGGACATAAAATCCAGAGATTGAACAGGAAAGGGTTAACCTTATTTAGAGAACTGACACTAAAATTTTCCAAATTCAATGATTTTTTTTTTTTCATTTTGGAATAAAGATTAGAATAAAACAAAGTTTCCCTCTAATATAAAATTATGTTTGAATGAGGCAAGAGTTAAATATTATTCAATGTTAATCTTTACTAATCTTCATTAATCCAAACTGTAACTCCATTTTCAGAAACTAAAGGGTAAAGAAAGGCAGAAAAAACACATATCAAGCCAAAAGGCACCAATTAGGTCAATAGTATTTGACCTGTTCAGCAAAAAGAGGTCAAATATGGAATAAATAACTGACATTCACCCATTACCAGACAACAAAATCTTAGACTGATCTAAATTGAAAGAAGTTCAAGATGTCAATTCTAATTTGGTGTGATCAAAAAATTCTTTGTCTCTTAGGATAGAAAACATTGTGGATTATGAAGTAATTGCTAGTTACTAGTAATCTCTTCGTTTTCCATAATGTTTTCTCAAGCTTCTAACTTTAAGGACATAGGATAAATTGTGTAGAATCGGTTGCTTATATATATCTCTTAACCCATTACTAGATGGCAAAATTTTACACTGGTCCAAATTGAATGAAGTTGAAGACGACAATTTCAAATTTACAAAACTTTAGATTTTTTCAGCTTTCAAGGTTGAAAATATTGTGGAAAATGAAGAAATGTTTTCTCAATGGTTTCTTCTCAAAAGGGGTCAAAAAGCCTCAATGTGTGGGTATGGGTTAAACCTGTTGTCTTTAAATATTCAACAATCTGGTACGTCTTGATGAGAGAAAATGCACCGTTTTTGAAATCTGACTTCTACCCTAAATGTCAAGGTCACATCAGAGGGTCAAAGGTATTTTATTACTGTTTTATATATTTCTCCAAATTATGGTCAGACCTCGTCATCTTGACTTGAGAATCAAAAGGCCTCAGATAAGTATTAGGCTCCTTCAGGTCATAGTAGATGTTCAAAGGTCAATTTTTCATCTTGTCTATATCTCATGAATCTGCATGTCTGATCATCATAACTTTTTGAGTTTGTATATCTTAGGGTTCAACACCCACAGCCTAGCCTTGACACCTACTTATGCTGTCATTATTATTATAAATATTTTGTTCAGATTAATAAAACAAGAAATAGGTCAGACACATAATATTATGCCCCTTGCTTGTGACGTGACCTTCATGTGTGACCTTGTACTAGGATCCCATGATACTAGTACTCATCAAGGGAAACAACTGTGCTAAGTTATTTTGAAATCCATCAATTTATGTAGAAAACATGGTCCAAAAAAGAAATAGGCACAGACGTTTATCCACCCACATTATGTACACACTCACTCACATACAAAGGTAACTTTATATGTCCATCGTTATAAAAATAAGTTAGTGTATAAGATAGGGTAAAAACTCAAGAATGATTGACAGTCTGTACTTAGCTCATACCGTCACTTTGTCCATGATGTCCATTTAAAATGGCCAAGTCAGATGAGTTGAACCGTCGAGGGGGTGACAAACTCCGTGGTTTAAACCCTTCTCCAGGTTCAAGTGCCCGAACTTCATTTCGACTTCGGTGATGGCTGTCCCTCATACTGCTGGTCCCTGTTCCAATCCCCGTGTCTTTATCTGAGCTCTGAGTGTGCTTGGAACCAGAGCTCAGTGGAGAGAAAGTGGGTTTGTGGGTAGATCCTGAAAATAAATTTAAGGGGTTAGTGCAAAACTGTTGTAAGTACTAAATATATATTTTCATATAGGCATAATAACATAGTTTTGCACTGATCACTTAACTCTTTCCTGTTTTTCAAAATTTTAGATATGTCCAAATTAAAAGGTTTTGCAGACATAAATTTAAAGTGGATATATTTGAAAAAATAACCATTCAGTATGGCAGAAAATATTGTGGAAAACGAAGAAATTTCTTGTCACAAGCAATTTCTTCTTTTTCTACAATATTTTATCAATAATTTAATCACAGGGATGTAAAAACCAGGGATTGAACAGGAAATGGTTAAGGTGAAGAAAAAAATTGTTATAACAATATTTAACCCATTACCAGACGGCAAAATTGAAAGCAGTTGCAGAAGACACTTCGAAGTTAATGAAATTTTGGCGTCACTGAGTGGGAATGGGTTAAATAGCAAAGAAATATTATTTTGTTTATATATCAGATTCCATGTATCTTACTTTGTATGATAATTATGTACATATAAATGTGTGACACAAGATACATAGAATCTGAGCTGTTAGTTTCATCTTTCTGTCAACTTTTGTCTAATCATCCTGAATCTTTGGATTGAAATTGAATCTGCTTTCATTCCCTCAGTTTTTCTGCCCACTATATATACATGTGTGTGAGTGTGTTACACAGAAAAATAACTATGGAAAACATTATGGCAAAATGAGATATTTATTATAACAAGTATGTTCTCCTTCTCTCACAATGTTTTATATCCTAGATGACACCTATTTTCACTTCAAAAGTGTTTTGAAATGTCATCTGCAGTCTCATTGAGTTTGTCCTATCTAAGTTTCCTTTGTGGTGTACTGGGTTAAACTATTTATATTACAATTGCATGTTACAGAAAAGAAAAAAACCCTGCTTTACCTTTCTTTAACTATTTAGTTTCTTACAGACAAATAAAATGAAGATCAGCTGAAATTAATTCATTTCATGTTACTGATTTCAAAAGCAAAAAATATAAAGGGAGACAATCAGTATACCATCCTCATAAAATCAGTCCAGTTATCTATCTTTTTAAGCCTGCAAGATTATGTAGTCCATTATTCAGAATTCCATTCAAACTACTAAAAATCAAACGCAAAGTTTATTTAGGTTTCTATAAGTACTTAATCTTTTTACAAACCAGAAAAGAAATTGAAATCATATTATACTGACACACTGTACTGAAAATTACTGAAAAAAAAAATTTGGAAAAAAAAAGAAATTGTTTGTAACACATGTGTTCTTTATTACAATGTTTTCCTTCTATAATGTCATTTATTTTTCAATTAACACATTCCCAGTTAGTGATGCCTTTAGAACCCCCCCCCCCCTCAAGGAAAAAGCTTTGGAAAACATTGTGGAAAATGAAGAAATTGCTTGTTACAATCAAAATTTCGTTTGTTTGAAAATGTTGTCTGCAACTCCTTTCAATTTGGACCAGTCTAAAATTTTGCTATTTGGTAATGGGTTAAGACAGACTTTAAATCAATGTCTAAAACCCCTTTTGAATTTGACTAGGCCAATATTTTGTTATCTGATAATGGGTTGTGACCTTGATACTTGGTGTATCAGGGCCAATTTTCACCAAACAGTCTTTACCCATTCCCATACAATACCATTTTTTCAACCCTTAAGGAAAGAGCCTTTGAAAACATTAACTGAATTGAAGGAATAGTTGCTGGTAACAAGTAATTTCTTCATATTCAACAATGTTTCCTTCCATGTAAGATTGGAAATGGTTTAGATTTCATGGTCTTTATGTACGTCAAATTAATGTCTAAAGTTTAGTTGTCAGGTAATGGGTGAATCAATGTTTTGTCTTTGAATTTATAATATAATTAGGGCTCTGATTGGCTGAGTCACTTGTCTAATCCAATCAAAACCCTTGATACATGTTCCATTGTGCTCCAAGGACTAGTCAATATAGGATGGCATCCCGACAGAAAACACATGAATCTATATGCCCTTTTTAACCCATTCCAAGGCAATGATGCTTTTTTATGCCCCTTTACCCTTCCCTTTTTGTAAAATTTTAGACCTGTCGAAATTCAAAGGTTTTGCAAACAAATTTTTAAAGTGGACATAACCATTAATTAGTATAGAAAATATTGTGGAAAAAGAAGAAATTGCTTGTACCATATTTTCTCAATTATAAAATCATAGAGACGTAAAAAGCAGGTATTGAACAGGAAAGGGTTAGGAAAAACGGCTTAACATTTCGGAGAACAAAGAAATGGCTTGTTACTAGCAACTTCTTCATTATCCACAATATCTTGTACCCTGAGACAATTTTTCTTAAAAATTCCATCAACTAATTTTGTCGTCTGCAACATCTTTCAATTTGAACCAGACTAAAATTTTGTAATCCGACAAAGTGTTAAATAGTTTTTTTTTATCTATCTCATTGATTATTCCTCTTGACTTCTAACTAAGGATAAAAAAAAATTCGGTTTAAAAATGGAGTAAAAATACTCATCAAGCTAGATATCAGTAAGACTTCCACAAATTAGCCTGCTTGCTTTTGTAGATCCATATACATGTACTTAACCCATGAACAGATGATAAAATTTTAGACAATATAGAAAGAAGTGGTAGACATCATTTCAGAGTATAATAAAGTTAGAAATAAGTGCCCAAATTGGCCAAATGGTGTAGAAGAATAGATGTTTAAAGAAATTGCTGACAATAGACAACAGAGTGAGTGATCCTAAAAGCTCTCTTTCAGCACGTTTTTCTCAGGTGAGCTAATAAAGAGATTATTTCTCCTTTTTTCCACAAGGCTTTCTGTAAAACATATTTCTTTAGGGGTGTCAAAAAGGGTGATTGTAATGGGACAAACATTTAGGATTGAATGTATGAGGAACCATTAAAACTACTAACCAAGTTGGCTTATGGTAAGACTGCCACTATCAAGCCTACTTGTTTCTGTTGTTTCATGACTCTGGGACATGAGAACCACGGTGCTGTCTGTGGCTGTACTGCTACTCTGTAATCAAAATTAAACACCATAAAGTGGAAAATGTATCAATAATATTGAAAGATTTAACCCATTCCCACACAGCGACGCTTTGGGGTGCCCCTTAAGAAAAACGATTTGGGAAACATTGTCTAAGATGATGAAATTGCTTGTAACAAGCAATTTCATCATTTTACTCAATGTTTTCTACCTAGAAAGAGGACGAAAAACTTAATCTTAAACTTTAAATTGTCATCTGCAACTCCTTTCAATTTGGACCAGTCTAAAATTATTCTGTCTGGTAATGGGTTAAACCTTGTCCTGATGAATAGAATAATAATCAGGGAGCTGAGACTAAATTTAGAGTTTACAGTTGAAGGTTCAGAGCTGTCAATCAATCTAAAGGCACTTGGGCCTCTGATTCATTCCAGCAGCCTGTTATACTTATCATAATTCAGGTAGTTTAGTTTTCTTGACATAAGAGGCAACTTGTTTAACCCATTCCCAAACAAAGGAATTTTAGACTGATCCAAATTCTGAGAGGTTGCAGGCGACAATTTCAATTTGAGAGAATTTTGAATACTTTAGTCAGTTTGGGTACAAAACAAGGATGAAATGAAGACTTTGCTTGTAACATGCAAATTCTTCATTTTCAACCTTGTTTTCCTTAAGTCTTTTCTTGAGGGGGCGTTAAAAAAGTGGGATCATGTGAGAATGGGTTAAGAATTTCAATTTACTTAAAGGGAAGCAAATTTCTTTTATACAACAAATATTCTCATTTGAATTGTGTCAATTATTTACCTTGTATCACTATGTGATCTCTACCTGAAATTATGCCAATTCTCCATAGCAAATCAAGAAATCTGGCAAAGGGTCACCAAAAGATCATTTATGTGAAGTTTGGCTGACGATTTTTCACTTAACATCTTATATGGAAAATAGCCCTACTCATTCACCCATTCCTACATGACAAAATGTTAGACTGGTTAAAAATGAAAGAGGCTGCAGACGACAAAACAATGTTGATTGAAATGAAAAAATTGGGGCCATATCAAGTTGAAAACAATCTAAGAAAAGAACAAATTGCTTATAACAAGCAATTTCTTCTTTTCCAACAATGGTTTCCATAGCATTATTTCTTTGGCGCATAAGAATGCATAATTGTGTGGCAATGGGTTAAAGCCATGTTTTATTAATATAGACACCAAAAGATCATTCCTCTGAAATTCAGTTGAAACTCATGGCCATTAGCTGGTTTCTAAGAAGAAAATTTCAGATGTTTTCATACCATAATTTTACAGAATTGAGCCTAGCCCACTGATAAATCCTTTTTTCTGATTGAAATTTTTACAGTAATATGATAAAGAATCACCCAAGGATAACTAAAACCTGTAAAAATTCATTGAAATCCATCAATTTGTTTCTGATGAGAAAATTAACCCTGCCCATATAGCCATATCATTTATAAGATCAAAGGTATTTTTACAGAATCTTATATAAAGTCACCAAAGGGTCAATTCTGTGAATGTTTTTTTTGAAATCTATCAACCAAATTCTGAGAAGAAAATTTTCAAATCTATTGATCATAATGAAAAACAGCCCCCCCCAACCCCAACATCCATGTTTTTCATCAAATCAAGGTTCCTTGAAGGCATCTGTTAAAGGTCCACCAAAGGATCATTTCTTTATAATTTTGTTGAAATCTGTGCAGTACTTTCTGAGGAGAAGTTTTTTTAATAAAGCTTACAGACAGATGCAGGGATGAATGGATGGACACTGCACACAATGCCATGAAAATAACCGCTGGCTTTTGGCCAGTGAAGCTAAATATCAATTAAAGGGAGAAATAGGTTTTTCACGAACAGTATATTTACCCCATGAGAATGAGTAAGGGAAGATAACTCAGCGTCAATTTTGTCCAATATTCTGTTGACTGGATCGAAAGCATTGCTGATGACTTTTGCTGGTCTTGCATGTGCTATCTCTTCACCATCAGAGAAACCGGTGGCTGAGCCAGACTGCACCCCATCCTCGTCATCACTAAGGTTACCTGTCTGTTTCCCTGGTAACCTCATTCCCTGGAAAATACAAACATTTCTTGGTTCAAAATGTTAAAGATGATACTTTTTTTTTATTTGGCTAATATTGTGGAGAAAAAGTGCCAAATGGAATAGACTAGAAGGTTGTCCCAGAACAACTGTTGTCAAGCCCGCAAAGTTTTGACCATCAACTTGATCTTTACCATCAATTTTAGTGTTCGACCTTGAGCTTTGACCTTGAACTTGAAGCTATCCAAAAGATTCTTTCAAATGGCACATCTACTCATGATGGAGAATAATTGTGCCAATCTATTTTGAAATCAATCCATAATTGTAGGAGAAATGATCTTGACAATCACCATTTTAGTGTTTGACCTGGAGCTGTGACCTTGACATTAGAACTATGCCAAAAATTCTTTCAAATGGCATATCTACTCATGATGGAAAATAATTGTGCTAAGTTCTTTTGAAATCCATCCATAAATGTAGGAGTAATTGTCTGGACAAATTTGCAAGGACGGACTAACGGACCAAAAGACTAACACACATACACTGACAACTATTGTTAACCGCAAGCGGGCTCGACAAAAACTTATGAAAAAGGATAAATTGCTTGTTACAAGCAATTTTACCTTTTTTCACAAAGTTTTCTATGATTGGATTCTTCAGGGTGTTTGAAAGCATCATTTTGTGGCTACATCTCCCTTCTTTATAACAATGCTATTTCATAACAGGTCTCAATGACAATTTTTTTAAAAGGCAATATATAATTTTGTTTGTAGTTTATATCTTTTAGTTTTTTGTATTTTAATTCAACATCAAAAGTCTAGTTAGGTAACGGGCCTATTTAAACTTTTGTTGTGCGGTAATGGGCTTAAGGTCATAAAGAATGTTGGACCAGCCAGGAGCTTAAACCTGTGACCCCCATGATTCCAAGTCTTGCAACCTTTTTACCTACCATTTTTAACCCATTACCAGCTCACAAAATTCTACACTGGTCCAAATTCAAAGATAATCATTGATGAAATTTGGACAAGCAATTTCTTCATTTTCTGCTATATTTGCCAAAGTTATTTTCTTGATGGGCATAAAAAGGCAGCTTTATCTTGGAATAGCAATGGTTTTAATAAACTTATCAATAACAAGCAATTTCTTCGTTCCTCACAAATTTTTTCACCCTATTCTCCAACATCAGTGCAATTTTAAACACTGTCTGCAACTTCTTTTAATTTGGACCAGTCTTAATTTTTCTTGTGTGGTAATGGGTTAATGTGGATATTTCTTTAAGTTTTCATGTCTGGTCCGTTTCCATTTGTTGCTCTACTGATTCAATTAAATTTCAAAAGGAACCATCAATATGATGTTACTATCATTCTATGCAAGTTTGAAGGTAATCCAATGAAACTGTATGTTTAATCACATTAACCAAAAGAAAAAAAATAACCCATTCCCACACAATGACACTTTTTGACACCACTTAGGAAAAAGAATTAGGAAAACATTGTGTAAAATGAAGAATCTACTAGTAACAAGCTAATTCTTCATTTTTTGACAATGTTTTTTACCCGGAAAGTTGAAAAAAATCTAAAATTTTATAAACTTGAAATTGTCATCTGCAACTTCTTTCAATTTGGATCTTTCTTAAAGTTTGACATCTGGTAATAGTTTACAAGAGTGACAGATGCATGCACACAAGCAAGGACAGGTAACAGTCAATCCAAAAGAGCTAATAAGAGATCATGCAAACTTATAATCCACAAAGACTTGAACCTTCCTTATGCTAAGTAGGTAAGCTTTAACCCATTACCAGATGGCAAAAATTTAGACTGGTCCAAATTGAAAGGAGTTGCAGACGACAAATTACAGTTGATGAAATTTTATATTTTTTTCAACTTCCTGGGCAGAAAACATTGTGTAAATGAAGAAATTGCTTGTTATAAGCAATTTCTTCATTTTACACAATGTTTTCCAAATTCTTTTTTCTTGAGGGGTTGTCAAAAGGCGTCATAGTGTGGAAATGAATTAACCCATTTGCAGATGACAAAATTGAAAGAAGTTGCAGATGAGAATTTCAAATTGATAAAATTTTAGAAAAAAAATCTTTTCTGGATAGGAAACATTATGGATGGAAAATAAAAAAAAATGGCTTGTTTCAAGCAATATATTCCTTTTCCATAATGTTTTCCCAAGCATTTTTCTTGAGGTGTGTGGAAAAAAAGGATTGTGTGGTAATGGGTTAAGGGTTTTAAAAATAGACTGATTGAAAAGAAAGATAAATATTGACTTAAGTATCTGTATAATTGTCCTAGTTGTCATTAAGGATTAGTGCTACACTGTATTCATCAATTATTATATATTATCAATCATGGTACCCAAAATGTTGTAAATACAGCTTGAATAAAGTTGTATTTATGTCCATTTTGTCAACTCTTCAAACTTATAGTCCTTCTGGTAAAATACCCTTAACCCTTGTCATGCTATAAAAATTACCTTACTGAATTGCTGTAAAGTCAAAGGGCTGAACACACTGATAGAACTTATTGTTCAAAAATCAATATTTGTTTTAGAAATCAATTTCATAAACAACTCTGGCAGGAAAAGAATTATTAAGCAGAAGGTGTAGACCAAGATCAGACTGCACTTATGTGCAGGCTGATCTTGGTCTACACCTCCTGCCAAAACCGGAATATTCCAGATTCAGCATGACAAGGGTTAAAATAAATGAAATCTAATTAATAACATTGTGACGAAATGAGAAATATAAGCCTCTTTAACTCACTACCAGAGAACAAAGCTTTAGACTGGTCCAAATTCAAAGAAGTTGAATTTAAGAAAATTTTAGCTAATGAATTGTAACAAGCATTTACTTCATTTTCTACCAGGTTTTCTCAAGTTGTGTTAAAGAAGTGGGATTGTTTGAGAAGGGGTTAATATAAATGAAACATTAACAACATTATGAGAAAATGAGAAATATTTGCCCTCTTAGATGCACAGTAATTAAGGCTTGTCATGACAAATTTATGTCATTAACCCATTCCCACACATTAACACTTTTTGTCGCCAAAAAGAAAAAAAGCTTTGGGAAACATTGTGGAAAATGAAGAAATTGCCTGTATAAAGCAATTCTTTCATCAGCCACAATAGTACTCCAAAGGTAGAAATAATCCAAAATTTCATAAGCTTTGACCTATAACTACACGAGAAATTTTAGACAGGTTCAAATGGAAAGATGTTGAGGACAATTTTCAGTTGATGAAATTTTAAAAATCTACATCTTTTGGGGTAGAAAACATCATTGAAAATGAAGAAATTGCTTGTTACAATTACTTCATTTTCCACGATGTTTTCCAAAGCTTTTTTACTAAGGGGCTTCCAAAAGCGTCATTGTGTGGGAATGGGAAAAGACAAGGATCTAAAAGATTTCATCAACTCAAAATTGTCGTCTGAAACTCCTTTCAATTTGAACCATTCTAAAATTTTGTCGGCTGGTAAAGGGTTACGACTTGTCGGTTGCAAAACAAAAGTTTTCCTTATTTATGGTCTTGACCATTATATTTTGCAAACTTAACCCTTTCCCGTTTTTGGAAATTTTAGACTAGTCCAAATTGAAAGAGGTTGCAGACGAAAATGAAAACTGGATGCTATTTGAAATGAAACAATCCTATGTGGTAGAAAATATTGTGGAAAAAGGAGAAATTGCTTGTTACAAGCAATTTCTTCTTTTTCCACAATGTTTTCTCAGGCATAAAATCACAGGGGCGTAAAATCCCATATTAGAACAAGAAAGGGCTAAATGTTGCTTATAATCGTAGAAAAACTTAAATGTTGGAGGCCAGTGGGTGTCGTCAGCCATCCATTAATTGACGAATTATATACTGGCCCCACATTTGACTCTGCTGGTAATGTTAACTGAGCTTCAACGGGAAATTCCATCGTGACATTAACCCATTACCACACAAGAAAATTTCAGACTGGTCCAAATTGAAAGAAGTTGCAGACCACAAATTTAAGTTGGTGAAATCATTTAAATCTTTGTCTTTTAGGATAGAAAAACATTGTGGACAATAAAGAAATTGCTTGTAACAAGTAATTTCTTCATTTTCCACAATGTTTTCAAAAGCTTTCAAATTGAGTGATGTTTAAAAGCATCATTGCATTGGAATGGTGTTATTTTACAAAATTTATGACCAGTACCATTTAACAAAAATGTAAAATTATTGGTTGGGGGCTTGAATAAGCTGTAGTTACAATGTTTGGGTCGCTAGCCCTACAAAAATGCTTCACATAAGCTTAATTGTCAAAGCCCAAAATGCACTTCAGGTCTAAATGATCTACCTGATTGGTTGATTGATTCTTTGATCAACAGTTATGAGAGAATGGTTTAACTAGATAGTTATGGTCTAAACTCAGTTTATCAGATTTTGCAATATGACATGTATGAACATGCAGATTCAACTTATTTGTGGAAAAAATTGTGGAAAAATCACAACATACAGAAAGCTATTGTTTAGCAATTGGAATATATCATGTTTAAATAGTAGGTTTTGAATTACCTTTCAAGCACATTGATGTTCTTTTGAAGTCAGTTTAATTGGAATCAATTTAATGTGCGTCTTTGTTTACTTAATATCATACTCCTCTGTAAAACTGATACTTTACCGTGCTACAGGTACATACATACAGTTAATTCATGAATTTTTGGTACATAATTTCTCAATTTTTTGTAGGTATTTCATGAATATTTTGTCTCAAGGCTAACAAGGAGAAATTTACCTGTACTGTGTTTTCCCAAAGGAACGCTCCCTCCCTTAACCCATTACCAGATGACAAAACATTAGACTAGTCCAAAGTAAAAGAACTTGCAGAAAACAATTTTAAATTGAGAGAATTCACAAATTCTTTGACCATTGTGGATGATAATTAAATTTGATTTGTTTGTTTGTTTGAATGGGGTTTTACACCGCTTTTAACAATATTTCAGTTATATTGCAACGGCTGGAGCACCTAACAACGGAATCCTGGTATTTCTCACACCAGTACTACCATTACATCCTTTCCTAGCCTCCAGCTGCTATCCCACATAGGTCTACGAGACAAACAGTTGGAAAGGATGAGTGCCGCCGTCGGGAATCGAACCCGGGACCTCTAGATTGAGAGTCCGACACGCTACCAACTGCGCTATGACGGCGGCTAAATTAAATTTGAACCCCATCTCTTCAGTGATTTAAACTAAATGGTTGTCCCAGGACAACTGCTGTCGAGCCCCCAAAGTTTTGTAGGCATCATGCTCTGGACAAGCACAATTTTAGTGTTTGACCTTGAGCTTTGACCTTGAACTTGAAGCTATCAAAAATATTCTTTCAAAGGGCACATCTACTCATGATCGAGCCAAATTATTTTGAAATTCATCAATAATTGTAGGATAAATGCTCTTGACAATCACAATTTAAATGTTTGACCTTGACTGTGACCTTGACATTAGAACTATCCCCAAAATTCTTTCAAATGGCACATCTACTCATGATGGAGTATAATTGTGCCAATTTATTTTGAAATCCGTCCGTAAATGTATGAGTAATTGTCCGGACAAACACAATTTTAGTGTTTATCCTTGAGCTGTGACCTTGACATTGGAACCATCCCCAAAATCGCACATCTGCTCATTATTGAGAATAATTGTGCCAAGTTATTTTGAAATCCATCCACAAATGTAGGAATAATTGCCCAGACAAATTCGGACAGACGGACTAACTAACGTACTAATGCACTAACGCATTTACACCGACTTTTCATAGTGAGAACTGTCTCGCTCACCGCCAGAGGGCTCAACAAAACAACAAGATTTTTAAAGAAAGAGCCATTACTCAGACGAAATGAATAGAACATACCAAACATGAAAGGAGCACATCTTGCTACTGAGTGTTTGTCTGAAATTTTAATCAAAATGAGCAGACAAGAAAAGGCTGCGGACTGCTGACCCATGAAGAGACGGACCAACTGACAAGTGGACTCCTATATAACCCAAAGAGGGGTATAACAATTAGACACACTTGTTTTTCCTAACCCATTCTCATGCAACCCGCTTTTTTATGCCTTTAAGAAAAAAGGTATGCTAAACATTGTGGATAATGAAGAAATTGCTTGTTACTAGCAATTTTTTTTTTATCCAAAATGTTTTCTACCCCAAAAGACAAAGATTTTTTTTAAATCTCATTAACTTGTAATTGTGGTTGGCAACTTCATTGAATATCTTTGAAGTCTAAATTATTTCTGTGTGTTGGAATGGGTTAACTTAAGTTTGTGATCTTCTTGAAGGTATTATTTTGTTTGGTCAAAGTTCAAGGTCAATCATACAGGAAAAGTTGTCCCTCAAAGGACAATATATTCTTGTCTTTCTATCCCATAATAGACCAACGCCTGTCCACTCCCATTTACCCTGTTGGCCGCACCCTTTGACATTTTTAAACAGCATTATTTTCAAAATTCATAGCCAGTAACATGTTACAAAACAGTAGCATGGTTGGCAACATTAATGTCATCACTACAGCTTGAATAAGCTGCAGTTACAACATTCAAGTCACCAAACCAATAAAATTGATTCACATAAATGCTGGCAAATTGTGCAGTTAAAACTTCACTCCCAGTCTAAATGAATGATTTTATTGGTCATTTTTTTTCTTGATTGACAGCTGTGGTTCCATCATCCACTAACAAATGAAAATTTTAAGTTTGATTTTAAATCATTCAATATTGCCATCACTATATACAAGTACTGCCCTCTTCATTTACTGCTGTCTTTGGGCTATAGCAAGCTACTTATGCATCTGTTTGTATTTCTTATTTAACCCAAACTGACGCTTTTGGACACCCCTCAAGAAAAAAAATTAGTAAAACTTTGTGTAAACCGTGACCTGATTGACATTTTAAGTCAGGGTTGTACATAGAATTTATCAACAAAAATATTGACTCAAAATATCTGGTGCCTTCAGACCTTTGATTTCAACCCATTACAAAAAGGCAAATTTCAAGACTGGTTAAAACTGATACGAGTTGCAGATGACAATTTACTGTTAATGGAATTTTACAATTTTCAACTTTCTGGGTAAAAAGAATACATTGTGGAAAATGTAAAAATTACTTGTTGCAAATAATTCCTTCATTTAACAATGTTTTCCAAATTCTTTTTTGATGGGTGTCAAAAGGTGTCTTTGTGTTGGATTGGGTTAACCCATGTCATGCTAAACTTGGAATATTCTGGTATTGTCAGGATGTATAGACTAAGAACAGACTACACATACGTGCAGTCTGATCTTAGTATACACCTCTTGTTTGTCTTTGTCATTCCAGAGTTATTTATGAAATTAATTTTCATAAAAAATATTGATGATTGAACAACAAGTACTTTAACCAGTGCTTTCATCCCTTGGATTTTAATGCCATTCCAAAATGGATTTATTCAGCATGACAAACCCATTCCCACACAAGCCCTCCTTTTAAGCCCCTCAACAAAAATGCTTAGGAAAACATTGTGGACATAGAAGAAATTGCTGGTATAAAGCAATTTCGTCAATGTCCACAGTGTTTTCTACCCTAAAAGACAAAGAATTTTAGAATTGCATCAACTTAAAAGTGTCTTCTGCATCTCCTTTGAATTTGGACCAGTCTAAAATTTTCTCTTGTGGGAATAGGTTAATACAGTTCTGGAGTTGGATTTTATTCAGCATGGCAAGTTGAACGCATTTAGAAATCAAATAGTAAGAACTCAGCTGATTTCAGATTCAAAAGAAGTAAAGAGCCGATTTAATTTGTCCACTTTGTGGGCAATATTGACTTTATTGTCTTTTGTAAATATTTGATGAAAAGACTTCAGGAATTTTCTCTTTTCTTCATTTGCCTAAAAATACAAAATGTCAAAATAAAGTAACTTAACAAAATTTACCAAACAAATCACTTAAGAATAATCATAGGGATTTTAGAAAAGGTGAAAAAGGGGGTATTATTTAAATCTTAACCAATTCCTGTTTTGCAGACGAAAATTTCAAGTGGATTCTACTTCAGAAATAGTCATTCAGTAGGGTAGAAAATATTGTGGAAAAAGAAGAAATTGCTTATTACAAGCAATTTCTTCTTTTTCTACAATAATTTCTCAATTATAAAATCATAGGGACTAAAAACTAGGGATTGAACAGGAAAGGGTTAATCCAATATGAATGTTGTCTGCAATTCCTTTCACCTCGGACAGTCTATGACAGTTGTTTCCACACAAAGACGCCTTAAAACGCCCCTCAATATGAAAGCTTTGAAAAACATTGTGGAAAATGAAGGAATTGCTTGTTACAAGCAATTTCTTCATTATCCACAATGTTTTTCTACCCCAATAGACAAAGATTTTAAAAATTTCATCAACTTTAAATTGTCGTCTGCAATTTCTTTGAACTTGTACTGGTTCTGGAATCTTATCATGTGGGAATAGGTTAGCTGTGGGCACTGGCAGTTCTAGCACTTGACATTTTCATTCCAGCTTTGAATCTGTGTGTGCATCTGATGGGTCTCTACTGTATCTTGGTTAAATGGCTACATGCCTGGCTTATTAACTATTGTCAAGCGGAATGAAATCATTGTTTAGAATTGCATTTAAATCAAAAGGCTGAAAGCTATGAAAAGCCCTAATTGTGGGTCAATAATTTCTTTTGATACTAAATGGTAAAAACAACTCTGCCTTAACCCTTTCCCGTTTAATCCCTGGTTTTTACATCCCTGTGTTTTTATACTTGGGAAAACATTGTGGAAAAAGAAGAAATTGCTTGTAACAAGCAATTTCTTCATTTTCCACAGTGTTTTCTTCCCCATTGAATGATTATTTTTCGAATCAAATTGATTTTATATTGTCGTCTGCAAATCCTTTGATTTTGGACAGGTCTAAGATTTTGCAAAACAGGAAAGGGTTAAAAAGCTAATAACTGGTGGTGTTGAACTGCCTATACCTCCTGTCAAAGAGAAAACATTCTTGGTTCAGCATGACATTGGTTAAAATAATTTTCAAATATGGTGCTGCCTCGGTGGCCAAGTGGTTAGAGTGCTAATGACTGGTGATCTCGAGGTCACAGGTTTGAGCCCCACCAGTGCCAAGGCTTGTTTAGAGGCAATTCCATTTACAGTCAGCCCCATCCCCCCCAGCTCAAAAATTGGACAATAGTCGGTTAACCTCCTCAGCTTCTCTGCCAGGGACATATTATCATCTTGATTGAGTATTTGAGAGCAAATGTTTAACCCATTCCAACTCAACAAAATTTTAGACTGGTCCAATTTGAAAGAAGCTGCAGATGATATTTTCAAGTTGGTGGAATTTAAATTTTCTTTGTCTTTTTGGATAGAAAACATTGTGGATAATGGAGAAATTGCTTGATACAAGCAATTTCTTCATTTTCCACATTGTTTTCCAAAGTTTTTCTTCGGAGGGCGTAAAAAGGAGGGCTTGTGTGGGAATGGGTTAAGCTAAATGCTTTCTTGAGTATAGAATCACAGGGATGTAAAAAGCAGGAATTGGACAGGAAAAGGTTTCATAATGTTTACACTTGAACTTTGTATAAAGCCTTACACAGAAGTGAAAGTATGTAGATATGGGGCCATAAAATCCCAAATATATGAATTTTTCATGATATTTTATTGTTTGATAATGGGTGCTTTGTAAATACCCTCTACTTACATCCATTAACAGACAACAATATTTACTGGTTCAAATTCAAAGAAGTTGCAGGCAATAACTTTAACCCTTTCCCGTTCAAATACGGGATTTTACGTTCGTGTGATTCTATATTTGAGAAAACATTGTGGAAAAAGAAGAAATTGCTTATAACAATCAATTTCTCCTTTTTCCACAATATTTTCTACCACATATGATGGTTTCATTTCAAATGGCATCCCGTTGTCATTGTCACCTGCAACCTCTTTCAATTTGGACTAGTCTAAAATTTCCAAAAACGGGAAAGGGTTAAGAAGATAAAATTTTAATAATCTTTGTCTTTTGGCTAGAAATGCTGTGAGAAATAGCTTATTACAACCAATTTCTTTATTATCCACAATACTTTCCAAAGCTGGGTTTAGGTTACTCTTTCATAAAATTCTACATTACAGAACCCTATTGGAGAATTTTTTTAAAAAAACATTGTGTAACAAGGATGAAGTCTTACACTATGCATTTAATTAAACTTAATTTGATAAGATTGAATATTTGTGTTGGGAGTCAAGTAGAGAAATTAAGACTTAATCAACCTATGATCCTACTTAATATGTATTCAATTCAAGAAAAACAACAGAGGAAACATTGTTGAACAAGATGTGTTAGTGAAAAACAACAGAGGAAACATTGTTGAACAAGATGTGTTTGTGAAACACCATCCCCCCCCCCCCCCGTAACAGCATTTTTTCAGAAATGTAACCTTTCTTAGTGACCTTGACCTTGTCACATGACCTGAATTATCTTATGCTCCCACATCAAAGGATAAGGGGCATATTAAATAACAAAATGCTGGTTTTAAAGATTTAAATGCTTAAAACAGGCATTTTATTATTTTCCCTGAATGTTTTAAATCTTATCTGATACAAAATTCAAAGATTTGGTCACATTTAAAATCTTTTCCACAAATCCTTTCAATTTGAACAAGCCCCCCAAAAAAATGTTTAAAACACATTTCCTTATAATGTCAGACAGAAAGATATATTATTCATTTTTTCAAGGTTTCTTTAGATAAATAAATTTAGTAAGGGTTAATGGATTTTCATCAATGAATGCAATAAAATGTCTCTGTAAATGGATTTGTGGTCCAGTAACTTTGAATAGTTCTTGTAATGTAGGTCTCGTGTTCAGGAGTATCCTTACTGAAAGATCAACACTGGTCTTACCAATATTTAGTAATTATGAATTTAAGCCACATACCAGTCGATAAAGTTTAGATTTGTCAAAATTCAAAGAAGTTGCAGACCATAATTCTTAGTTCTTGGTAATATTAAAATCTTTGACTTTTTGGCTAGAAAACATTGTGGATAATGACAAAATTGCTTCATACAGCTAGACAATTTCTTTCGTTAGTAGCTAAATTAAGGTCACAGAATATTGTGTTCATCACAATCCTTACCTAATAGTACGTACGCAGGTGTGATTTATGCTATAAAGTAAAAGAACTACTTAAAATGTCGACTCTTTTTTTCCTTAACCCATACCCACTCAGTTACGCTTTTAGACGCCCCCAAGGAAAAAAGCTTTGGAAAAAAATGAAGAAATTGCTTGTTACAAGCAATTTCTTCATTTTCCACAATGTTTTTTCTACCCTGAAATGTGAGAAAATAAAAGTTTCATTCACTTTAAATTGTCGTCTTTAACTTCTTTTAATTTGGGCCAGTCTTACATTTTGCTGTCTGGTAATGGGTTAATGAAATTAATAGAGTGCATGAAAGAATTGTATTGCCACTTACCTGCTGCTTTGCACTAATAATTTATCATGTACTTTTAAAAAGGGCTATGAGTGGTTTATAATATGGGAGAAAAAAAATCAGTTAAAGGTTTCACTGGTATCTACTAAAAACTTTCCAAGAACTGTTCCTTTCCCATGATTATTAGTTGACATTTTCATTTGTCAACTGGATGTTTAAACAATATTATTTTCATCTGAAATTTCTTTCTATGCAATTGCCTGTCCTATATTTTGTCATTTATTCATTCCCATGCAATTTTTGACATCCCTCAAGAAAAATAATTGGAAAAACATTATGGAAAATGAAGAAATTGCTTGTAACAAGCAATTTCTTCATTTTTTACAAATTGTATTCCAACTAGAAAGTTGAATAAAATCTAGAGTTTCATAAAAATCAAATTGGTGTCTCTAACTTCTACCAATTTGGGCCAGTCTAAAATTTTGCCATCTGGTAATGGGTTATATAATAGATACTCCAAGTAATTTGATCCAAAGGGAAATCACTCAAATGGAAGTAGAAATGAATACATGAACTGTGTTTGATCTAAATGTTCATTTTGAAATGTCTGTAATAGGAAGAAAATAAAAGATAAGTAATTTTTAATTTGCGTTTTCCGATTAATCCCTGCAGACCCTCTTACAGACCTAAACCCATTACCAGACAGCAAAATTTCAGACTTGTCCAAATTTAAAAGGAGCTGCAGCTGACGATTTATAGTTTATGAAATTTTATATTTTTCAACTTTTTTGGTTGAAATATTGTGTAAAATGAAGAAATTGCTTTCAAGCAATTTTTTTGATGTACACAATGTTTTTCGAGGGGCATCAAAAAGTGTCATTGAGTGGGAATGGGTTAATTCAAGATATGATCAGAACAAATTTATATTCATGTCACAAATGGAGGGCACTACAGCACTATGTCTGATTCTGAGTATCTTGAACAAGAATCTTCTGTGCTCCTTTGAATGGTTCGTAGTACAACACTTCAAATGATTTGTACGACTACACTTTGAATGGTTTGTACTACTACACTTTGAATGGTTTGTATGAAATGCACTATGATTACTACCAAGGTTTTACTGTAATTTATATTGTCTGCCATAGTTTAAAGGATATTTGGGACATTAAGGGTATATTGAATCTTTATAATGAGGCGGTTATTGAAAGATTTTTGAGATATTAGATTTTAACGAGTGATAAATTAACCAACTCAATTCAATTTACCTTCTGACACCTAGAGTTGTTTATGTAATTTGACAGATTTAGACTTGCCCAGAAATTTGTAACGTAGTGCACAGTTTCTGGGCCTTCTTAACCCTTGTCATGCTGAACACAGAATATTCCTGTTTTGGCAGGAGGTAAAGACAAAGATCAGCCTGCACATAAGTGCAGTTTGATCTTGGTCTACACCTCCTGTTTATCCCCTTTAATGCAGAGATGTTTATATAATCAATTTTAAAAAGAAATATTGACCCCCACTAAGACCTCTTAATGCTGTCAGTCCTTTGATTTTATGGCAATTTATGTAAAGGATTTTAATTCAGCATGACAAGGGTTAACCCTTGTCATGCTGAATGAAATACTTTTTCCTGAATTGCATAAAAATTAAAGGACTGAAGTACTAGTTGTGGGCTAAATTTATCTATCGAAAATTCACTTTATAAACAATTCTGGCTGGTAAGGGACAAGCAGGTAGTATAGACTAAGATCAGACTGCACATAATGTGAAGGCTGATCTTTGTCTATACCTCCTGCCAAAACAGGATTATTACTGGTTCAGCATGACAAGGCTAAAGGATCAATGGAATCACAAATTTTCACTCAGTAATCACTCATTGAATCTACTGACTCGATCCCCTGCGGTGGCATATATTCTTTCTGACATTTGTCTCTCACAAATGGATGTATAATCGTAAACCTAAGTGGGATAGCAGCTGGAGGCTACAAAAGGATGTAGTGGTAATACTGGTGTGAGAAATACTGGGAATCCATTGTTAAGTGCTCCAGACGCCACAATATGACTGAAATACTATTAAAACTGTCGTTCAATCAATCAATCAATCTACTGAGTTTTGTATCATCCAGCTAGGCACTGAGACATGCATTGCCTGAATCACAGAAATGGCTCATCTCCGACCTACTGCATGGTCTGGTTAAAGTCGGCTTCAATAGCAATTTAAACCAATTACCAGTCGACAAAATTTTAGACTGGTCCAAATTGAATGAAGTTGCAGACAACAATTTAAAGTTTACAAAATTTTGGATTTTATCAATGTTCTGGGTAGAAAACATTGTAGACAAGAGCTTCGCAGAGCGGCGCATATACGCCCGAAGGGGCTTGTCAGTAACCTTGCTTTGTCAGTTATGTTAGCTTGAATGATAGCTCATGCATTTTATCAATAGAAAGCTCTTGTTACCTGAATAATATTGTATACACTTGAGAAATATGACAGCTTTCAAAACCATTGTTAAATTTAAAACCATTGCCATGTAAAATGTAGGATAAGATGTGCATACAAGACTTTACGTGTTTTTTGTTCAATTCAAGGGCAGATAATTCAAGATAACTCAAAAATGACTGGAAAGATTTGAATTTCGAAAGTCTTATGCACAACTAGATATCATAGGGAGTAGCTGTGCAAAGTTTCAGCTCATTCCCATTGATAGTTTAGGAGGAGTTGCGCACACAAAAAATTGCTAGCAGACAGACGGACAGAAGGATGGACAGACAGACGGACGGACTAAAATCATAGAGATACATTGTGGCCAGTTTCTGTTAAATTCTATGTAAATTGTAGGAGTTTTGTACGAAATTAAATGTAAATTGTAGCTATTTTGTTAATTCAAGGGCAGATAATTCAGGAACAACTTGACATTTCATAATACAACCCTTCTGGCGTATAAAAATAGATAAATTGCTTGTTGCAAGTAATTTCTTCATTTTACAGAATGTTTTTCCAAGAGTTTTTTTTTAAGCCTTTCTTGTTTAAACCCGTGATTTTATGTTGCTGTGATTTTATACTCGAGAAAACATTGTGGTAAAAGGAGAAATTGCTTGTAACAAGCAATTTCTCCTTTTCCCACAATATTTTCTACCACATATAAGTTGGTTTCATTTCAAATTGCATCCACTTTTCATTGACATCTGCAACCTCTTTCAATTTGGACCAGACTAAAATTTCAAGAAACAGGAAAGGGTTAAAGGTATAAAAAAGTGTCATTGTGTTGGAATTGGTTAATCCATTTACCAAACAATGTTTATCCTACCTGTTTACTTGTTGAAATAAAGATCTCTATACAAAACACTGAGAGAAAAGGAAAAGTTGTTTGTTACAAAAAAAAATTTCTGACAATGTTTTCAATCAGATTTGGCCCTTTATTTTTCAATTTAAATGCCCTTTAAACATTTTCTGCAAGGCTTTACCCATTCGATCATAATCCCTCGTTTAAACTCCCCTTAACCCTTTCCTGGATAATCCCTTGTTTTTACATCCCTGTGATTTCATAATTAAGAAAACATTGTGGAAAAAGAAGAAATTGCTTGTAATAAGCAATTACTTCTTTTTCCACAATATTTTCTACCCTACAGAATGTTGTTTTTTTTGTTTGTTTTTTTTCAAATAAAATCAACTTTAAAACTCTAAAATTTTCAAAACAGGAAAGGGTTAAGAAAAAGCTTTGGGAAACATAGTGATAAAGGAAGAAATTCCTTGTTAAAAGCAACTTCTTCATTTTCCACCATGTTTTCTATACAAAAAGGACAATAGCTTTTAGATTTCATCCACTAAAAATTGTAGTTTGCATGGGTTATGGGTTAACCCCATTTTCCTTTTTCCTGTTTAGCAAAATATTAGACCTGTCCAAGTTCAAAGGTTTTGCAGACGAAAAATTTATATATTATATAGAATTTAATTTGAAAATAACCATTTAGAAGGGTAGAAAATTTTGTGGAAAAGAAGAAATTGAACAGGAAAGGGTTAATCTTTGATTTTGGACCAGTCTAATTTGTCTTCTGGTAGGGTGTAAAAGCTGCAGGATTTAATTTTAATTCCTCTCCTGACTCTGTCTCTGTCACACTGGTATGTACAAAAAGATCCGGGCAGGATCACAGATTTACACAAGGCAGAGAATTTTTTGTTGGTTTGGCGACTTAAATGTTGTAACTACAGCTTTTTCAAGCTGTAGTTACAACATTTAGGTCGCCAACCAACTATTCTACCTTTTTATTACATGCTACTTGCCATAAATTTTGCAAAATAACAGCATTTAACCCATTCACACGCAGTGACGCTTTTAGACCCCCTTTAAGAAAAACACTTGGGAAAGCATTGTGTAAAATGAAGAAATTGCTTGTTACAAGCAATTTCGTCATTTTCCACAATGTTTTCTACCAAGAAAGTTGAAAAAATCTAAAATTTCATCAACTTTGAATTGTTGTCTGCAACTCCTATCAATTTGGATCAGTCTAAAATTTTGTTGTGTGGGAATGGGTTAAAATCAAAGTTGGACCTTCTGTCGGAGTTGATGGGCGTGGCTAAAGGAGTAAGTGGGCAGGGCCAGTGATTGGTAAAAAGACCAGGGATGTAGAAATACAGATTTTCTCCATTTGTCCTCGGACAAGTATCATACAGATGATTCTCCATTTTCAATGTCCACAATCAAAATGAACCTGTCCACAAAAAGGTGAATAGATAAATTTTGAGAAAACATTGCTATTACTGAAAAAAAAATTCTTTGATGAATTCTTTGGTAATGCCCGGGTTTTCAAAAAATGAAGGGTTTCCAAACCTCTTGTGTCAATAGATATTGATATTGAACATTGATCTAATTTGAGTTGATCACACCGCATTTTTGACAAATTACCAGTGTCAAAAAAATCTTAAATATCGACCTTCTTCTTGACAAAATACCTTAATATATAAGACCTCGCAAAAACATGTCATTGAGAAAAACCCTGAGTGTAGTTAACCCATTCCCACACAGTGACGCCCCGCAAGACAAACAACTGAAAAAACATTGTGTAAAATGAAGAAATTGCTTGTCACAAGCAATTTCTCCATTTTACACAATGTTTCCTATCCATAAAGTTGAAAAAATCTTAAATTTCAAAATGTTTTGAATGTCGTCTGTAACTTCTTTCACATTGGACCAGTCTACAATTTTGATGTGTGTGAATGGGTTAAACAGTCCTTGCAAGCTTATTTGATTGTCTAGGAAAACTGAGACAGTCTAAAAAATAATAAATACATAAGGGCCAAAGTTTATAAAACATGAGAATGAATTAACCCATTCCCACACAATGATGCTTTTGGACGCCCCTCAAGGAAAAAAATTGGGAAAACATAGTGTAAAATGATGAAATTGCTTGTAACAAGCAAATTCTTCAATTTACTCAATGTTCGCTACTGGGACAGTTGAAAAAATCTATAATTCCATAAAATTTAAATTGTCGTCTGCAACTTCTTTCAACTTGGACCAGTCTAAAATTTTGTCGTCTGGTAATGGGTAAAATAATCTATGTTTTGGTCTAAACAATTGACCAATTACTGGCCCTGTCCACTTTCTCTATTGGCCCTTCCCATTGACTCCAAGAGGAAGTTTCTCTATGATTCTATAAGGCGTTATTTTGCAAAATTCATCACCATTTAAGCATCTAACAAAAGAGTAAAATGATTGGTTGGCGACCTAAACATTGTAATGGCTGCTTGAAAAAGCTTTAACTAGCCAAATGAAAACAAGTTTCACATAAATAACAGCCAGTGTCGGAATTCAAAACTCTCTTCTGGTCTTATGAATGTTTTCATTGGTCAACTAATTATTTGATTGACAGCTGTGATTGGCTAATTTGCAGGAAGCCTTACATTTAATATTAATTCTAAGCAATATTATCTTCGAATTTTATGACCTTTGTATAAGTGTTTTAAGTATAAATCCAACTTCAAGTGATTTCTCCTTTTCACATAATGCTTTCTACCTTATTTGGCACTAGTTTTCTGATTTTAGCACAATTTGAAATATCACCTTCAACTGCTTTCAATTTGGACCGGTATAACTATTGGTTGTCTTATACAATTTGTTAAAGGGACAAGCATTTAGTGTAGACTAAGATCAGACATATAGGTATACCATCATGAGCTTTGTTTATTCCTGTACTCTGGGGTGTGGAAATGCAGATTTCAGAATCAAAATGAACTTGTCCATATAAAGGTCAATAGATGAATTTTGAGATAAAAACATTGTAGTTAATGAAGAATATACTGGAACCAATAATTTTCTTCATTAACAAAATTTTGTTCTACATGTTTGGTATGGGAATTCCCATCCCTGCTTCAGGCTTCCTCTTCACCTCAATTATTGTACATTTAACCCATTCCCATACAGTGGCACTTTTGGAGACCCCTCAAGAAAAACAATTGGGAAAACATTGTATCAAATGAAGAAATTGCTTGTCACAAGCAATTTCTTCATTTTCCACAATGTTTTCTAACAAGAAAGTTGAAAAGAATCTTATATTTCCTAAAAGTTTTAACTCTCTCCTCCAACTTTTTTAAATTGGACCAGTCTAAAATTTTGCTGTCTGGCAATGGGTTAAGTAAAACTTCTTCCAAAACTGGAAAATTCCAGTTTCAGCACGACATGGGTTAACATGTCTATCTCAATTAACTTCTCATTGTGAATTAAATTCTTATTTCCAACTCTTTCAAATCAAATACCCTGAATAAACATTTCTATACTATCTCTATCAAGTGCAGTACCTACCTTTAGTGCCTTTAATCCTGTCGTTTAGTAGTATCATAATTTTTATTGACTTTTTTTTTTTACCTTGGAGGCTCCAGTCTCACTGTGAGCTTCCAGTGCTCCTAGTCCTTTGATTAAAATGTATCTTTACAGATAATTATTCAGCATGACAAGGGTTAACCTGTTGCCAGGTGCAAAAATACTACACAGGACTTTAATTCAAAGAAGTTGCAGACGGCAATTTAAAGTTGATTGAATTTTAAAAGTTTTTACCGTTTGGGTTAAAAAAAAACACATTGTGGATAATGAAGGAATTGCAATTTCATTAACCGAATTTCTTCCTAATATACCTCCAAGATCAAATAGAGAAGGGTGCCTATATATAAAACAAATAAAACCTTCCTTAGGCTTCTTGAATACTCTTCAATGTTTGAAGTATTTAATCTGGAATGCTGACAGGGGGTTATGACCTTCAAGATAAACCATGTATGGTGTGAAATGCAAACAAAATCATCACTTTCTAACCAGGCTACTTGGTCCTTAAACAGGTGAAATAGCCCCTAGATAGGTGATTTGAGGGTTCTTTCAATATTTGGTACAGTCAAATATAGGATGTGTCATAGCCTATAGTATTACGAAATTAAAACTCTGAAATATAGCTATCACCTTTTGTAAAATTTGAAAGATTTGTAAATTGGTAAGATTTGTAAAATTTTCATGAACAGAAAATTGCCTTCTGCAACTTCTTTTAATTTTGACCAGTTTAAAATTTATTTTGTGGTATTAGGTTAACCCATTCCCACATAGTGACACTTTTAGATGGCCACAAGACAAAAAGCTTTCAAAAACATTGTGGAAAATGAAGAAATTACATGTTGCAATATTCTTCATTATCCACAATGTTTTCTACCCCAAGAGTAAAAAAAATCCAAAATTTCATGAGCATTAACCCTTTCCTGGTTAATCCCAGATTTTTACCTCCCTGTGATTTTGTTATGGAGAAAACATTGTGGAAAAAGAAGAAATTGCTTGCAAAAAGTAATTTATTCTTTTTCCATGATATTTTCTACCCTACTGAATGGTTATTTTCAAATAAAATCAACTTTAAGTTTTTGTCTGCAAAACCATTGTATTTTGACAGGTCTAAAATTTTGCAAAACAGGAAAGGGTTGAATTGTCGTCTACAACTCCTTTCAATTTGGACCAGTCTGAAATTTTACCATCTGGTAATGGGTTAACATGAATCAGGAATGCACTGGGCTTGGCCAGAAGAGTAAGTTGCTGGGACCAAGGGTCTATCTATTATGAATGTAAATGAGGTTACAGCCTGAATTCTCAAATTTATCCCGTTCCCACACAATGATGCTTTTTGAAGCAAGGAAAATAATTGGTAAAATATTGTGTAAATTGAAGAAATTGCTTACAACAAGCAATTTCTTCATTTCCCACAATGTTTTCTACCCAGACAAATATAACATAGAGAAAAATCCATTTAGTTTGTAAAGAATCTACTACCGTTACTTTATAAACTTTTAATTGTCGTCTACAATTTCTTTGAATTAGGACAAGTCTAAAATTTTCTCATGTGGCGATAGGTTAATAGAGTTTGAAATCATTATGTAACTAAATAACTCAAAACAAAATCGTTAAACACAAACTTGACATTTTCCATATACTTTGTCCCTGATTTTGAAGCAATTAATCATTATGAAAATAACTCTTCATTTAAGAGTTGAAGAGAATATTTTTTGTTTTCATGGAGGTATGAACCGAAAAACCTAATCACACTGTATGAATACACAAAGCGGTTTTATACATTGTGCGATTAGGTTTTTCGGTTCATACCTCCATGACAACAAAAAATATTCTCTTCAATTCTTATAATTTAATAGCATCAAGCAAAAAAAGCAAATATTTTACAAATTCTGATACCTTTTTGTATGGGACTATTTTGTGTGGAAGCATACAAAATCGCTGTGTGCTCAAAATTTTGTTCATGGAGTTATGAATAAATTTTTTCGACCAATCAGAAAGCTCATTATTTGATAGATGAAACTAAAAATTAAATTATATAACGATTGAAATCAAAACAACCTTTAGTTATTTAACCCATTACCATACAATGACACTTTTTGACTTCCTCCAGCAATATGGTCATAAAAAAAAAATGTAGGAAAAGGAGAAATTACTTGTAACAAACAATTTCTACTTTTTCTCAAAATGTTTTCTTCCCTATTTGTCAATTCTTTCTAGAATTAAGCGTAATTTAAATTGTCGTCTGCAACTTCTTTCATTTTTGACCAGTCTAAAATTTTGAAGAAGGTTAACATTTACTTAAACATTTTCAGCTCACCTGAGCACAAAGTGCTCACGTGAGCTATTGTGATCATCTTTCGTCCGGCGTCCGGCCAGCATCGTCCGTCTGTCAACAATTTCTTTAAACGACATCTCCTCCAAAACTACTGGGCCAATTTGCACCTAATTGGGCAGAAATGTTCCTTAGGTGGTCCTTTTAAAAATAGCTAAAAAAATTGAAATCCGTTGAAAACTCTGGTTGCCATGGCAACAAAAGTGAAATTTTAAAATAATCTTTAAAAATCTTCTCCTCCTGACCCAGAGGGCTTAGAGCCTTGATATTTTGCATGAAGCATCAGTATGTTGACCTCTCTCAAAATAGCTAAAATCATGATCCTCGGGGGTGGGGTTTATATAGAAATAAAGAATGATTTTTAAATGACATCTCCTACTGAACTACTGGGCCAATCATGAAGCATTAGTATATTGACCTCTTTCAAAAGCCTTCTGGGCACAATGCAAGACACAAACAGGAGAATTGTGTTTTATACCTAATATTCTTGGTAAACATTGTGTAGAATGTATTATTCCCAATGTTTTCTCCCAGACAAGACATTTAAAGATTTTTCATCACCAATAGTTGTCATCTGCAACAACTTTGCATCAGTCTAAAATTAGTGTTTGGTAATGGTTTACTGTATTCCTGTAATTCCTAAAAGTTCCATACATTTTATTAACTAATTACCACACAAGAAAAATTTAGACTGGTCTGAATTGAAAGGAGTTGCAGACGACATTTTAAAGTTAAACAGTGTTCCAAGCAATTTCTTCAATTTATAAAATGTTTTTCTCAATCATTTTTCTTGAGAGGCGTCCAAAAGCGTCACCATGTGGGAATGGGTTAAAGCCACTACGAGACTAAATCTGCAATTATCCCTAGTAAGCAGTTCAGTTGAAATGTTCGACAATGAATAATGTAGCGAGGTCAAATTACTTCACAAGTTAAATTGCTCATTTCAATGAAAGAACCAAGTCAAATTATTTCATAGCCTATAGAATTGTTTCATCAAAAATTAATGGGACTATTTTCAAAATAGAACAACCCTTTCCTTCATAAACAGTAGCAAGTTTTGAAATAAAAACACATTTAGGAAAAAAAGTTTTTTTGTATGGGGTTATATGCCCTTACTTTTACATACTTTGCACAAGACTGTCAGAACACGAATTATGTGGAATGAGTGCCCCCACCAACAAAGTCATGTTTTACATCCAAATTCATTGAAGAAATCTGATAAAAGATCCGCAAAGGATAACTCTTATGAAATTTGGATGAATCAATCTACTGGTTTTTGAGAGAAAATTTTTTCAAAGTTTTTACTATATACCATAGATGGAAATAAGACCCTCCTATTTATGACAGGTTTTTCATCCAATCTAAACACTTTTAAATAATCTGATAAAAAGTCAACAAAGATCATTTCTGTATAATTTAATTGGAATAGGTCAACTAGTTTCTAAGGAAAAGATTTTTACAGCTTTCACCACATATGGAAACAAACTTTTTGAAGTAATCTGATAAAGGGTTCCCCTAGGATCATTACTGTGAAATTTGGTTGAAATCCATCTACTGCTCTCTGAGAAGGAGATTTTCAAAGCTTTCATCATATATGGAATGAGCCTCATCCATAAAAGCCATGTTTTTCATTCCATCTAATTTCCTTGAAGGAACGTGATAAAGGGTCACCCAAAGATCATTCCTGTAAAATTTGGTTCAAATCTATTAACTGATTTCTGAGAAGATTTTTACCATATTTGGAAATAAGCCCTGCCCATGTTTTTTGGCCTATCATAATTCTTTGAGGAAATGTGAAAAAAGGTCACCCAAGGATCATTTCTGTGAAATTTGCATGATTTCTGTTCAGTACTTTTTGAGGAGAGGATTACAGACAGATGACGCACAATGACAGGAGTTGAATTTTACTATTGCACTGTAAAAAGTTTCAGTTCAGTCAACTAAGTAAATGTGATGATATTTGCAGCAATATATAGTGTACAATACCATATTACAATTTAGCTGATAGTTTGAAATTAGATCCAAATATGAAAACCTACCTGGTTTGGATGTAGAAATACTCGGGCCATCTTTCAGTCCTACCACAGAGGAAACTCCTTCAAATGTTCTGTAAATTCTTTTTTACATCACATTTTTTCTAAATGTCTGAAGAAAATAAAAGAATTATTCATCATTTATTTAATTTGGAGCTGAAACCTAAATTCTGCTTTTCCTCCTTAAAGATATTTTTTTCCCAATTCTGGTTATTGACATATTGCAGCTGTCAAACAAAGAATCTATAAACCAATCAAATGATTCATACAGACTGGGAGTGAACTTTGATAGATTGAATGGGGTTTAACATCGCTTTTAACAGTATTTCAGTCATATTGTGGCTTCTGGAGCACCTAACAATGGGTTCCTGGTATTTCTCACACCAGTACTACCACTACATCCTTTCCTAGCCTCCAGCTGCTATCCCACTTAGGTTTACGATTATCCACCCACTGGTGAGAGACAAATGTCAGAAAGAATATGTGCCGCCGCTGGGATTCGAACCCATGACATCACATGATTGAAGAGAGTGAAATTTGAATCTCAACATTTGCCAACATTGGCTGAAATATATATAAAGTTTTTTTGTTGGTAAGAAGACTTAAATGTAGTAACTGCAGCTTATTCTCTTTGTAGTTACAGCGTATAGGTCACCAACCAACCATTTTAGTTTTCTCTTGCATGATATTGACTATAAATTTTGTGAAATCGGTATGACCAGTGATCCATCATTTAACCCAGTCCCACACAACAAAGTTTTAGACTGGTTCAAATTAAAAGGAGTTGCAGATAACAATTCAAGTTTAATGAACTTCAGATTTTTTCAACTGTCTGGGAAGAAAAAAGTGTGGAAAATGAAGAAATTGCTTGTTACAAGCAATTTCTTCATTTTACACAATGTTTTCCAAAGTTTTTTTTTCTTTGGGGCATCTAAAAGCATCTCTGATTGGGAATTGGTTAAAATGTAGAAAGAACCTTAATTCTATATTCGCTTCTTAGCCCATTACCAGAAGGAAACATTTTAGACTGGTACAAATTGAAATGCGTAGCAGACTACAATTCAAAGTTTATCAAATTTTAGATTTTTTCACTTTTTGGACTGAAAAATTGTTTAAATGAAGGGATTGCTTGTTACAAGCAATTTCTTCATTCTAAGCAATGTTTTCACAATCATTTCTTTTGAGGGACGTCAAAAAGGGTCACTGTTTTGGAATGGATTAAAAATACAAACTTTTCAAATATATGCATTAGTTGATGTTTAAAGTTTAAAATAATGACAGAATTTAACATATTTTACATCAAATTTACAGACAATTGACAGACTGCCAATATCAATCAAAAATCAATAGACCAATCAAATCATTTATCTCATTCCAACTCAACAAAATTTTAGACTGGTCCAAATTGAAAGAAGCTGCAGACGATATTTTCAAGTTGGTGGAATTTAAATTTTCTTTGTCTTTTTGGATAGAAAACAATGTGGATAATGAAGAAATTGCTTGATGCAAGCAATTTCTTCATTTTCCACAATGTTTTCCAAAGCTTTTTCGTTGTGGGGCGTAAAAAGGAGGGCTTGTGTGGGAATGGGTTAACTAGACCAGAAATGAAATTAGGATAAGCCTTTTTGTTGATTTGCCCACCCCAATACATTCAAACTGTAGTTATGATAGTAGGGTCACAAACCAACCATTTCATTTCTATGTTAACCCTTTCCTGTTTTTTGAAATTTTAGACTGGTCCAATTTAAAAGAAGTTGCAGACGGCAACAAATATTGCATGCAATCCGAATTTAAACCATCCTATGTGGTAGAAAATATTGTGGGAAAAGGAGAAATTGCTTGTAATAAGCAATTTCTCCTTTATCCACAATGTTTTCTCAAATATAAAATCATGGTGACATAAAATCCCTGGTTTGTACAGAAAAGGGTTAAATATGCTACTGACCATAAATTTTTCAAAATATTGTTCTTTAACCATTGTCATGCTATACAAAATCCCTTACAGAATTGAATTAAAATCAAAGGGCTGAGAACACAGATACTACTACATGTAGTTGTTAAATAATCAATATTCCTCTTTAATATCAATTTCATAACAACAAGTACAAGCAGGAACTGTTGTCCAAGATCAGATTGCACTTATGTGCAGGCTGACCTTCGTCTATACCTACTACCCAAACCAGAATATTCCAATTTCGGCATGACAAGGGTTAATAAATTTTACTTGAATTTTCTGTTGGATGTCAATTGGCATTGGGGATCTGTAATTCTGTTGATTGATTGATTTATTAATTGATTGATTGATTGAATGGGTTTAACACCACTTATAACAGTATTTCAGTCATATTGCTGCGGCTGGAGCCCCTAACAATGGATTCCCGTATTGAACAAATCAAACATTACATACACTTTAAATTGTGGTCTACAACTCCTTTCAATTTGGACCAGTCTAAAATTTTGTCATCTGGTCATGAATTAATCAACTGATGGATCACAATGCTGTCAATCAAAAAAAGACATTCATTTATTTAGATTGGAATTAAGTATCGTACTCTGACATAATGATATATTTTTTGTCGGTTTAGCAACTTAAATATCGTTACTACAGCTCATTCAAGCTACAGTTATGATGTTAAGAAGGTCCACAAACAATTTGCTTTTTGTTTTACGTTCCTGGCCTAAACCAATGCATAATATTTGATCTCAATCAAACTGCCTTAACCCATTCCCACACAAGCCCTCCTTTTTACGCCCCTCAACGAAAAGGCTTTGGAAAACATTGTGGAAAATGAAGAAATCGCTTGTATCAAGCAATTTCTTCATTATCCACAATGTTTTCTATCCAAAAAGACGAAAAAAAATCAAAATTCCATCAACTTTAAATTGTCGTCTGCAGCTTCTTTCAATTTGGACTGGTCTAAAATTTTGCTGTGTTGGAATGGGTCAATGGCTGGTCATTAGTACTGGCCAGCAATACATCAATTCCCACAAAACATGTAGAAAAATAATGACTTGTCTGAAATGGATGATTTGTATCTATGAGGTAGGATTAATAATGATTCTTATCAGAAATTTTGAATTAACCCTTTCCAACTCAACAAAATTTTAGACCGGTCCAAATTGAAAGGAGCTGCAAACGATATTTTCAAGTTGGTGGAATTTGAATTTTCTTTGACTTTTTGGATAGAAAACATTGTGGATAATGAAGAAATTGCTTGATCCAAGCAATTTCTTCGTTTTCCACAATATTTTCCAAAGCTTTTTCGTTGTGGGGTGTAAAAAGGAGGGATTGAGTTTGAATGGGTTAACATCAGAAAATGAAAAGATGATGGTAAGTAGCAGGTGTTGTGTGTAAGAGGAAATGCTGATTTTTTCACAATTTTTTTATAGTTCTATTTCTACATCCCATGCCATCCCATTAAATCATTTAGGAGGCACAATCACAGGATGGTAATTTGATTAACCCTTTCCCACACAACAAAACTTTTGTCTTGTCCAAATTGAAAGAAACTGCAGACGACAATTTCAAGTAAATGGAATTTTAATTTTTTCGTCTTTTTCGATAGAAAACACTGTCGATTATGAAGAAATTGCTTAACTCAAGCAATTTCTTCTTTTTCCATAATGTTTTCCGAATCCTTTCCTTGATAGGCATAAAACAGGGGGGCTTTTGTGGGAATGAGTTGACCCATTCCGACACAATCTCACTTTTTAATTACCTCAACAAAAACACTTCGGAAATCATTGTTGAAAATGAAGAAATTGCTTGTTACAATGTTCTTCATTATCCACAATAATTTCGACCTAAAAAAACCCCAAAAAATTAAATTTCAAGTATTTCAAATTGTTGTCTGCAAAAATTTTGAATTTGGATCAGTCTAAAATTTGGTTGTATAGTAATGGGTTGAAGGATATTGCCAATCTATCTAAACATCTTGGATAACCTGGTTGCTTAAATTTTATTCTTTTCCCTAAAAAAGTATTTTAAGGTTCAACTAATCTGCACCTCTGTACAAAAATCAGATTTGTATGGAAATCAAGGAGCAATAGACAGGGTGGTAATTGGTTGAAGGATATTAGCAATCTATCAAATCACCTTGGATTGAATAGGAAGATTTTAGATGTCATTTTAGAGGATCAATATTTTGTTAACCAACATTTTTTCACCCTTTATCATTGTATATTTTAAAGTACTTAACCCATTTACACACAATCTTCCACTTTTTGTGCCATCAAAGAATTATGTTTGAGGAAAATGTTGTGAGAAAGAGGAGAAATCAAGCATATAACTTTCTCACTATGTTTAAGACATACATCTTTTCAATGATTCATCTGATTTTTTTCTCTCAAATTGAACATCTACTCATGATAGAGAACAACTGTGCCAAGGTATTTTGAAATCCATCCATAAATGAAGGAGCTATGCTGCGGACAAGGTCAATTTTGAACTGTGAACTTGACCTATGAGCTATCCAAAAACCAGGAAGAGTACCTAAGGGCAATATCATAAGGAATTGGCATGTGAAGTTTCATCCAATTTGGCCCAATGGTTGAGGAGATATCAGAAGGGTTGGACGGTAAATGGCAGGATGGACATATGGAAGGACAGACAAAGCGGTGGCTATATGCTCACTCTTTGGGAAGCATAATGATAAATTTTAGAGCGTGTAATTGTACACATGAATTACATGGCAACATGATGATGTCACCAGTGACTTAGGCACTCCTTATAATTGAGCACATGCGTGATTTTTTTCAACCATTACACATGTGCGCCAAGTAAAGACTCAGATCAGACTGTGCATACCACTGGAAAGCATTAAAGAAACAGACTGACCTATTCTCTGTAGTCCTCAAATACCTTTTCGTCATTCTACCTTACCAAACCTCCCATGAATAATCTCCAATATAACCCATTACCAGAAAACAAAATGCTAGACAGGTACAAATTGAAAGAACTGGCATACAACATTTCAAAGTGGTTTAAATTGGGAAATTAGTGACAAACAAATGAATAGGGTAGAAATCATACTGAGAAAAGGAGAAATTGCTTGCTAAAAGTAATGTCTCTTATTCACACATTGTTTTCCAAATGGGCTAAAACATGGTGCCTTGTGATGGGACAGGTCACATTTGCTTGCACTATTCCAAGACAATCTCATTTTTATCACCCCCCCCCCCCCAAATGGGAGTAAGTTTTGGTAAAAATTGTGTAAAAAATCCTTGTATAAAGCAATTTTTCACTGCCCACACTATTTTCTATCTCAAATAAATATAAGAATGTTTAACCCTTGTCATGCTGAACCAGGAATATTCCTGCTATGTGCAATCTGATCTTAGTCTATACCACCGGCTAATCAGTTTACACCAGAAGTTGTTACAATATAACATTTCAATATACATATTGACCAATAATTTAGTAGTTACAATGCTTTCAGCCCTTTGATTAACCCATTCCCACACAACAAAATTTTATACTGGTCTAAAATGAAAGGAGTTGCAGACAAATATTTAAAGTTTATGAAATTTTAAAAATCTTTAGCTTTTGGGGTAAAAAACATTGTGGATAATGAAGAAATTGCTTAAAAAAAGCAATTTCTTCATTATCCACAATGCTTTCCATAGCTTTTCTCTAGAGGGGCGTCTAAAGGCGTCCCTGTATGGGAATGGGTTAAAGCAATTCTGTTGTGTATATAAAATTCAGCATGACAGGGGTTACTATTAATCAATTTGTCTTCAGCAAATTCTTTCAGTTAGGACCAGTTTATAATTATGTAGTCTTGAAAAGCGTAAACTACTAAGAGAGACCAACAGCAGCAAGTAATACTAAATGTTACCTCGTTTAAAGTCTATATGCCCATATATAGTATAGATAAACCCATACAATGTAATTCCCCCACTTACTGACACAAGAACTGATTTACTGCCCGGGCTACCGATCC
This sequence comes from Fragum fragum, assembly GCA_946902895.1. NCBI lineage: Eukaryota > Metazoa > Mollusca > Bivalvia > Cardiida > Cardiidae > Fragum > Fragum fragum. The sequence continues at coordinate 37,028,092 of OX336376.1, read as the reverse complement.
ATTTATTTAAGAAATATCCAATAAAACTGATACAAGCGATTGGGCACTTGAAAACTACCATACCTGCAGTTATCCGAATTATCTTTTAACCCTTTAGTAGATTAACCCATTCCTATAAAATCCTGCTTTTCTTACCAGTAACCCTGAAAGAAATATGAGTTTTTGAAAAAAAATGTAGAACATGAAGAAATTGTTTTTGTGAAGTAATTTCTTCATTTTACATATTCTTTATTTTTTTCTTTCCAGAAAGAGTTTCAAAAGTTCTATCAACTTTTAACACACCTTTCAATTTGATCAAGATGACAATTTTGTCCACTAGTAACAAATGTCTTAACCCTTGTCATATTGCATAAAATTCTTGGTAGAATTGAATTAAAATCAAAGGGCTGACAACTCTGAAAGCACTTATTGTGGGTTGATATTTATCTACAGATTTTATTCTCTAAAAAAGTCTTGCCTAAAAGGGACAAGCAGGTGATTTTGACTAAAATCAGACTGCACATATTTGAAACTAATATTTGTCTATACTACCTGCCGAAACAGGAATATACTGGGTTCAGCAAGACAAGGGTAAAAATGTTACCAAGAATTCCATTATAATACAACTAAAAGTCTTTACTGTTTTCAAAGTATATCTATTTTTTATGAGGCCTGCAGTGAAAACTTTCAAATTTTGAGTTGATCCAGTATCTGCTAAGGGGGTTCAAATTTGCCGACAAGGTGGGGGAAGGGGGTCGTTTTCTTCTTTTTACAATTTTTTTATTGAATTTTGCAATGAAAATCAAACAACTTGGCCACAGAGGGGGGGGGGGGGGGCTTAAACACACACACCCCAAACCCCTCTTAATCTACAATTGGAATTGGGCAAGACTACTTAGCTCAGTCTGTTGTTCTCTCAACCCTGGGATTGTCAGTTTCTCCAAATTTAATGAATAACATTGCACCATGCCTCATTTGTCTCTCACCTTTGAGGAAATCATAAGTAAATGGGCATAATTGACAAATCATGGCTGTCAATCAAGGAATCAATCGACCAATCAAATTATTCATGTTGGTTATTCAAGCTGTTGTAACAACGTTTAGGTCGCCAAACAACTATTCAATTTTTTGTTACATGCTACTGGCCATAAGTTTTTATCAAAATAACACCGTTTAAAACCTAAGTGGGACTTCCTTTCGGAGTCATTAGGCGGGGCTAACAAATTAATTGATTGAATGTGGGTTTACGCCGCTTTTAACAGTATTACAGTCATATTGCGGCGACTGGAGCACCTAACAATGGATTCCTGGTATTTCTCACACCAGTACTACTACTACATCCTTTTCTTACCTCCAGCTGCTATCCCACCTAGGTTTATGATTATCCCTCCATTGGTGAGAGACAAATGTCGGAAAGAATATGTGTCGCTGCTGGGGATCGAACCCATAACACCCCATGATTGAAGATTAGGAGTCTGATGCACTACCGACTGTGCTATGACGGCGGCACGCGGGGCTAACAAACTAAGTGGGTGTGGTCAGCTATTGGTCATTTGGGATGAGCAGCTAGTGGCTTGGATTTGAAATTGTTTTACTTGTGTGAGAAACCACAGGAATGTATGGTTAGGTGCATCAGCCATCAGAGTATAACTAAGGAGCTTTTAGATGACATTTACTTATGACAGCTCGCACTGTCAACCCAGAATTTGATATACTATTTGACCAATTACCACACAATGATGCATTCTATTGACTGGAAAGAATATGACTATGGAAAACTTCATGTGAAAATTAGAAGCAAGCAATTTCTCTTACAATGTTTATTACCCTATCTGGCACTTATTTCCCAATTTCAACACATTTTGAAATGCCTGCTATTTCTTTCAATTCGGACCAGTCTAAAATAAGACCATCCAGTACATATATCATTCAATCAGAGCAGAAGTAAGCTCTGAGCCTGACATTTATGTTAAGTATTTTTATTCATTTGGTAACTTAACTTAAATAGGCAGATTTTAGAGATGGTGAAATTTCAAAAATCTCTGTCTCAAAGGGTAAAGAATATTGTGGACAATGCAGAAATTGCTTCTGGAAAGGAACTTTGTTGTTCACAAGCTTTTTCCCAAGCTTTTTTCCTAGGGCATAAAAAGTGGAATTGTATGGGAATGTGTTAATTTTTTGGGTCACTGACCAACAATTTTCACTTCGTTCTATGTCCCTTTTCAAGCCCATTAAACCCATTATCCACAATGTTTTCTGCCCAAAAAAGTTTTTAAAAAAATCCAAATTTCATAAACCTTGAAATGTCGACTGCAACTCCTTTCAATTTGTACCAGTCTAAAATTTGCCATCTTGGAATGGTTTAAATTGCATATTAGCAATCTAGAGCCACTTGATATTTCAATCAAACTGGATCACATAATACATGTAGTATATGCGCCACATAAAGACTCAAGAACAGCAACCTGTGCATCCTTGCAGTTTGTAATAGAAATTGACCAAGTGGGTCTTTTTTACCTATACAATGTGACCTAAATTCACTATGATCAGGTGATCGATCAGGTGATCGCATATTCAATAGGGTTTCTTGTCTTTAAAGTGAGCTTTCCATATGCCAGGACAGGCCTAAAGCAAAAAATGATAACTTGACCTTTGATCTTGTGATCTCAAAATTAGATGGGTTCCTCAGCTAGCCAAGGACTACCAACATGCAATGTTTGAAAGAGATTGGATGAAAAATTGAAGCAAACAGAAAGGCAACAATTTCAAAAAAAGATTGATCCGGTTACCTGACCTGGTGACCTAAAGTAAATTTGATTCCTTGTCTCACCCTGAGCTTGCCACATGCAGAATTTGTAATAGATAGGATGATAAAGAGGCCAAAGGATTGTGACAAATGGGTTGACAGATATACACCAGAACCGGCACATAACCAACCCATTACTATATCCTCCTTTAACAGAATTTGGAGATAGTCACAAATTCTTCCTAGTTTTGTGTAAATATTATGTGTAATAATAGAGAAAAGTCAATCACAGGGAAACAGAAAAAAGTGGCAAAAACTGTTTCTTCTTTTCAATGATGTTCTGTGGTAAATCATCTTTTTACCATGAAAGCCCCTCCCATTCTTTCCCTCCTTAACCCCAATTAAATCAATTTCATTTCAAGGAAAACAGTTTGTCTTTCGATTGACATTTTATAAACACCTGAGCAAAATTTCTTAACCCTTGTCATGCTGAACCCGGAATATTCCAGTTTTGGCAGGAGGTGTAGACCAAGATATGCCTGCACATAAGTGCATGCATATCTTAGTCTGCACCTCCTGCTTGTACTTTTCCTGCAAGAGTTGTTTAGGAAATTGATTTCTAAAAGAAATATTGATTTTTGAACAACAAGTTCTGTCAGCGCTTTCAGCCCTTTGATTTTACAGCAATTTATACAGCATGACAAGGGTTAAAATAAATTGTATTACTTTCAATAAACATTGGCATGAAAAGAAACAATATCTTTTACTATCAATGAGTATTGAATGACTGATAGTCCAGTCAAGAGCAATAAGAGTTGTAAAACAGGTACAATGGTTACACTACAGACCTTTGCTTTCTATCCATCATAAACTGCTTGACACCTGTTTGCACAGAAATGTATTATGTCGACTTTGGGGAAAATTTCCACAAGAGGCCCATGTAGGCCTGACAAGCTTTTTGTTTGGTTCTCCTTGCATCTCCTTGACAAAAAAAAAGGATTTAAACCCTTCAACCCATCCCATCTTTGATCATTACTGATTAATCACCATTTTCTTTTATGAAAACTGTAACTTATAGTGTAATTTAAGGCCATATACATCTTTTTAACCAGGTTATCTCGAAAAAATAGAACATTAGATGGATAAGTGCTTATACACCAGAAGGGGCTTGTCAAAGAAAAAACATTGTATATCTAACCCTTTCCAATTTTTTGAAAATTGAGACTTCTTTAAATTGAAGGAATTTGTAGATTGCAATAAAAATTGGTTGCGAAGTCAAATGAAACCTTGCTATGTGATAGAAATTTTTTTGGAAAAAGGAGAAATTGCCTGTCACAAGCAATTTCTTCTTTTTCCTAATTGTTTTCTCAAGTATAAAATCGAAGAGACATAAAATCCTTGGTTTATACAGGAAAGGGTTAAACTTATAATTTTGCCATGTCAAAAGTAGATAATTCATTAACAACCTATGTCTGTCTCATACACAACTTGACGTCGCAGTGATTATGGTAAGTTTCAATTCATTCTAACAAAATGTGAAGGAGTTGCACACAGAAAGAAGTGCAAATCAGGCTATTATCTCAAGTCAGGGGCAGATAATTGTAAAACATTAGGGATCAAAAACTTTTGTCGTATGCACAATTAGACATCAAATATTCATTTTGGCCATTTTAAACCCTTCCTATCGAAACTGTAGAAGGATTCGCCAACACAAAAAATACTAACAGACAAATAGATGGAAAGAGGATTTGTTTGTTTGTTTGTTTGAATGGGGGTTTTACGCCGCTTTCAACAATCTCTCAGTTATATCGCGGCGGCTGGAGCACCTAACAATGGATTCCTGGTATTTCTCACACCAGTACCGCCATCACATCCCTTCCTAGCCTCCAGCTGCTATCCCACGATTATCGACGATGGAAAGAGGAATGGGGCCATAACATAATACATTGTTTGATTGATTGAATGGGGTTTAATTCCCATTTTATCCATATTTCAGTCATATTGCGCTGCCGGAGCACCTAACAATGGATTCCTGGTATTTCTCACATCAGTTCTACCACTACAATCTTTCCTAGCCTCTAGCTGCTATCCCAGTTAGGTTTACGATTATCCACCCATTGGTGAGAGACAAATGTCAGAAAGGATATGTGCCGCTGCCGGGTATCAAATCCCATGTTTGAAGATTTGGAGTCTGATGCGCTACCAACTGTGCTATGACAGTGGCCCATAACATAATACAACCTTCGAGTTTATAATAAAATGTAAACTTGTTATAGTACATCAATAGTCATTAACCTCAAGCCCGTCACTCAGTGGTATGTCTCGTAATTAAGTATATAGAAAGCTGCTGAATGTGTCGGTAAAACACATATCAAGTCAAAAACAATCTCCAGATTTCATAACAGGTCTACACATTTGCTAACAGTACATTTCTGCCTTTTTTTCAATGAGAAGAAGCCAAACAGGGCCAATGCCACTCCACTGACTGAAGGAATGTAGTTTACAATACCAAATGACCATTATGGTAGAAGTTTTTTCACTCAATTACCATGGCAACCAGAAATCTTTATGGAACATTATCATTTGAAGGAATCAGAAAGAGGATCATCTAGAGAAAAACCCTGGAAACTTTGGTTGTGATCTGACCGGTAGTTTCTGAGAAAAGATTAATTTTTCTAAAGAAAAAGTATTCACTAACGTAAGGATGCACACACGACGGACACCATGCCATGACATTAGCTCACTGGCCTTTTTGCCAGTAGAGCTAAAAATAGAATTTGTTTTGTCAGAATGAATTGAAACAAATCTTAATTTTTTTTTTCAGATCCCCAGCATATAATTTCTTCGTTCAGGCAATCTGTCTCAAAATAACTGTGTTAGTAACTTCTCTTAACCCATTCCCACACAGTGATGCTTTTAACGCCTCTCAAGAAAAACAATTTGGAAAACATTGTGGAAAATGAAGAAATTGCTTGTTACAAGCAATTTCTTCATTTTCCACAATGTTTTCTACCCAGAAAGTTGAAAAAATCTTAAATTTCATAAACTTTGAAATGCTGTCTGCAACTCCTTTCAATTTGGACCAGTCTATATTTTTCTTGAGTGGGAATGGGTTAAACCCAATCTTCCTTGTAACTAACAATTTTGAAAAGTATGTTAAACAAGTTGTGTAAACTACATACAAGGTATCATATGGACCAACAACATTCATGATTTTGTTGCTTTGAATTTCCTAGGCATCACTTGGTCAGTAGTAACCTGTCTAGTTGAACTTAAATTTGCAGATACTCCCAACGATTGTGTAGTAAATGGCAGTAATTTGTGAACACACTGGCCACCCAGTATGCTAATACTTGAGAAAAAATGTCAATAATGGTTACTTTACACTACATATAATTGAAAATTTGGACCAACATTTAGGTCCAATTCCAGAATTCAAAGCTGTCCTATAAACTGAAAGCATAGTTTGGGAAAACATTTTGAAGTAACTGCTTGTATCAAGGAGTTTTTCACTTACAATATATCTAAGCTAAAATTTTGAGGGTTGACCCAAATTATATTGTTGCTATTATGACACACTTAACTTTTGTACTCCCATAATTATGTTGACACTATATTCCTCCATGCATATTGAGGCCAACTTTCTCCTTGAGTTATGAGCAATGTTTGTACATACTGTTCATATATCAAGACTTCAAAATGCTGATTTTCATTTGGTAGGTTGATTGGTTGATTGGGGTTTAATGCCTCTTGTAACAGCATTTGAATCATATCGCGGCGACTGGAGCACCAAACAATTGATTTCATTGTATTTGTCACACCAGTACTACCATTACATCCTTTTCTAGCCTCCAGCTGCTATCCAATATAGGTTTACGATCATCTACCCATTGGGAAGAGACAAACGTCGGAAGGAATTTGTGCCGCCGCCTGGGATCGAACCCATGACATCCTATGATTGAAGATTAGGAGTCTGATCGAACCCATGACATCCCATGATTGGAATTTCAGTTTGGAAAACATTGCTCCACAATGTTTTTCATGATGGGCGTAAAAAAGGGAACGGTTTGGGAATGGGTTGATATGAAAATAAATTTATATTGAATAAAAACACATCACTTTACAAACTGCATTATATGTTTTACAGAATAAATTCATGCCATATCACAAATGGAGTATCAAAGTTGTGTTTTCGACATACCAAATTTATTAAACAAGTCATCTAAAAGAGATGAAAACTTAGAGAAATCTAGTTTTTATCTTTTTACAGATGACTTATTTAATCCAATTACCACACAATGACGCTTTCAGACGCTCCTCAAAAAAATGATTTGGAAAACATTGTGTTAAATGAAGAAAATGCTTTGAACAAGCAATTTCTTCATTTTCCATAACGTTTTCTACCAAGAAAGTTTAATCAAAGCCCTGAAGAGCCTGAGAGTCGCCATAACAGACAAATTGTTTTGTATTGGCTATTGAGCATTAACCTCAGGCTGTTGGCCTTTGACCACTTGAGATTAATTTCATCCATAAAGCGGATTAAATCATGTAAATTCTGTTGATGAAGCTAGGCCTTTTCCCATTTGATTAAATGGTGGTATTACACTGTTCAAAGACCAACATTTCAGTTATATCACGGCCATGTTCAACTATTCATGTACTTCAGCCATGGTCATAGCACAGTGGTAGTACATAGGACTCCTAGTCATGGGGTCCAGGGTTTAATCCTCGGCAACAGCAAACTTCATGTCCGACATATGTTAGCCCACCAATGTGTGGATAGCCATAAACCTTTGTGGGATGAGCAGCTTGAGACTCAGAGAATGTGGTGGTTGTACTGGTTTCAGAAATACCAGGATTCCAAGGCGCCAGCTGCTGTGTGACTATAATACTGTTAAATTGAGTTGCGTTAAACTTCATTTAATCAATCAATCATGTACTTGCTCAGTATCTCTAGTTCTATGTTGTGACTGAACCCCTTGCCAAAGGACATATCCAGGTCCTGAATATACCCACATGATCAGTAGCATGGCTATGACTCCCCAAGAAGACAATTGTTAATAATGGTTTGAGCTTAGAATGTGACCTCTAGAGTGCATGGAAGCATGTTGAAAAAGACTTTCATTTCTTGCACTTAACTTCATTTCATACTGTAGGTTCTATGCATATAATTTATTCAACTGATTTGTGTTTAGAAAGATGAATAACATTTCTAGATTTCAAAGCATAAATTGTCTTTTAAAATGTTGCATAAAAGCAGTAAATATTTCTTGTGGGATATTGTGGAGGGCTAAAAAATAAGTTCTTGTTCCGTAGGGTCTTTTTATTTACTATCTGTCATCTGTCTTTCATTCTATTTTTATCCAGGTGTGGTATGAACAGAACAGATTATTCTTTATCCGTGGTCAGTCAATTCTGCAATATTTAGTGCCATTGTTTCAGAAATGTTTGTCAATCATTATTTGTCAGATTCAGATGTATAAATCCCTTTCTTAGAATAATATTTTATGCATCCATATTGATGTTCCAAAGTAATCCATTAACAACTAGCACACATATTTTACCCCTAACATAATAATTATCATTATTCATAACCATAGAATTTCCAAAATTGTTGACCAATTTTAATGGAATGGCTTGTTTTCAGACTCTTGACAATTTCACACCAACAAAAAACTCTTAAATAGGCTACAAGATCGTCACATCACATGGGTAAAATTAAGAAGTCCTGAATAGGCTACAAGATCGGCACATCACACGGGTAAAATTAAGAAGTCCTGAACATTTTTGCTGGTGGTTCCTGATGGGTCCTGGGTGCCGAGTTAAAAAGTTATAAACAATCAAAGAAGTTGCCCTTGTAAAGAATAAGACAACTTGATAAAAATTATTGTTTGTCTTTGAAAGAAACAAAAAGCAATGTTTTTATGTTATTACTTTTATGTGTGTGTGATTACGGCATTCACTGACCTTTTTCAACGCCGATGACAATCTAAACTTGATGCACTGGAAATGACGGCTCCGTTTTTAAAGGCAGAACTGTAGCCTCGCTAATCGTTAAGACAGCTATTCATATCGGTGTTTGTTCTATGATATTTTTCTTATTATTTCTCGATTAAAGAAACATCATTTCAAGACTATTAAAATGAATAAACGTCGATAAAATATCGAAAGTACAAAATGAACTTGAAATCGCCTCCATTCTTGTTGTTGTCGTCGACCATCTAATGTTCGCCCAAACGGATTATTATTTACCGCGGGAAGCCCCGGGACACCTGTCATATAGAATTATTGCGACATATTAAGTTGAATGTAGGGAATTATAATAAATAACTCTCCTGTTATACTCAAAATTTCATTTTGATTTATATGGGCGCCGTCCGTAATAAGCATTACATGGAACCAGTCAAACCGGCCCATCGTCAAACCGGCCCCTGGCCAAACAGGCCCAATAAAATCAAACCGGCCTCTCCATTAAAAAGCGTTAAAACGGCCCCAAGATCGTCAAACAGGGTCCAATTGTTCTTCATATGCTTGAACATAAATGTATAAAATGAATGTTCGTAACGATACACAATTCACCTGCCAGTAATACCCGAAAGGGGAGTTGGGCAGTATATTTAGATAGATAGATTAAAGTTTCCGAACTTCTATTCATATTTTTATGATGTAATTAAATTTTGTTGTTGCAGAAATCAAAACCTAAATCGATTTTTTCGTCATTACAAGAATGCTTGTAACGCTATTCATTTACGAAATACGAATAAATAAAAAATATGATAACTGTTGATAAGGCTTTTTCAATAAACTGTATGCTACTTTGAATCATGCCTATAACGGCCTTACAGCATATTGATTTGTGACAATTATACATTAATCGATTAACTTTCAAACTTGTGGAATCATCAAGCAGTTGTATACAGATGCTTGATAAATTCTTTATGAAGTATATGACAGCTGATAAGCTCATTTGGTAGAGCACTTGACTTCTAACCGCACCATAATGGGCTCGAGCCCTTGCTTGACCAAACCAGCAAACTGATTGTCTTTTGGGTAAGACGTTAAATTGAGACCCCGAGTGACGTTGATTTACAACCACGGTAGCGACGATAGATGAACGAAAGTACCCTTTATGTAATGCAAATTTTAAATATATTTGGACAAATTAAATTACCGGTGTCCGTCCGCCTGACCAGTTTAACAGTTAAGTACACTACATGTCCGGGAACTAGATTTTGTTCAGGAGTTTTAAGAAAAGTCATTTTAAAATAAGAAACATTCCACAACCTTACTGCTTGAATTATAAAAAACCTTTTCAATATTAACAAGTTATAACACTGGATCTGTATTCAATACGTTGTCTAGCCACATCGTGTACCACGGGAATTGGTTTCATCTCTCGTCCAGGACACATAATTCATTGGAACAATTTGTGATTGCACCGGCGGGATAATTCAATTGATTTGAATTAAAAAATCAGAGTTATTGACTGTGTATATAACCATACCCCGGACGGATGCGTACATTAAATAATGTTTGATTGACCCGGGATGAATTTAAAAGAGATATCCGAAGGTCAAAATTATTTTAATTGCATATCGAGTAAACAGAGACAAATTTTTTGAATATATTATAATTATGATTTCAGAAGATCCATGAGCATCCTGGGTAATTTAACTTTAATATATTCAAAGATAAGCAATGACGGTAATTTTAGTATAAAGTGCATATTGACTTCTTTGACAATTTCACCTACGCTCGGACTCCCCATAAGCAAGAAAATATATTCTTGAAAATATATCCTTGAATTCCCGTAGTATTTTCATATATAAACATTTATGAATATTTATTGTAATGCTCCGAGACCTTAATATCATTTTATTCAATTCTTAAGAATAAGAAGATGCATTTAGATCCATAAAAAGTCTATTACATCGTCGGACTTTTATCAAATACGTCATACCTACAGTTTGACAGATATTGTTGCGCTCTTAATTAGTCAATTATAAATGGAAGTTTATGGAATTTTTTCCACTTCACACATCGTCAAATATCAATCCGGTGGACTGATAATCGAATATGAAGTCCCAGTGTAATAAGTTATATTTGTACAAGAAAGGAATTCCTATGTTTTGTAAAGAAATCGATATATGTGAAGTCTGAGAACATCTTTGTCATGCATTAGAAGCCAAAATAAAAGCAGAAAACACTGTAACAATTTCGCCCCCAAAGAACATTGAGCGGTAAAGAAAAATAGTGGAAATAACTTTTCTAAAATTATACGAATGCATAACTCTTTCTCCAATTTTATTAGGATAAGAGAATCAGTGACAAGAAAGACAAACGTGTTTTATATGGTGTCTCATCTTATCATACAATCTAATATCAGTGAGTAAATCCAATGACGATTGGTCACTTATCCCATTTTCCGCCGATCGCATCGTTTCTTAATTCACATGGGAACACAGGTACCTCAGGACTCTTTCTGCTTCATTCTGACGGCAATATTTACTCAATGTTGACATAGCTATTTATCTTTTCGCTGTACTGAACGTGTGCATTACCTCGGGACTCTTTCGGCTTTATTGCGACGGAAATTTTAGTTCAAAGTGCTTACGTTCAAAATGAGAGCTTGACAGCGACAATTGTTTGTTTTTATCAAACATTTACTTAATGTGGCCTAGATTGTTTCATTCAAGATAATTTTTACAACCTTGTGAACTAACTTACCATTTTTCAATTATCAACCCGGTACTTGGACATTTAAGACTTTGTTTGGTTTGTTTTCTTTTCTCGCTATACATATTTTTTTTCATTCATTTAAATGTACGCTCAAAGCAACGTCGATGCCATATCAAGCTCCGCAAAATAAAGTAATACCTATAGATTTCATATATATGTATTCCAAGCGATCAGTTCGTATCTGAATTTCCCCAATACTTTGAAATTAAACTATTCACAACTGGATTCATTGCCCCTATTCTGTGCAATCAATATCAATCATCCCTAAAGTAATTCCTTTGAAGCTTTAAAAATGCTTACAACTTTCGTCGGTAAATTTTGTTGTTGTTGTTTTTTTTCACCCGGAGACAACGCCTTCAGTACCTTGAGATTCTTTCTATTTTACTTACGGAAAAAAATAAATCAAACTGGCTATCTAAATTTCTCACATAAAGAACGTATTCGTTACCCTGGGCCTCCCTCGGTTTGCTTACAACGGCCATGGTAACTCTATGAGCCCAGTGGTAAAAGAATTGTTAAGATTGATAACATCAACCCGGGGCGTTTTTTCCCATTTATGACCCGTGAATGTCCTACTCATTTGTAAACAGGAAATACGGTTAGATTAAGAAATAAACATTCTCAATTCAAATCAAAAATAGAATTAAAAAAAGAATATAAATAAAAAATTGCCAGAATTGACATGGATTTTAAGTTTTCTATATTTTTTAACAAGAATCACGCTAATCTTAAATGGAGTCGAAGATTAAATGCAATGTTATTAAGATTTACTTACATATAACTAATTATATAAAAATATTATTACATATGTCAGGCATCTCAGGGTGTCCTGGTTTACAGTCAAAACGACCGACAGTCAACACGGCCCAAACTTGTATTTGCATTTGGTCCAAAATCAGAAATTCTTCATAAAAGTTTATATTTGGATAATTTTTCAATATCTACTTTTTGAAAATTTCCTTTTGATCCGTTTTGACAATCACTTTCGGGTCATTCCGACAAAATTACGGGCTTCTTTGGCATTTGGTCATTTTGACTTCGGGCCGTTTTGGTGTCCTGGGGTGTCCCTGGGTAAACAGTAACACAGTCCCTAACTACGCGGATGATTTATTTTACCTCCGCGAAATGATGAATAGAAATGGTATTCACATTCAATTTTGATTTAAAATGAATTTTAACATCTACTTTATTTGAAAATGCAAAACGATAATGACGTTATGCAAAATACATAGGGAAGTATGGTCATTTCATAAGAACTGTCGACCTCAATTTTAGTACGTACTTTGGCTTTTTCCGCGCTATAAGTAGTTCGCGTTTAAATTTAAAAAAATGGCATAGTTAACGATTGTTTTGATTCAAAACTGTTAAATATACAAACATCAATCTTCTAAATTTATCTTAATTGTTCTTATTTATCACATCAAGATACAATGACAGAGTTATAACATAGGCATTCAGGGGTGGAAATTGGTTCGGGACTTTGTTTAAGAAATATCGTGCGATAGCAATGAGTCGCTTCCGAAGCTTTCAGCTTCAGCGACTCAAAAAATCTAAAATTTCATAAACTTTAAATTGTCGTCTGCAACTTCTTTCAATTTGGAAGAAGTCTCAAATTTTGCCGTCTGGTAATGGGTTAATAAAATTATTTGTTTTACCACTCATTTACATTCAATATTCTCTTACTGTGTGATTATTAGGTAGTGGGTTAAAGTACCATACCACATTTCTAATAAGTTAGAAGTCAGGGTTGCCAAAACAGCCTAAGATAAGGGACAAACTATTTCAGTAAAAAAATGAACTACAGTAAATACCATCATTTTATAAACAATTATAAATAATACTACAAAATTACTTCTGACAAAATCTATGTGAACAATCTATCATTGTACATACATCTTGGAAGAAACCAAAATTCCCCTTTGGATTCACTGGTAGAGGACAAAAAAGGAGAAATTACTCGCAACAAATGTTGATTACCACAATCTTTGTCCTTATGATATATAAATAAATATTGTCAAAGACTGTTATCACACTAGATGCTATCTTTTTTCAAGGTATTTTTCTGGGTGTGGGTAGGGCACTCCAAACTGCATACACATTTTGCGTAAAGTTTTCTCATAAATTTTATTGAGTTTTGCTGACTGCTGTAGAGCATACTTTATGTCCTCGATCTCCTCGAAAAAACCCTGAAAAGAAAATAAAGACAAGACTTTACTCAAGTATATACCAAAAAACAATCACTAATTGAAGAAATATTGGACTTGTCCACTATAAAAGCACTTGGAACTGACAATCAAAGTAACTTTGAATTAAAATTAGGGTATGTAATGTGCCAGAAAACTGTGAGCAAAGGAAAAATTGCTTGAAACAAGCTATTTCTCTTATTTCCTAAATTGTTTTTCAAGCCTTTTCTATCAAGAGCCATCAAAATATTTTTCCACGAGTCCCAATAACAAATAATAAGTACCAATATCTTATTCAATTTGTCTTAGAAAGAAAGGAAATTAACCCGATCCTGTTCTAACCCGGGTTTTTATGTTGCTGTGATTTTATACTTGAGAAAACATTATGGAAATCTTTTGAATTTGGACAGATCTCAATGATTGCAATAGAGTAAAGGTTTAAGTAGTAGTTATAATGTTTACGTCAATGACCAACAATTGGCTTTTTGTTTTGTTTCCTGATCATGAATTCCTCACACTAATGCCATTGGTAATCTCAGTCAAACTACATGTCGGAGGTCAATTGGATTGGCAAGCAATGTGTTAATTTCTTACATGGTCTAAGCCACTTAATTCATCTTTAAGTTTATCCAAGTCTTTCTTCAGTTGTTTGTTCTCTCTCTTTATTTTTCCTATCTCATTTTGTTCTCCTCCTGAAAGTAAAAGTTTCAGTCTCAGAATTTAACCCATTCCTACACAATAATACTTTTGATGCCCCTCAAGAAAAACAATTGGAAAAAGATTGTGGAAAATCAATAAATTGCCCATTCCCACACAATGACCCCTTTGATACCCTTCAAGAGAAACAATTGGGAAAACAATGTGTAAAATTAAGAAATTGCTAACAAAAAATCTGAGGTTAAGGAACATTGCTTAAATAAGTCAACTTAAATTTGCCACATAGCAATCTAACACCCCAAAAAATCAGTTTACTACAATTTCCTTTAACCCATTCCCACTCAGTGACCCTTTTAGATGCCCTCAAGGAAAACACTTTTGAAAACATTGTGAAAAATGAAGAAATTGCTTGTTACAACAATGTTTTCTACCCAGAAAATTGAAAGAATCCAAAATTCCATGAACTTTAAATTGTCGTCTTTCAATTTGGACCAGTCTAAATTTAAAACAAGAGGCCCAGTGGGCCTTAACGGTCACCTGAATTTTTATTCACCAAGACAAGTGATTTTGTTTGAAAGAATTAGAAAAAGGTTTGGTTGAAATCCCCTCAGTAGTTCTTGAGAAGAAGATGAAAATGTTTAAAAGTTACCAAAAATGACCCCCTTTTGGTCCCTATTTTAGGCACCCCTGACCTCCAGCCTTTTAATTTTCACAAATCAGTATAATCAGTACCCAATGATGCTTTTCACCAAGTTAGTTTGAAATTGGCTAAGTACTTCATCAGAAGAAGGTGAAAATGTGAATTTTTTAACATGATGAACTTTGACCTCTGGGTGTGGCCCCATACATGACCCCAGGGACATGAATTTCACAATTTATAATATACCTGTCCTAGTTGTCATGCACACAGAATATTTAAGCTCTGGCATTAACGGTTTATTAGAAGAAGATTTTTAAAGAAGTACCAAAAATTACCCCTTTTTGGCCCCTATTTGGGCCCCTATGACCCCCAGAACCCCTATTTTCACAAACTTGAATTGGCATCCCCCAATGATGCTTTCTACCAAGTTTGGTTGAAATCCGCCCAGTAGTTCTTGAGAAGAAGATGAAATATTTAAAAGTTACCAAAAATTACCCCCTTTAGGTCCCCATTTTAGGGCCCCCTGACCCCCCAGCCTTTTTATTTTCACAAAGTGGAATAACCATTACCAAATGATGCTTTTCACCAAGTTTGTTTGAAACTGGCTTTGTACTTCATCAGAAGAAGACGAAAATGTGAATTTTTAAACATGATAACTTTGACCTCTGGGTGTGGCCCCATACATGACCCCAGGGACATGAATTTCACAATTTATAATATACCTGTCCTAGTTGTCATGCACACAAAGTATTTAAGCTCTGGCATTAACGGTTTATTAGAAGAAGATTTTTAAAGAAGTACCAAAAATTTTCCCTTTTTGGCCCCTATTTGGGCCCCTATGACCCCCAGAACCCCTATTTTCACAAACTTGAATTGGCATCCCCCTATGATGCTTTCTACCAAGTTTGGTTGAAATCCGCCCAGTAGTTCTTGAGAAGAAGATGAAATATTTAAAAGTTACCAAAAATTACCCCCTTTTGGTCCCCATTTTAGGGCCCCCTGACCCCCCAGCCTTTTTATTTTCACAAATTGGAATAACCATTACCAAATAATGCTTTTCACCAAGTTTGTTTGAAATTGGCTTTGTACTTCATCAGAAGAAGATGAAAATGTGAATTTTTTAACATGATGAACTTTGACCTCTGGGTGTGGCCCCATACATGACCCCAGGGGCATGAATTTCACAATTTATAATATACCTGTCCTAGTTGTCATGCACACAAAGTATTTAAGCTCTGGCATTAACGGTTTATTAGAAGAAGATTTTTAAAGAAGTACCAAAAATTACCCCTTTTTGGCCCCTATTTGGGCCCCTATGACCCCCAGAACCCCTATTTTCACAAACTTGAATTGGCATCCCCAAATGATGCTTTCTACCAAGTTTGGTTGAAATCCGCCCAGTAGTTCTTGAGAAGAAGATGAAAATGTTTAAAAGATAACGGACGACGGACGACGACGGACAAACGATGATTGCAATAGGTCACCATGACCATTCGGTCAGGTGACCTAAAAAAGGAGAGGGTTAATGAGAGAATGTCTCAAAGCAAAATGTAATATAGTGATGGTTTCGGTAAACATTCATAATTTCTAATGAGATTTGGCTAAAATAGATATTTTTGCACATGATATTCTGGGCCAGAAATATCCCTGTCTATATGTAAGCTAACCTGGCTGTAGAAACTCAGAAGATGATTTAGTAAGAGGCCAAGCTGACCTCTTACTGGGTAAAAACGAAGCAGATTATTCATATTGCATGCAATACAGCAGGTTAAAAATGGGTAGAAGTAAAGAGAATGCTGGGAATCTTTGTTCTGCTTTTTTTTTCAATAATTGTTTCAAATGCATGTTGTCTTTGAGTCATAGGAATCATGAGTTTCAATGGAAATAGGTCAACTTATTTTTAGCAAACCTGAATCATCTGGTGACCTTGACCTGTCTCCACGTGACTTAAATCGATTTTTAGATTTCAGCTGGATCTGCAAAAGCTTGAGGTCTCGTTCCAGGGTGGTGATTTCTTCTGTCTTCTCTTTCAGCTTCTTTTCAAGTTCCACCATTCCAAGCTATAAAACAGAAAATTATCATTAAGTGAGATGTAAAACCCTATGAGTCAATCAAACCTGAAACTAAAGCTAAAGCCACTGTGAGTTAATCCTCTTGTGAAAAATGAAATGAAAATGTACACTTAACACTATTAACCCTTTCCAACACAGCATAGTTTTAGACTGGCCAAAATTGAATGAAGCTGCAGATGACAATTTCAAGTTGATGGAATTTTGATTATTTTTCATCTTGTTGCATAGAAAACATTGTTGATAATAAAGAAAAATTGCAAGATACAAGCAATTTCTTCATTTTCTACAATGTTTTCCACAGCCTTTTTCTTGAAGGGTGTATAAAGCGGGATTTTGTGTGAATGGGTTAAACCAGACAGGACTGAGCACCTGAATTGCAAAACCAACATGAATTTATTGATTAACCCATTCCCATCCAATCCTTCTTGGCCTTGTGGTTACAGAGAACATTTTCAGACTACATTTTTCATTGTTTTTGTTGGCATGGCAACTTTATAAACCCATTACCACAAGACAAATTTTGGACTTGTTCAAATTCAAAGAAGTTGCAAACGACAATCTGAATGTGATGAAATCTTTAAAACCTTTGTCTTTTGGGGTAGAAAGCATTGTGGATAATGAGGAAATAGCTAGTAACAAGCAATTTCTTCATTTTCCATAATGTTTTCCAAAGCTTTAATATTGAGTGGCGTTTAAAAGCATCATTGTTTGTGAATAGGTTAATGGTGAGTTTGACTATCTGAAAAGTGCTTCATTAATGTATCCTTCCTGCCAAGTTTCTTCAATATTGTTCAACTAGTAAAGATTGAGCAGATGATTGAAGATATTGTTGATAAATGCATCACACTGCCAATAACAATCTAGAAAATATGTGCAGTTAAACTTGCATTAACCAATTACCAGGTGTCAAAATTTTAGACTGGCCCAAATTGAACGGAGTTGCAGAGGACAATTTAAAGTTGATGGAAATTAAGAATTTTTCAACTTTCTCTGTAGAAAAAACTGTGGAAAATGAAGAAATTGCTTGTTACAAGCAATTTCTACATTTTACACTATGTTTTCCAAATTGTTTTTCTTGAAAGGCGTCAGAAAGGTCACTGTGTGGGAATGGGTTAAGCAACCACTTGAGGTATGTCGGGAATGTGGATGTTTAGGAGAACAATAGCTTAAAACACATTCATGTTATATATGGGGGATTAGTTTGACTGCATACACAAACAAGAGCACCACCCACAGGTGCCAACACTCCACTGCAGGTGCTGGATAATGCAAAAATTCTCAGTCGAAAAAATGGCATAACTCCTTCAAAAATGCTTTTAGAGTTATCCCCATTGATAGTCCAGATAGCTCTTGTGATGTTCAATACATGTGCTAAGTGTCATGAGGATATCTTCAATAACAACAGATATCTGACCCAGGTTAAAGTTAGTCACGCCAACACCAACGCTGATGCGAACAACACCAAGGTGATCACAATACCTCGGGTCTTCTCTGAAAACAGCCGGGATAATAACTGCAGGATTCTCCTTTTATCCTATTGAGACTGAAAGAGAAAATTCTAATGAGATCCACCAACACTTGATTTAGTTTAAAAGTTTTTAAAATTTTATTTGCAATTGTCCAATTATGAGGGTCCAATGTGTTTGGAACGGGAATTTTGACGCTGGTCACTTAATGAAAGTGGTCGCTTAATAGAGGTGGTCTTATGAGCAAGATTGACAGTAACTTCAGATTAGAATGAGATAATCTTAATTTTTTTTCTTCTCGTCCAAACCATATCTTGTGGCTACTCATTGGAAACATCTTGATTAGACAATAGAGTATCTATAACATAAAGTTCAAAGTAATTATATTGGAGTCTCTTAACTCTTGTCATGCTGTATAAATTACCTTACTGAATTGCTGTAAAATCAAAGGGCTGAAAACACTGATAGAACTTGTTCAAAAATCAATATTTTTTTAGAAATCAATTTCATAAACAACTCCGGCAGGAAAATTACAAGCAGGAGGTGTAGACCAAGATCAGACTGCACTTATGTGCAGGCTGATCTTGGTCTACACCTTCTGCCAAAACCGGAATATTCCGGGTTCAGCATGAAAAGGGTTAAATTGAAAATCAAAATTACGTCCTTTATATGGAGTGAATACATACGTTGAGATTGGTGATAGTTTCTAGATGTGTCATATTCTGTTTGACTTCTTTTTCATATCTCTTCATTAGGTTAGAGTGTAATGTTAGTAAGCTGATTGAAAAGACAAAAGAAAAATACATGTATAAGATTTGCACACATCTCTCTCTCTCTCTCTCTCTCATGTTTTATTGTACTGTTTTATTGTACTGCAAATGATTATCATCTAACCCCTTATCTGACAGCAAAAATTTAGACTGGTTCAAATTGAAAGTTTCCGAAATTCTACATTTTCTAGACTTTCTAGGCAGAAAACATTGTGTAAAAAAGAGAAATTGAATCATTTAAGACAATTTTCCCCTAATTGTTTTTCTTGGGGGATGTCCAAAAGCATCATTGTGTGGGAATGAGTTAATAAATTGGGCAACTCCTTCAGCACATTTCAAAATGTTATTGATATCGGGCCATTCCCAATCATCTTCCAAATGACAGTGGCAATTCTCTTGTCTAAATAAAAGACATAAGAGAATAAAAACCAGGGATAGAATGGGAAAGGGTTAATGCATCCTTGCACTTACTTGGTACAGAAAAAGGCTTCAAACGACCACACTTTGCCAAAGCCTTCTTCAAAACAGTGAGCTTTTACAAAAGTGAGCTTTAGTCTTCTATAAGTCAAAGAGAAAACTAAATGAAATATTTGTGACAGTTACAGAGGGGATAACCCCTCTTCTAGTGTAAATAATATATATAAATAATTATAAGTAACTGCATAATTGTCCAATCTCTGCCAATCAAATAATCAGTCGACCAATAAAATCATTTAAACCGAAATGAGTTTTGATTTCAAACATTGGCTGCCATTTTTATTAACCTTTTTGTTGGTTTGGAGACTTAAACATCGTAACTTCAATTTATTCAAGCTGCAGTTACAAGGATAAGGTTGCCAACCAACTATATTACTTTCTTGTTACATGCTACTGGTCATAAACTTCCCAAAATAATACTGTTAAAAATTTGAAGCGGGACTTCCTGTCAGAGTCAGTGGGTGGGGGTAACAAAGTGCACGGGACTAGCCATTGGTCAATTATCTATTGACAAAAATTTCTTACAAGTAAGTTCCTCATTATCTACAAAGTTTACCAGCATTAACTTAAAACTACTATCTTAAACTTTGAATCTACACCAATCTAAAATTGTGTCATCTTGTAATTGGTTAACAACTGAGCCATGAATTTTCTTTCAGTTGGGTGCTTCTTCAGGTAAATAAGCAAGGTGCTTTAAGATTGGCTGTTCAGTGCTGGGTAGTGATGAAAATCAATATTAGGTCTAATCAAAGGACTGAAAGTACTGAGAAGTTGGAATGCGCTGAAAGGGTCATAACTGTAGAATTCAGTTCAAATTCATTTATTACTTTCCGAGTTAGCCTCCCTCCCTCCCTTAAACTTAAACCAGCATTCCCATTCGTGTACATATGTGCGTGAATAATGCACATAAACATAAATCCACATACAGAAATCAAAAACTAGCATATTCTTAATCCATTCCCAGACAGTGACGCTTTTAAATGACCCTCATTATGAAAGGTTTGGAAAACATTGTGGTAAATGAATAAACTGCTTGTTACAAAAAATTTCTTCATTATCCACAATGTTTTCTGTCCAAAAAGACCAGGATTTTAAAGATTTCATCAACTAACAATTGTCATCTGCTACTTCTTTGAATTTGGACTGGTCTAAAATTTTATCGTGTTGGAATGGGTTACAAGCTTGTGTCACGCACAGCAATATTATTATTTTCAAGCATAACATTCTCCTTTTCATCAACTGTAATACGTGAAATCCTTTTAGAATGTTGAAAACGGAGAATAACAGCTTCTACAGTAAGAAATAAATGACCTCGATGATTATTTGACCCTCAACTCGGCCAATTCTGTAACGATCATACTAAACTCATGTATATTTTCACTTTAATTTTATGAGTATACGTAGAAATTTGCGAAAATGCGCAACTTGTTTCAGGGTGATCGATTTGAAATACCGGTTTAGACTTAGGAAAAAAAGAATATCTAAAGCGTTTGAGTAAAATTCAAAAGAAAAAAAAAGACGTTAACGTTATTGTAACGTTATTGTTTGCTCATGGTAGTTTTGCCCTTTTCCTAAAAATTCCTATAATATTATGAAGAAAGTATCAAATTATCTTCAGCGCCCTGTAGTCGGGCGATTTTCTTAGTCGTTATTCGGCTTTAGAACCGTAAAAAATCTTAAATATAAAGAACCAAGCTGAAAGCTAGATGACATTTATTAAAGGTTTGATGTGTTATTATTGATTTAAACTTGTAAATAACGACATAATAAAGCATAATCATTTTGTAAATAAGTAGAAACCGGAAGTTGATATGTTTACATTCTAATTTTCAAAATCTTCTACTTTCGTTTTGCATCTATTTGTTTTGTATTGAGTAAAAGCTGTAAATCCCACAATAATTGCATTCGCTTGATGCCTACGGCCTCCTTTAATCGCTCTAGAATGTTTTAAAGCACTAGGCGGTGTGATTATTGTAAAAATGCATTTGCGACCTGAGCCATATTTGTAAACATTGCCTATCTATGGTCACATGACTACGACTTGTCACTTGAGATCACGGATTACCAAACACGGGACGGCAAATCACAAGAAAACAAATTACTGCGCTGATTATTACCTTACGAATTTTTATATAATACTTTAAATGTGCCATATTGTTGTCTTCGGCTACAACTAACTGATTGCCCGTGGCAAGTTGAGATGAGAAGTAACCCGAGGTGTATTCATATCTAAGAGATCACATGATATGTGTTATCAAGAAACCCGAAATGAAAGTGTCTTGTGTTCATTTTGCGGTTTTGTTAAATCTAAGTTGGAATTGCTCCGCATTCCAACTTAAAAAGGGCTCAATTAGTACAAAAAGTAATTAGAGTTACTCCCCTTCATAAAGCACTCTTTTGATAATGAACATATATTTCAATTTCATGTGAAAAACTTTTGTAATACCAGAGATATAACATAATGTCAATGTCTATGCTTGACAACAATGACAAAAGCATTGACACTAATTATGCCAAAATTATTGCAATAGAGTGGAATCCTCTTAATTGCAACCCTGATAATAGGAATTTACAGCTTAAATACAACTGACTTTATTCACAAATGTTAGATCTACAGAAAAAAATTGATACTCTTAATAGCAACTTCTGGTTAATTGCAACAAAAGTCTTGAACAGGATTCCACATGTACCTACATTTTCTTTTTGGTATTCATATCTCACTGCATTGTAATCTCAATTATTACATACCAAAAAATATTTCTAGTAAAATACATGTATTCCACACAGACGAAATTTGACACATTAGAAACTAATCTGTATCTTTGTCAAATACGATTCTATATAGGGATGTCTAAGATGCATCATTTTCAGTCTGTATATGACCTTATAATGCCAAATAAAATTTATCAGAATGGTAAAGGAAAATAAGATACATATAGAATTTTTTATTACTTTATCAACCTAATCTAATTAAAAACAAGGTGCCAAATTGTCACAAGATACGCCCGTCATACTGCTTAATATTAACTGGGGGTTTGAATAGAACTGAGGTTATTTTGAATGAATATTTTTTGTCAAACAAAGTTTGAAAAACAACAAAGGACAATAACTCAAAATATACTCTAGGTAGAGTTATGGTTCTTGTACACTGCACTCCAACTTGGTGAGCACTATCCATCCATGAAATTTCATGATTCTAGCTATTATACTTTTAGAGATATACTCCGGACAAGATACAAGTATGAAAAACAACAAAGGGCAATAACTCAAAAAATAGGCTAGGTAGAGTTATGGTTCTTGTACACTGCACTCCCCCTTGGTGAGATCTATACACTCATGAAGTTTCATGATCCTAGTTATAATACTTCTAGAGATATACTCCGGACAAGATTCAAGTATGAAAAACAACAAAGGGCAATAACTAAAAAAATAGGCTAGGTAGAGTTATGGTTCTTGTACACTGCACTCCCACTTGATGAGCTCTATCCATCCATGAAGTTTCATGATCCTAGTTATAATACTTTTAGAGATATACTCCTGACAAGATTCAAGTATGAAAATCGACAAAGGGCAATAACTCAAAAAAAAGGGGTAGGTAGAGTAATGGTTCTTGAACACTGCTCTCCCACTTGGTGAGCTCTATCCATCCATGAAATTTCATGATCCTAGCTATTATACTTTTAGAGATATACTCCGGACAAGATTCAAGTATGAAAATGGACAAATGGCAATAACTAAAAAATAAGCCAGGTAGAGTTATGGTTCTTGTACACTGCACTCCCCCTTGGTGAGATCTAACCACCCATTAAGTTTCATGATTCTAGCTATAATACTTTTAGAGATATACTCCGGACAAGATTCTAGTATGAAAAACAACAAAGGGCAATAACTCAAAAAATAGGCTAGGTAGAGTTATGGTTCTTGTGCACTGCACTCCCCCATGGTGAGATCTATACACCCATTAAGTTTCATGATCCTAGCTATAATACTTTTAGAGATATACTCCGGACAAGATTTAAGTAAGAAAAACAACAAAGGGCAATAACTCAAAAAATAGGCCAGGTAGAGTTATGGTTATTGAGCACTGCACTCCGTATTGATGAGAAGAATATAACTGCCAAGTTTAAAGTTAATCAGACTTAAGGTGACAGAGTTATGCTCCGGACAAAGAAGTGGACACCGCCGGACAACCGGACGCCCGGACACCACGGGTGATCCCATAATACGTCCCGTCTTCTATGGGCGTATAAAAATTGGTATATAACAAATGGAATATTACATCACGATAGTGACACAACACCTTGTATTACTATTTGCTTTGAGCTGCATAGGAATGTTTTGATATTCCATTCAACCTTCGGTCTCAAGAAATCCTTGGCAGCTCAAAGCAAATACAAGATGTGTCGTTATCCTTTTGTATTATTTTGTATGTATTCATAAAGGTGTTGCTTATTACTTACGCAGATGATTTTTTAGGATCTGTATCATGTTCTCCACTCTCCTTCTTCCGTATACCTTTGTCAAGAGGTGGATAGCCTATCTTCGGATCTGTCTGAACATGGATGCTGAAAATTCAAGAAAAAATTGTTAGCCCATTTCAACATAATGACACTCTTTGCAGCCCCTCAAGAAATACTATTGTTAAAACATTGTGTAAAGTGAAGAAATTGTGTGTTTCAAGCAATTCCTTCACTTTACACAATGTTTTCTACCCAAACTGGTTCAAATTGAAAGAACTTGCAGAAGACAAGTTCATGAAATTTCAGATTTTTCAACTTTCTTGATAGAATTCATTTTGGAAAATGAAGAAATTCCTGGTTGCAAGCAATTTCTTGATTTTCAGATTTTTTTATTCTAAAAGTTCTTCTTGAATGTGTTAACACCAACTTGGGTGCATGAAATAAGAAAATCATAGTTTGACTTTTTTCAAATTTTGATTTTGAAGGGAGACAATCCTGTAAGAATTTTACACCTATTCCAGCAGCATTTACATTCCATGAGTATCTTTTCTTATAGGAAGAAATAGCTCACCATTCAAATGCATGCTTTCAACCAATCAAATATTTAACCCTTAACCCTGTATCAGATAATTATATGCCTGTCCAAATTCGAAGATTTTGCAGATGAAAAAGTTGATTTTTTTAAACAAATCAATCAGTAGGGTAGAAAATATTGTGGAAAAAGAGAAACTGATTGTTACAACCAATTTCTTCTTCTTCCACAATGCTTTCTAAAGCATGAAAACACAGGGACATAAAAAATAGGGATTGAATAAGAAAGGGTTCAGAAGGACTCTGATAAAGGGTCATCAAAGATATGTTTAAAAAAATTGTTTAAGTCCATCATTGAAGAGATTTTCAAAGTTAAAAGCCATATTTTTAATTGGATTGCAATTCAACCTTGTGAAATTTGGCTGAATTCCATTCCATAGGTTCTAAGAAGATTTTCAAAGATTTCAAAATCTACCATTAACAAATAAAAGCCCAATGCAAGATATGGCAGTAAAAGACATTGCGGGAAAAGGAGAAATTACTTGTAGCAAGAAAAGTCTCCTTTTCTCACAATGTTGTCCTACCTTTTTGACACCTCTTTTAAAATTTTGTGCCCTTTGAAATGTATTGTAAAACTTCTTTGGACCAGTTTGAAATTTTGTGGTCTGGTAATGGGTTAGATAATTTGAGAGAAGCATGACTTTGACCAAACAATTCTTATATCTGGCTGATTTAAAAATTTGGCATAACACAAACACCACCTTAACTATACTTCAGACTTACTCCCTTGAAGTGACATAGTTTCGAAGCAGTTCGCTGACTTTGTTGGATTCTTTGATTGCATCCAGCTCTTTCACAGCATCATCTCTTTGATGTTTCACTTTAAGTAGCTTCATTTTTAATTCCTCATTTT
This sequence comes from Fragum fragum, assembly GCA_946902895.1. Classification (NCBI taxonomy): domain Eukaryota; kingdom Metazoa; phylum Mollusca; class Bivalvia; order Cardiida; family Cardiidae; genus Fragum; species Fragum fragum. The sequence continues at coordinate 37,002,459 of OX336376.1, read as the reverse complement.
CTTTCGTCAGCTGAAATCAATGGAATATGTGTGAACAGTGCTTATAATTTGTAAGTCAATGTCACATGATGCACTTTTGAGAATTTTTTTCAAAGAAAATACCAGTATGGCATCTTGTGAAGGGTTGTCTTGTTATTATCATATGACTTATAATTAATTCATATCAGAGTTGCTTCTCTTTCGACAGGTAGGCAATGAATCAAACCTCATGTAAGTGCAATACACAAATTGACAATACTGGTTAACTAGGAATTCTGGTTAATTTTTATGTACAGTAAGGTGTGTTAAATATGTCGAATTGCACTCATCACATACCCAGAAAACTCTCTATTTGAATGGCCTTCAAAGAAATCAGACTTAAAAAGTGAATTATTGACAAGAATAATTGCTGTATTTTATTTATTGAGTCCATTACCACACAATGGTTCTCTCTGACACCATCAAGACATACAATCATGGAAAACCTTAATGGAAAAAGGAGATGTTTGCTACCCTATTTGGCTCTTACTTTCCAATTTTAGTGCTATTTGAAATGTCATCTGCAACTTCTTTCAATCTGGGCCACTCTTCTAAAATTTTGTCATCTGGCTATAGGTAAAACACTGTATGAATTCAAAAAATTTTCATGCCAGTATGAATTCAAAAAAGTTACTCAAAAAACTAAAACAAGAGGACGATGATTGTCCTATTTGCTCCCATGAGTATAATGGCTCAAGGCTTTGTTTCACAAAATATCAAAGCTCTACATCTAATTATTTTGAATAAGAAGATTGTTAAAGATTTTCTCTTTTAATCCAAGGTACATGTTTGATCCCACAATATAGCACTAAATTCCTTAGTTCAGTAATTCTTTGAAGAATTTTGCTAGAGGGTTGATGGGCATTTATCAACGCTCTAGGCCTAATTGTAACCAGAGGAGAAAAATGTAGCAGCCAAACTTGGATTGGAACCCTGGACCTCTGGCTTAAAGGGCGAGTACTCTACCAATTGAGCTACAAGGCAAAGATTTTCAAAGATATTCTTCTTTATTCTTAAATAAAGTCAGGGATTTCACAGAAAAGGGATAATTTTTCAGAGTATGGTAATTCTTTGAAGTACATTTTTTTTGTATTTTGATAGAGGGGCATTGATACATACCAAATATCAACGCTCTAGGCCTAACGGTTTAGGAGGAGAAGATTTTCAAAGATTTTATTTATTGCTAACTAAAATCAGGGATTGCAGAGAAAAAGGCTAATTTTCAGAGTAAGTAGAGGGTCAATAGATAATAATATATATGTATACCTTATGTCAAAGCCCTATGCCTTATGCTTTGGAAGAAGAATTTCAAAGATTTCCTTCGTTATTCCTTTGAAATATCAGAGATATCACAGGAAAAAGCTAATTTTCAGAGTATGGTAATTCTTTGATTTGTTTGTTTGAATGGGGTTTTACGCCGCACTCAACAATCTTTCAGTTATATTGCGGCAGCTGGAGCACCTAACAATGGAATCCTGGTATTTCTCACACCAGTACTACCATTACAACCTTTCCTAGCCTCCAGCTGCTATCCCACATAGGTCTACGATTATCGACCCATTGGTGAGAAACAAATATTTGGAAAGGATGAGTGCCGCCGTCGGGGATCGAACCCGGGACCTCTAGATTGAAAGTGCAAATTCTTTGAAGTATTTTGGTAGAGGGTCAATAGATGATAATATATACCAAGTTCTAGGCCATTTAGTTTAGTAGGAGAAGATTTTTAAAGTTTTGTTTTATTTGGTTGCCATGGTAACCACAGTTCTTCGTGGACTTCAATTCTTTGAAGTGTTTTGAAAGTGTATGACTTAAGGGCTAAGGACCATTTCTGTGAAGTTTGGTTGGAATTGCATGGTTAGTTTAGGAGGAAAAGATTTTTTGTTCATTGTGAACGGACAGACAGAAGGATGGACAACGGACGATGACTGATCACAATAAATCACTCAGAGCACGATATGTCCAGGTTAGCTGCTATTTCGTAGCCCTCTTTCTGATAATTTCCAGCACTCATTTTAGCTAAAAAGGTTTGGAATGAAATTAATGTGTCATAGCTTTTTTTTTTTAATAAACATAAGTATGCTGTCATGACTGAAAGTGCACGACTATAATTATGGTAATGTGAAAATTGGTTCTTAGAGGTTATAACCCGATAGATAGGAATTTATCATGTACTTTATCCGCTCATATTAATTGAATTTGATTTCATAAAACCTAAAATACTTGAAATACCATCGATTTTTGTGCTAGTAGTAGAGAAAGGGTAAGGAGACGAAAATATCATGCTCGGCAAAGGGGAGTGCACAACTCACAAGCGCACGAGTTTTCAGCCATTGTCAGTACTATATAGTTCAGCTATGGCATTAAAAACATAGAATACTGGTATCTTTATTTTCAAGTTTTGTCGAATTCATTTACCTGCATGCAAGTGTGTATGTCTGGATAGGCCATATTTATCAGTTCATGGCAAAAATATTTTTTAAAGATTTGTTTACATTGGAAATTCGGTGAATCGTGCGACTTACCTGCCGTGAAGATTACTCTATTTGTCTTGTCAACTGCACACAATCTTGTTGGCTCTGCATAACATTAGTCACTTTAATTCTAAATAGCTAGTTCATCTTTTAAAAAATCTCGAAGACAGCAGATTTGCACGATACTTGGTAAACCAGACAGAAGTCCCAACAAATTTATCAAAATTAGTCAAATTTAGATTAAGAGAAATCTATACTTTTCATGAAAAGCATCCTCACGAGTAAAGTCAGTACGGTGACATAGAGGTGACATGTGCAGATTTTTGTTTATTATTATTATTATTATCATTTTATTTAGACCTAAAAAAGACCCGAAAAAAATCATAGAGATGTGCGGGTTTTCTTATATTTAGAAAAAAAAACTTCCAAAAACGAATCGCTATCTCGAGGGAACGAGATACGCAGCCAATCAAAACCTGTCTCTATGTCCTGCCCACGAGATAGTAAGTCGTTCCCTTGACTGGGTTACTGCCCCTAGATCTATCGATACTCTCACTGACAGCGGGCTACAAGTTTAGTCGCTCCCACGAGATAATCATCCAACCAGGCTACTTCTGTAAGGTGGCATCCATTTTAAAGTTATAAATAGCTCAAATAAATAAAGACCGACTTTGATTGGTTGTGTATCTCGTTCCCACGAGATAGCAATTCTTGTTCTTTATACAATTAAAAGGAAAAAGGTAAATGTTTTGGAGTTGGATTTTTTTAGGTCTAGATAAAAGATGAATCAATAACCGTTCTTAACATCAACTTTTTTATCTAAAACAAAAAAATATAAGACGGTAAAATGTTTTGGGAGTTTTTTTTATTTATTTATTTTTATTTATAACAACAAAAGAAGAAAGAAAAAATTTGACATCCTGAATTCTCGCCAAAAACGAGATCACGAGAATCGATCTCTGGGGTCAGTTGGTTTCCAGCTCTTTTCCCGGTTTTAGGAACCAGACTTTTGTTTACTTCCGGCATCTCGTTCCGAAAACTAGCCCGAAAATTGAAAGAAATGAGCGATATTTACTGCAAAAGAATTCGTTGACAATTTTCAGAATAATTAATTTTAGTTCGATGATGACTTGTACTACGAGATTTCAAACATTGCGGTAGTTAGACATCGTCTATTTAACCGGGACGATCTATTTTGCCGATCCGGTCTGATAGTAGAATTGTCAGTAAAACTGACTGTTTATGATTAAAAAAAAAAAAAAATGTTTCAAGTTATATGTGCTATTGTGTCTAGAGCTAGCCTCGTTCTTGGCCATTGTGAGGTGTTTGAAATAAATGAATGGCAGAATGGAGAAAATGATGCCGAGAATTGCACTTTTCATCAGCAAATGCTTTAACAAAAAATATCGAAGATTTTGCAAAAGACTTCTTCGTCAGGTTATCTTTATCTGGTTTCGGGAATAATCATTAACAACTCCAGTAGCTAGACCATTGTGGAGCAGGACTGTCCCAAATCTTTCAAAGTTACCACAATTTCAAAATGACATTCCAAATTTGTGTAAAAATACTATTCAGGTAGTATTTCAAGCTCTAGTAAGTGTTGTTCCCTCTTATCACAATGATTTCAAAGATTTCTTTTGAAAGATAAATATTTTTGGGTAGAAAACAATGTGGAAAATGCAAAAAAGTACTCGTAACAAACAATTTCTAAGTTTTCTTAATTTTTTTTTTTTTCGTAACTATTTTTTTGAGAGACACAAAAAGGTGGGATTGTGTTGGAATGGGTTAAACCAATACCTCACAATTCCAACTTTTTTTCCAATCAAGGAATCATATTTAGGAAAAACGTATTGATGAAAAGAAGAAATTACATGTTGCAAGCAATTTCTCCTTCTCTCACAATCATTTCTGTCCGATATCAAAAAATCACAAACCCTTTTTGATTTGATCTTTATTATTTAATTACTTGTTGTCTGCAACTCTTCGCATATAATTTTGTAGTTTGGTTATCGGTTAAGACCATTATGTTTCTTTGAGTCTTGATACATGGGGAATCCCTATGTGTTTAATATTTGGTATTAAATGTAATTGATATTTTCATTGGTTGAAGGGTTAACATTAATTATATAAGTATCTGTTTAATTAGACAGTCATCTGAAATTTAAGATTGTTGCACTATATATAATCACCACGGTAACTCCCTATGTGATCCCTTGATTTATTACCAATATACATAACAATAAAGAACAAAGACAATATGATGTTAGTAGACCCTTAATTCTCCCTCAATGTTGTGAAGGCCTTTGATGCGTGAATATTCATCCACCAATTAGTCACTAGTACTCACTATTTCCCACACAATTCCACTTTTAACATCTTTCAAGGAAAAGGCTTTAGACAATTTTGATGAAAATAAAGAAATTGCATGTTACAAACATTTTTTCCCACAATATTTTCAACCTCCAAAGACATTTTTTTTTCAAATTTCACCAACTTAAAACTTTTGGCTGCAACTTCTTTGAATTTGAACCATTCCAAATATTGTGTTGTTAAAATAGGTTAACCAAATACCAAAATGACAAAAAAGTTCATTTTTTTCCAAATTTAAAGATCATGCAGATCTTGATTATAATGTTTGGTTTTTGTTTTGAGATAGAAAAGTTGTTGGATATTGAAGAAATTGCTTGTTACAAGCAATTTCTTCACTTTCAGGAGTGTTTTCCTGAGCCCTGCCTCTTGTTCAACCTTGCTCAATCTGTTATTAGTTTAAGATTTATATTTGGGCAGGATATTATAAAAAGCCTTCACAAAACATGTTTGCAAAAAATTCACTTGTGACTATGATTGAAAGTGATATGGACAGACTGGACATACAAACATTGCCTAAACCCATTACCAGAAGACAAAAGTTTAGACTGGTCCAAATTCACAAAAGTTGCATATGGCAGGTTTTAGTTGATGAAATTTAAAAAAAAAACTTTCATCTTATTGGATAGAAAACATTGTGGATAATGAAGAAATTGTTTATGATAAGTAAATTTCTCATTTTCCACAATGTTTTAAGAAGCTTTTCTCTTGAAGGGCCTCAAAAGTTGGGTTGTTTGGGAATGACTTGAGCATATTTGCTAATCTTCTTTTTCTACAGAGAGCACAGTGAAGACTTTGATCAGACTGAGTTTAAGCAATCGGTGGATCTTATACATGTATTGCCCAGGATATGTTGTCCTGTTGCCTGATTGATCTATGTTGGTCAGCGAATCATGAGTGTTAACCCTTGTCATGCTGAATAGAATCCTTTCCGAATTGCGTTAAAGTCAAAGGGGCTGAAAGCACTGGAAGCAAAATTTATTGATCATTATTTCTTTTGAAAATCAATGTGATAAATATAATGACTTGAATGATACAAACAGGTGGTGTAGACAAAGATCAGACAGTACTTATCTGCAGGCTGATCTTTGTCTTTACCTCATACTAAACAGGAATTTCCCGGTTTAAACAAGACAAGAGTCAACACAAATCTGTTCATAATAATTATGTAAAAATTTCATGACAGAAAGAACTACATAGAGAAATGTGAATTTAGGTGAGAGTTTTCAACATACAGCAGACATATAAAATATACTGAAGACATTGTGGTAAAGGCAGAAATGATCAACTAGACCAAATCAGTTTCTCAACCCAGCATATTACAGTTAGTTATTTAACCCCCCCTGTAATATAAAATTACAGCAACGATCAGGATTTCATACAGCGTCTTTTGCATTCAGCAATTTTTTCACAACTGTATTATCAGCAGATTCAAGCTGCTGATCAAGATTGAGGCTACTACTTATCATATCCAACCCAAATAGAGACAATAAAGTTGCATTTAATTTGTCAGCAAGTCAGAGATAGAACTCAATGCAAAAGCATTGACACTGTGCAATGTTTTATGAACTGTTGAAAATAAGTAATGGGCCTTTACCCATTATCGTATAATGACACTTTCTGACACCCTGAAAAAATACAATAATGGTAAACTTTATGGGAAATGGAGAATTTCTTGAAACAAGCAATTTCTCCTTTTCTCACATCATTTCTACCCTATTTTATGATTAAAGCACTATTTATTTTGTGGTCTGCAACTTCTTTCAATATATGCACCAGTCAGCTGGTGATGGGTTAATGCACTTTTAGAATATTTTTGTGGTAGGACCTATCTGTTTGCATTTACCTCAAGGTCATCTTTGAGGTCAATTAAAGTTGAAATAGCTGAAGATGTGACAGCTTCAGTGTAAAACACATTTTGTTAATCTGTACAACTAGATTTTTATTCTCAAGTCTATTACAAAAATGCAAAATTGAAAGAGGTTTTAGGAGATAATTCAACATTGGTTTACATACAACAGTTAGTTCTATTTAATGTCTCCTGAAACATTACAATACAGAATGGGAAATGGTGAAGTTGTAGTTTTTACACAATTCATTTACATAGAGAATATGATTTGAAAACACTTGTATATGACTCATGTGCTTAATGTTTCCATACATTTCATTGGCAATATGAGAGTAAAAAGGTTCTATGTGCTTCATTCAGCTAAGCCATGATAAATGAACTATTAACCTTTGTCATGCTAAATACAACCTTTAGAACTACATCAAAATTAAAGGGCTGAAAGTGCTAGAATGCATATATATGGGCTAATATTTTTTTTGAAAATAAATCTTATAAGTAGCTCAAACTTTAACCCTTTCCCGTTTTTCAAAATTTTAGACCAGTCCAATTTGAAAGAAGTTGCAGACAACAATTAAAAGCGGGTACAATTCAAAAACTAATGAACCTACAGGTTAGAAAATATTGTGGGAAAAGAAAAAATTGCTTGTTGCAAGCAATTTCTTCTTTTTCCACAATGTTTTCTCAAGTATAAATTCACTGGGACGTGAAAACAAGGGATTGTACAGGAAAGGGTTAAAGGAACATATAGATGCTGTAGAGTAAGATAACCTAAAATATGCAGGAATGTTTCAGGTTCAGCTTGACAAGGGTTACCTGAATTATCTAAGAAATTAATGTAGCAAAAGATACGTGTCATTAAGATTTTACTAATTCATCAATATTCTCACAAATTGTTTGCCATATTACATCAATAAAGTGTGGTATACCTATACAGAGGTAATTTGGTTATAACTTCTACAAGAGAACTCTATATAATAAAAGAACAATGATGTCCTTCAGACACACCTCTTGTTGTAACATTATTCTCAGTAGTTAAGCTAAGAGAATGATTTTCGATTAGCCTTCTTACTGTGAGCAATCGTCCGTCTATTATTCTGTGGGTCTCTGTCTGTAAAAACTTTACATTTATAATTATTTTAAATCTATTCAAGAAACAAAGCTCATATTTGGCATGATGTTAGATCACACTGATACCTATCTTCAGATATAAAGGTCCAGATCATATGATAAGGTGAATGTCATTTTCCAAGGTCAAGCTTTTAAAACAATAACAAAAACACTAGACATTTACAAGTACTTTAAGCATATTCAAGACACAATGCTCTTATTTGGCATGATGATAAATCTAATCAATGAAGGTCTACAAATGTCAAGGTCATTTGTCAAGGTCAAATTTTTGCGGAAGATAAAATGCTGATATTTGACATGATGATAGATCTAAGCGATTCAAATCTGCAGATATAAGGGTCTTTGTTAAACTTTTGCAAAACTAAACCAAATATTTACATTTTCAATTACTTATAAATGTGTTTGGTGCACCTAATCATTGTTATGATGGTTTCTAAAACAGTTCCGCCCCAACATTCAATGTAATCTTAGGGCTGGTTATCAAACTTGGGCACAGTTATTACTGGTGAAATGCCAATTAGTTATTACTGGTGTAATACAAATGAGTTATAGACGAATGACTCTTTTCATATGTTAGACAGAAAAATGGGTCAAAGTCACTAACACCAGAATCAAGAGCATGGTCTGTAACAGACTGAGCTCACCGGGCTTGATCATAGTCATTAGTGAGAGTATATTTTTACCTGTTTCATAAGCTTTTGGGAGATGGAAAAAAAATGTAATCAATCAAAGCTGGTTGACATCCAGGTGTGTTACCAAATATGAATTAATATTTGAGCTTTGTAATCAGATGAGAGATCATCAATTAGCAAAATGAACATTTGGAGGTTAAGTGAAAGAAAATCAGAAATTGCAAATTGAAAATAAAAAAGTAAAAAATGATAAAAAATAAACTTGCAATTAAGACTGAAATGATTTGTAAAACAATATAAGTTAAAGAAAGTGTTTTAACCAACTACAAAATGGCAAAATTCTAGACTTGTTAAAATTGAAGAAGTTGCAGACAACAATCTTATGTTGTTAAAATATTGTTTATATTATTCTTTGTCACAAGCAATTTCTTCATATCCGCAATATTTTCCTAACTATATTTTCTTGAGGGGTATCAAAGTGAGAATGGTGTGGGTTAAAGCTAATACAAAGTAATTTCCCAAACAGTGTCTTTAAATTAATATAACATGGTTATAGAAGAAATAATAACAATTTTTTGACTCAGAATTGAAAAAATATTTTTGGACTTTATGTTAGATCATTTCATGTACACACAACATTGATCGCAGTAGCGGAAAATGTCGGTAGCGAAAATTTTTGGGACGAATCCGTAATCAGCGTTTTCACAGGACTTTATATAAAAAATCGTCCAATAACAATACGAAAATGAATAAAATTATTAATTCTATCATATGTGACTTTGATTTGTAAAAGTCACTTTGAATTACGTGATTTGCGGACTTCAAATACGTTTTCGATAGCTCAGGTAACGTACGCAGTTATAAGGTAAAAACTGTGATAAAACATGCAAAAAAATTAAAAATCATGGTCAATATTATTCTTCTCATCGATCCCGAAATTAATAGTATTTTTCGGAATTTTATTCAGTAATACTTTGTTCAATATCAACTAAAAACTTTGCATAGAGTAAAGAACGATCTCGGGGGTTAATTCCCCAGAGCTCAAATCTCAAATCTCGCGGTAAACGAGAGCGAGATTTCACCTTTTCGAATTCGTCAAGGGGACGGGATACACAGCCAATCAAAATCTGTCTCTATGTCGTGCTCATGAGATAGTAAGTCGTTCCCACGAGATAATCATCCAACTTGGTTTCTTCTCTAACGCGGCATCCATTTTAAAGTTATAAATAGCTCAAATAAACAAAGACCGACTTTGATTGGTTGTGTATCTCGTTCCACGACATAGCAATTCATTTTCTTTCTTCTTTTTCTCTAAATAAAAAAACACACATGTCACCTCCATACCACCGTAGTAAAGTGATATCGAGGACATTTTTTTCGTTAGATATGTAGAACGTTCGCCGCCCATAGTACGACAAGATACATGGGGAGATGCAGTTTATGAAAGCCCTACATATATCTTAATTACATGCTTTCAAAGCAAGATTAAGGATTTGAAAGTGGCTTAAATGATCTACTAGATGACCTGTCAAAAGCCTTCTGTCATTTTAGAACACCCAATCATAAACTACAAAATGAATGTGGACAAAATTGCACATTCACATGTATCGTTGACCGTAACATTGTCTAGAACTTTGAAAGAGCTGTACTAAGGACATCTTGCTCGCATACCGACAATATATGTTTAATGGAGGTTAAAAGTTAAAAAACAGAAATCAGTCAGTTAATGCTATTTCTTAATTCAATTAGATGTAGGTCTTTAAAGAACAAAAGAAGATGACTTTTTATAGGAATAATTGTACAATTTTTCTAATGATTAACATTTTCATGTTATGAGCTCGTTTTTGACTAATAAAATATTAGATTAACATGGTAAATCCCGCTTTTAAGCATAAAAGGTAACCGAGTAATTAATTGTTATATCCAAATATCATTCTAAGTGGAGTATTCCTGTAAAAAGAATCCTCTCAGACCGGTTAAAATCTTCTAGCTATCTTTGAACAATACCTTTTTTTAAGTCGTTATTTTCTCAATTTCAAATGACATACAGATTCTTTAATTTACGCAAAAGTGTTGTATTTGTTCTACTTCTATAGATCGATTTATCTTCAAAATCTATCCGATATGTATGATCTCTTTTTTTCTGCATTAGACTTCACGATTTGGTTTGTTTCAAACTTTTTTTATTGCGTATCATGTTAAGCAAAGCTTCTATTTGTATATAGATGGTTGTGAAATTTATCTGGATTAATTGAGGGGCGTATTATTTTCATTAGTTGGTTTAAATGGCGCATAATAAATGAGAACATGGAGTGCTTGAATTATCAGCCAAAATGTACAATAAAATATGAGAACATTAAGCCGTCATTTGGATTTTGATTCGTCACAAGCTTATTCTAAACCTCGCTTCATTGCTACCGAATTTGCTTTTCTGTCAAAGATATCTCTTTCCTGTCCAAACACGGGATTTTACATTGCTGTGATTTTATGCTTGAGAAAACATTGTGACAAGCAATTTCTCCTTTTCCAACAATAGTTTCTATCACATAGGATAATTTCATTTCAAATTGCATCCAGTTTTCGTAGTCGTCTGCACTGAACCTCTTCCAATTTAGACCAGTCTAAAAATTAAAAAAAAAAAAAAAAAAAAAAAAAAAAACAACGGGAAGGGGCTAAAGAAAGTGTACAAAACTAATCATCCTGCAATGCCCTACAATATCAGTATGTACACTTCAGAACCCATTCGGATGTTTTAACCCTTTACTGTACAATTACTGTTTTTTACGTCCTTGTGATTTTTCTACTCGAGAAAAGATTGTGGGAAAAGAAGAAATTGCTTTTAACAAGCAATTTCTTCATTTTCCACAACATTTTCTACCCTGCTGAATGGTTATTTTTCAAATCAAAGCCACTATAGATTGTCGTCTGCAAAACCTTTGAAATTTGACAGGTCTAAAAAAAATAAAACAGGAAAGTGTTAAATGCACCCTATGAGTGCGGCCTAGGTGTTAAGCGACCTTAGTCATTGAGACCCCATGAATTTCTCGTATGTATAAATCCAGGGCATTCTTGAAAATTTGTAAAGTTTCTTTGGCAATAACTCTGTCTGGTGGTCTATTCCATGCGTTGATAATTCTTTGACTGAAGAAGTTCTGTCTGATATTTTGTGTTGGAAGTAGCTTATTAAGTTTTAATGAGTTCCCTCTAGTAAATTATGTACATAGCGTAAAAAGAGTTTCACCAGAAATTCCTTCCTTGCCTTTAGAATTTTGTACTGCAACATCGGTATACTTTTATGTGAAGTATTCATTTTGGTTTTGGGACCCAAACGCCGTAACTACAGCTTATTTCAGGTCGTCAACCAACCTTTGTACTTTTTCGTAACATGTTATTTGGCTGTAAATATTGTAAAATAACACAGTTTAATATCGAAGAGAAACTTCCCTGTTGGAGTCAGAGGACGTTGCCAGAGGAGTCAGTGGGCGGGGCAAGCGATCCGCCAATATTGTCTGCTTATATAGCAACTTCAAATTTAAGCCAGGTTCTATTTCAACCTGTGAATTCATCAAATCTAGTGCTAACTATTTTCGACACTGACAATGATAACCAAGATGGTTTAAAATTGAAATTTAACCCTTTCCTATTTTGCAAAATTTTCGACCTGTCCAAATTCAAATGTTTTGCAGACGAAAATTTAAAGTTGATTGAATTTAGAAAATAACCATTCAGTACGGTAGAAAATATTGTGGAAAAGGAAGACCAGTCTAAAAATTGCTTGTTACAAGCACTTTCTTTTTTTTACAAAGTTTTTCAATTCAAAAATCACGGGGACGTAATAATCAGGGATTGAACGAAAAAGGGTTAAGGTATCCATTTTTTCACATACAGAGTCCGGTTTTCACTTCAGGTATCCATTTTTTCACTTTTTTCGTTTTTTTTATTAACCCATTACCACACGAGACAATTTTAGACCGGCCCAAATTGAAAGAAGTTACAGACGACAATTTCAGTTGGTGAAATTTTAAAAATCTTTGTCTTTTGGGGAAGAAAATGTTGTGTATAATGAAGAAACTGCTCGATACAAGCGATTTCTTCATTTTCCACAATGTTTTCCAAAGCCCTCTTCTTGAGGGTTGTCAAAAAAGTCATTGTGTAGGAATGAGATAGGTAGCGTTAGTTAAATACTTTTGCTAGACTATATTTTCAAGTGCTGATCAGCTCCTCAATTAAAAGCTATCGTAACCAGTGCTCAAGGGACATTCTAACACAAATTCATCAAATCCAAAGTTTTTTTTTCCAGATTTCGCTCAGTAACGATATACATATAGCCAATATGCAAAAAGTAATGTCTTTCACTGAATTAAAATCTTTGACAGAATATCAACCCTTGTCGTTCTGAATCCTTCTTTGAACTGCATTAAAACCAAAGGGCTGCAGAAACTAGAAGCTTTCATTGAAGGTAAATATTTCTTTTGAAAAATCCATTTGATAAACGAATCTAGTTGAAAAAGGACAATCAGGTTATGTAGACGAAGACCAAACTGCACTTATGTGAAGGCTTGCTTTTGTCTATGCCTCCTGCCAAAACAATAATATTCGGGGTTCATCATGACGAGGGTTAATTTGACCTGTCAAATAAACATTTCTATCTCTTCGAAATCGAGCGAGAGATCTTAGTTTCAGAAGAAGATCATTTTGAGTTTCTCTGACGCAAGTGTCAAGTTGTGCCAATTTGTCCATCACATTTTATCTGATCAGAATTTCTTGAAGTAATCTGAAACAGAGAATGAGCTCACCAAGATTACTGGCATAGCGCAGTTGGTAGCGTGAAGGCCTCCTAATTACGGGGAGTCCCGTGTTCCATTCCCGTTCGCGATGAATATCCTATCCCACATTTGTGTCCCTCCAGTAGATAATCGTAAACCTAATGGGGTGAGAAGCTTGAGGTTCGGAAAGAATGTTAATCTTACAACTTCAGGAAATTCTGGCCACAGACGGGAAAATGAATTTGACAAGAAGTCCCATTGTTCAATGACTTGGCTTAGAAATGCACAATCGGGCAATGTGATGTTGAATTCAATTTGACCCGGGGGTTGGGGAAACATAGACCAGGACATTTCAGAGAAATTAAGAAAGATATATATCGTAAAGGGTTGAGAATTTACCTTTAAATTCATCTTGACCGATCGCATTGTCAATCAAAATCAATCAACCAATCAAATCATTCATTTAAACCGGAAGGGAAATTGAACTCCGATAATTGCCTATATTTATGTGAAGCATTTAATTGGTTCGGTGACTTAAACGTGGTAACTACAATTATTAAGCTGTAGTTACGACATTTAGGTCGCATAACAAAAATTGCATTTTTTATGCTACTGACCATAAATTTCATAAAATGTCTTCCTTTTATATATAAGTGGAACTTACTTTTTAGAGCACAGTTGGTGTGGTCAGCGAGTCGCTAGTTTCAATGGTCCTGGCTCATTGACCAATTACTGGCCCCGCCCACTTACTTCGTTAGCCCCGCCCATTGACTCGTACATGAAGTCCCGCTTCGATTTGTAACGGCGTTTATTTGAAGAATTAGCCAGTAACATGTAACTAAAAAGTAGAATGGTTGGTTGGTGACCTAAACGTCGTAACTAAAGCTTGAATAAACTGTAGTTATTTCATTGGTAGACAGGTTATTTGCTCTGAGCCGCGATAGGTCAATTATGGCCCTACAGCAAAAAATAGCATCCTAACTTGAATAGTTGTGAAGAAGCAAATGTTATTAATATAAGGGTAAAATGCACAAATATAGGGTACAGGACATGACACCCATTTTGCATAGCATGTTTCAATGGTGTTAAAATATTACGTGAACATCGTCTAAAACTTGATAAACAATGTATTTTTGGAGTATCAAGACTTTTCCCCCCGCAGATGGAATGAATAAAATGAAAATTCTAATTTGACACTAATTCCCTCTTTTTTCATTGATGAAGCATCAGCTTGCATATCAACGGGAAGGAAGGAATTGGCGGAATAAAATAGGTAGATCATAAGTGAAGTTTCATTCTATTTGACATGGGGTATATATGGAGATATGGACCCGGACATTTTAGAGAAAATAAGAAAATAATATTTAAACATATGACCCGAAGAATATTTACTTTATTTCAAGGGCTTTGATAAACGCTGCATAATACAAAATTCTAGTATTGGAACTTGAATAATCTTGAGAAACAGAAGAAAAGATTACTTTAGGGGTCAGAAATACACAAAACATAAAGTATAAGATATTAAGCCCCCTATTGTCAGAGCACGGCTTAATCGAGTTAAAATGTTAAATGCACAATATCTAAGGCTTTAAAAACAATGTAAATATGAAATTTCAAGAATTTGGTACCTGGATTTGGGAGATTAAATGAAATTTAAAATCAACCACAAGCCCCTTTTCCCATGATTTTTGAGGCCCGAGATTATAATCAAGGGAAACCCTTATAAAGAGATCATATATGAGGTCGCATTTGAATTGGCCCCAAGGTTATAGACAAATCGCTCTGGACAGACGGAGGGACCCAGAAGGAAAAAGAGAGAGAAAAAAGTTCCTAACATAATTAACAAATCGCGGCTGTCAATCAAAAGACCAGTCAACCTATGAAATCAGTCACAGAGACAGGAATTTAACGTTGCACTCCGATATTGACCTCTTATGTGAAGCATTTTGTTTCATTAGCGACTTAACCCTTCCCTGTTTTTCAAAATCTTAGACTTGTCCAATTTGAAAGAAATTGAAGACGACAACTAAAAGTGAGTGCTACTTGAAAAATAACCTGCCGACAGGGTAGAAAATATTACGGGAAAAGAAGAAATTGATTGTTTCAAGCAATTTCTTCTTTTCCCGCAATGTTTTCTCATACAAAAAACAGGGATTGAACAGGAAAGAGTTAAACTACGTAACTATAGCTTATTCAAGCTTTACTTTGCACCAATAGGTCCTGATATATAAGTTTTATACCATTGTGGTAAATACGAAGCCAATATGGCCTAGTTTTAAAATATCGTACTCTGAAAACGAAGCCGTGAAGCAAAATCTTGGACTCTGGGTGTCCTGTGGGTAATGGTTTTGTATTCAATTCTCTTACACGCATTTGTCCATTTCGTTTGTAATCACATACCATCCATCTGTAGATCTTTCCTTCCAAGAGAAATGGACAATCCTTACCAGGATATAAGTCTGCCGTGAGAATAGGCCGCTTGCTAAACTATAGATAATGTCATCATATCATATGAATTTCCTAAAGAAATCCTTAGATATGAAATGCCAACATCTAACGAATGGTTTGTCGATTACATCACACGGGGCGAAGAAAACATTATGTGAAGAAACTTAATTGCTTTCTAAGGGAGACTGCTTTCTTTTATCCAACAAATGTTCAAGTAGTATCAATTATTTCCCCTGCAACACTATGCGATCTCTACTTCGAACTGGTTCGATCCCCGACGGCGGCACTCATCCTTTCCGACTATTTGTCTCCCACCAATGGGTCGATAATCGTAGACCTATGTGGGATAGCAGCTAGAGGCTAGGAAAGGATGTGATGGCGGTACTGGTGTGAGAAATACCAGTAATACATTGTTAGGTGCTCCAGCCGCCGCGATATAAATGAAAGATTGTTGAAAGCGGCGTAAAACCCCATTCAAACAAACAAAAAAAATCGAATTAGGCGAACGCTCTTTTGAAGTGCATTCCAAAAAAATCTGATGAAGGGATACAAAAAAGCCATTTGTGAGAAGGAGCGCTAAAGTTTTCATTACGTGTCATGTATGGAATCTAGTCTCGCCCATAAAAGCAATGTCTTTAGATCGATTAAAATTATTTTAAGGAACTGGAAAATGAGTAACAGAAGGGTCATTCCTATATTCCATTGAAATCAAGTTCCGGCAATTCAATCCACTTTTTTTTATCCGAGTCTTCATTTTGGCTTTTAGCACCGCTAAAGCGTCACCCAAGGATCACTCATGTGAAATTTGGTTGAAATCTGTGCAGCAATTTTTGAGTAGAATATTTTCTAAAGTAAAAGTTTGAGAACAAACACCATGCCATCGACAAAAGCCCTCTAGTTTATAACCAGTGGAGCTATTAACCCTTTCCCGTTTTTGAAAATTTTAGACTTGTCCAATTTCAAAGACGTTGTAGACGATAATGAAAAGTGAGTGCAATTTGAAAAAGTTACCAACCAACAGGGTAGAAAATATTGTGGGATAAGAAGAAATTGCTTGTTACAAGCAATTTCTTCTTTTCCCACAATATTTTCTCAAGTATAAATACTCAGGGACGTAATTTCGAGGGATTAATCAGGAAAATGTTAAACTGAGGATCATATCTACAAGGCGTGTGCGAGACGCAAGGTCAATCAAAATAGAAACATTTAAATGAGACGGGGATCCATTGTCTATGGAGAATGAAATGAACAACTTTAATTGACAGATCGTAGCTGTCAAACAAAAATCGATTGACCATTTAGAGCATTCCTTAAGATCGGAATTGAACTTTGTTCTCCATCCTCGGTCGTAGCGACGTAGCTTAGCAAATAAGGAGACCCCGGGGAATTCGAGGATGTTTGTACTCCAACATTTAGATTAAGTTTTTTTGTTGGCTAGGCTAATGAATCGTGGTAACTACAGATTTTTCAAGGTCGAAATTATTTTTTTTTATTTTATGTTAACAAAATTATGTCGAACCTTATTCGAACTACAGAGGTCAGTGGGCGTGACCAGCGATAAAGTAATCACGGATCCTAAATATACACGTAACATGATATTGAGAATTCCTGCTTTAATAAAGCAATAACTTGATATCGAAATGAATACATTTACATGTGCAACTATTTTTCAGATTTTATTTAATCATATAAACATAAAATACATAAATTATTTCAAACAAGCAAACAAATATACCAAATCCCCTGTCGGTCGTGGACTTTTTTTTTCTGACAAGTCCATCATCCGTATTTTTTGCAAAAAATCTATTGACCGAAACATAATTCAAAATTCAGCAGTAACTCATGACAAGAGAAATCAGCTAAATATCTACAAGAAAATCTCTTCAGAAAATGGGATTTCAATGAAGTTTTCTTAATCCAACAACCGTTTTCTTCACCAAACGTATGTAGACGAAAACAAAACCCGATCCGTAACTAACGATTTTGAATACACTCATAAAAGTTCAGCTAAATACCTGCAGGCATAAAGATGAAAAAAATATAAAAATCGAAAAGTGATTGACCAAATAGATAGATCAAAATGTATCACGAAGTATTATTATGAATTTAGAACTCGTGTAAAGATCACGTGAACTATATAAGAATGTCAAATAGTAATAAACAGTTCCGGCCAAACAGTTGAATAAATTTTTTGATGAAATTGAATCTGCTTAAGATGCGCTACTAAAACAAATCATAATCCAATTAGCCAATCGCTGGGGCCGTCCACCAACTCCGCCCATTGACTCCAAAAGGAAGTTCCATTGCGATGTAAACGGAGTTATTTTGTAAAACGTACGGCCAATAGCACGTAACAAAAAGTGAAATGGTTGATTAGCGAATAAAATGTAGTTGCAACGTTTAACTCGCCCAACCAACAGAATGCGTCACATACATGGCGGACAATATCGGGGCTCAAAGTTCACTCCTAGTCTAAATGAATGATTTAATTGGTCGACAGAATATTTGATTGCCACTCCCGATTGGTCAATAGATACTACAGACACTTTGCGTTACATAGATCTGGAATCCATTACCTTTGCGTCGTGAAATTCCGTGATTCAGTCGAACAAATGATTGATCCATCACTAGACAACAAACTTCTTAGACGTTTCTAAATTGATAGACGTTGCAGGCAATATACAAAGAGTGTTTTTGTTACTTTTTTAAATCCAAAACCTTGTAAGGAAGATTAAATACCAAAGTGGAAAGTCAAGAGATTACTCGTTTTGACCTATTTCTCCTATTTCCACAAGGTTTTCACAGTTTTTATCCTTCATTAACACTGGATGCGGGATTGTATATTTATTGACGAATCACAGCTTACAAATAATAATAATAATAATAATAACAAAAACCAACATACAAAAAAAGTAAAAAAGAAAAACAACAAAAAAAACCCCCAAAACAATTGACCAATTATTCCGGTGATTTAGACCGGAAGTTAACTTCGAAATCAAGATTATGCCGACATTGGTGGTTATCCTTTAGGTTGGTTTGGCGACTTAAACGACGTAACTACATTTAATAATAATAATAATAATAAAACCCCCAACAAAAAACAAAAACAAAAAAAAAAAACCCACCACCACCACCACCAACAACAAAAAAAAAAAAACAAGACACACAAAAAAAAGTAAAAAAAACCCCAACAACCCCCCCAAAAACAATTGACCAATCATTCCGTTGATTTAAACCGGAAGTTAACTTCGAAATCAAGATTAGGCCGACATTGGTGGTTATCATCTAGGTTGGTTTGGCGTCTTAAACGACGTAACTACATTTAAGGTCTCAGACCAACCATTTTACTTATACTAACCATATAAATTCTTTGCAAAATAACGCCTTCAATATCCAAGTCAAACATCCCGTTTGAGTCAGTGAGTTATTCTTCAATTCGAAAATAACTCCTGCGGTGTTTAATCTCATTTATCAACAATGTCTATCTCAAACCTTTTCTGCAACACAAATGCTGAACACGCTTGAAAGGAATTGCAAACGACATTCCAAAGAGCTTTCACATTGGGAGGGAAGCAACTAAAGTAACTTTGGTAGAAACATGTTGGAAAAGGGAGAAATTGCTTATTGTAAGCAATTTCTCCCTTTGCCAACATGTTTCCCTGAACATTATATTTCAGGACTAGAAAAATAGTGATTTCTTCTTGGATTTTATTGAAACGGCGATATTTTATCAAAATTGTCCAGAGTTATACGTATAGAAAAATCACAACATATCTTGTAATAGGTTCGTGTGCTGTCATTGTTTTACTACGACGCTCTATAAACTAAAAGCTCCTCTCCCCAACCCAAAACTAGACATCCATCACTCTCTCTGTAACTTAAACATTTAATATAATTGAATGACACATTTTCCGGTTCATCAATCAACACCTTATGTTGAGTCCCATCATTGTTAATCAAATGTACGTCTGACCGAAAACAACAGACCAGTATATTGTCAGTGTCATCAACGTACATGTCAATTGGTTCATAGAATTCAATGTCACCGCACCTAGTTTTATCATTAGGAAAAGTAAACAGGACATCACCCTCTGTACTCATACACACAATTCTATTTGGGTCTTCAAATGATAAATATATCTTATCTCCGCGTTTACCTACTTTTATTTGTACTACTTCGCTATCAACAAATGGAATTATGCTTAAACGAATCTGTTTCCGCACCAGACCATGTCGATTTAGTATTCGTACACACGTCTCAATGTTCTCTTCACAAATAGTATAGATTTCACCATTCAAAGCATCAACACTGTGACAGTGTACACCATCCCCCAGATCTATCTTCTCTCCTGGTGTCAGCTCGTTTGATGACACGTTTACAAACTGTAGGTATTGATTCATCTGTGCTATAATGACTTCAGTGTTACTCATAGAACGGATATTACAAAGCCTGCCTTCTAACCTTAGCGTCGACAGTGTTTGAGACAATTCACTATCCATTAGTCTTATGCAATTAGGAAAAAAAGTAGCACAAATAAACCGTCCATCTGGTAGAAATGTACAATTGAAAACACCACCCACTACTACATTTACTGTATGACTCTTCTCGAAACTCGCATTCCACAACGATCTCGGTTTATAGTCGCTTTGGTATGTCAAACCATCTTGAATAAAAGAAAATATCTGGACTCATCATAAGACGACATATTCTCACTTCAGTGGTATTTATCACAACATCTTTCGGAATAGTCAAAACCAGCTAGTCTGGTAATAGCGAATTTCAAACTCGTTCGAATTCAAAGGCGTCGTAGAAATTGTTTCAGCTGACACAATTGCGTGTTTGAGAATAGACAACAGTGCGGGAAAAGGCGAAATTGCTCGGTTCAAGAAATTTCCCCTTTCCCCACAATGTTTTGTCATTTCCTTGCCTCCGGGGGCGTGACCATATTTTGTGGGGAATATTTATATTTGATTTATGATCTGTACGTCAATAAAAATATCTATTGCAGTTAACTTGAATTCAAAAGATAAAACACACAAACGAAAAATTATCTCGTGCGACCGCTCTTATCAGCCAATCAACCTCGACATTATGTCGAGTGAGCGACATTATCATCCAACCAGGTCCTCTGTGGCTTCCATTGTGAATTGAAAAAATAAATAAATAAATAAATGAAAAATAAAAACTTCAGAAAACAGATTTCGTTATTGCTATTTTTTTTTATTTTTTATATGATAGAACTCAAGAATTTTTTTTCGAATTCTTTTATAAATTTAAACTCAAGAAAACGGAGTTCGTTTTTCACCCGATTTCTTAAAAAAAGAAAAAAACCTTCAGAAAGCATAAGATTATATTGTAGGAACGAGATATACAAAAAGAATTGCCCATATTTCCTCTATGCCACTGTTCAATTAGCCACGGGTTGAAGTTCGTGTGTGAGCGTAAAGAATGATTGATGTATTCGACACTCCCCCCCCCCCAAAAAAAAAAAATTGGTTCAGTCGTTCCATACATTTAAACTTTATAGACTAGTTGACTAATCCGGCGGCTGTCAATCAAAGAACCACTCGACCAGTCATATCGTTCATGAAGAACCGACGTGAACTATGCACTCCAACAATGGCCGACGTTATTGTGAAGCATTTTGTTGGTTTGGCGACTTAAACGTCGTAACTACGGCTTATTCAAGCTGTAGTTACGACGTTTACGACACCAATCAACAATTTTACACTTTTTACATGGTTCTTGCTATAAAGCCGTTTAACGTCGAAGCGGGGCCGCAGTAACAGCGCAGTCGGTAGTGCGTATGGTACAGGGCTCAAACCCAGATCACGGCAATGATAATTTCCGACGTTTGTCTCCGACCAATGGGTGGATATTCATTAACCTAGGTTGGATGAGCAGTTGGAGGCTCGGAAAGGATGTAGTGGTAGAACTGGTGTTAGAAATACCAGGAATACATAGTTAAGTGCCCAAGTCGCCGTTGTATGACTGAAATACTGTTAAAAGTGGCGTTGTGTCAAACCCAATTCAAACAAAAAAGTTAATAGTTAAGCTGAACGTCCTGGCGGAATTCAGGGGTGTAGAAAGCGGGGGCCACATCCTCACGAGTGGAGGGATATGATGCCATCCCTTTCTCATATATTAGATTTGCTAAGTAGAACGTTCGCCATCCTTGGTACGACAAGAAGGTGGAGCCAGCGATCCGTCAATTATGATTTCTGTCTATAAAATGCCGAATTTGTCGAACTCTGAAAGGTTTCGTTGCTATTTCCCCTTACCCAAAATTAAAGAATTTACAATGAATTCTTTCCGAAAAAGTTTCATATAATTGTCCAAATCTTCTTTTTGACATTTTCTGTATGATAAATGCCATGATGACTTAAATCAAAATATCAGAGGATTTCTCTGGTTTGAGAGAGAAAATTATGCAAAACAAAAACAACAATAACAACCTTTGGCATGACTTTTAAGTTTGGAAAGTATCGTGAAGGAGTCATTGTCCCTAACCTAGAATAAAGTTATTATTTAGTTTCTAGTTTCGTCTATCAAAAACGAGCGCCGAAAAATACCTCCATGAGCAAAATTTTGAGTACGCAGCTATTTTGTAAGCTTGTGCACATGATAGTTTTATTTAAAATGTATCAAAATTTGTTAAATACTTGCTTTGTTCGATCGATGTCATTCAATTATAAGAAATGAAGATAATAATTCTTGTTTGCATGGAGGTATGAAACAACAAAACTTATAGCACTTATGTAGAAGTCCGCTTCGAGTATTCATACAGTGTGGTGTCCGTGGTCGAGAGATAAAGCGTCGGCTTCCCGATCAACAGGTCCTGAGTTTGGATTCCCGGGAGCGGCTATCGATCCTGGTTCTGCCATTGGCCCACACTTTCGTTGCGAGTACTGGTGCATCTTCCAGGAAGCAGAATCGAGAGGGGTTAATCTAAGTTGGAGGACTTAATTCCCAATCGATGTAAAATAAATAGGTTTAAACCACTCATACAGTGTGACTAGTATTTCCGTTTCATACCTCCATATGAAAAAAAAATTCTCTTCATCTCATAAATGGTCTTATGATGGGACGCAGCGGCTGATCCGTAGTTCAAATCCCACTGTTTTTATTGGAGTTATTCTGACTGAACAAAACGACTTGGTACATATATTTGTGAAGGTAGAAGTGCTGTTTAACCCATTCCCACACAGTTACGCTTTTGGACGCCCCTCAAGAAAACCAAGTTGGAAAACATTGTGTAAAAAGAAGAAATTGCTTGTAACAAGCAATTTGTTCATTTTACACAACGTTTTCTACCCCAAAAGTTAAAATAATCTAAAATTTCATAAAATTCGAATTATCGTCTGGAACTCCTTTCAATTTTAGATCAGTCTAAAATATAGCCGTCTGGTAATGGTATATTTGAACTCGATTGTTGAGGGTTTAGCATGGTAATAGACTAGAAGCTATAATTTTCCGGCTACATACATAATTTGCATTGTGTTTATGTATGTGATAGATTAAACTCAAAACTACCTTTTGCACGTGCCATTTTTCCATAGTCATCAAATGCTGGCCTTCCAATAATATCTAATCTATTGGGTATATTTCCATTCGAAGGGACCTGGAATAAGATTTAAACTATATCTTTTTTTCTCTGATACATACTAAAAACCATTATAAAAGTGAATAACATGTAATAAAAGAAAGGAACAGTGAGGTCTAGCACTTTAGGTGATAGATTGAGCTTTTATTTTGGCTCTAAGAATTGAAAATTAAATAACAACTCATGTTTTTTATAGTAATATGTAGGGTGTCATATTACTTTTAGTTCCTAATGATTCATTGCAATTAGTTAAATACAAGTTTTTGTTTACCTGATTGATCAAATTAGAATTTGTATTGGAGATTGGTTGAGGTCTTGGATGACTGACTGTTGAAAACTGTTGAATCTGCGAATGTTGGTTCTGATGTTCATTGTGGCTCGGAATAGAACTGAAAGCTACAATCGAATATATTGTTAAAATGACCTTCAAACGTAGCATTGACTATGAAACTAGATTACAAATGCTGCTCTATGGAGGATGATTGTGCAATTTGTGTGATATCGAATTAGGTCCATTAATTAGGTGTATCGGCTTAGATCAAATCTCTGTGACACTGAAGTGTAAAATTGTTTATAGTTCATAATTCATAACTGCAGAGAAGACCAATCATGCAAGTTTTAATTAAATTCTGTGGATGGATGTGAAACTTTTTGTTCGACAAAACCTTAACAATCAGGAGTAATTTGCTCTTGAACCTTCTGGATTCTATGCCTTATATGGCGAATTAACACATCGCAGAGAACAAATCTATCCACTATTTTAAAAGTTTTTGTTCGGACAAAATCGGATAGATTTTCTTCGACGTTTCTATGTAAAATAGAATCGAATAGGCGGATGCAAAATATAGCCCAATGGGCACCGAATAAATTAACTTAGTAGAGGGTCACTAATGCTATATACCAAGTATCAGTGCTCAAGGCTTTCTGGTTGTCGGTCCATTTAACCCTTTCACACATGAGGAAATTATAGACTGGTCCAAATTCAAAGAATTTGCATATGACAGTTTCAAGTTGATGAAATTCTTAAAGTCTTTGTTCCTTGGGGAAAAACATTGTGGATAATGAAGAAATTGCTTGTGACAAGCAATTTCTTCATTTTCCACAATGTTTCCGAAGTCGCTTTCTTGAAAAAGCGTCATCGTGTAGGAATCTCCTTACAGAGTATCAGCTTTCTAATCTGTTTATTTTTTTTATAAAATAGGATGTGTCCGGGCGGATACAAACTATTTTGACATAATGCATTCCTAGATTCAAACATTTCAGAGAGTAGGCCAAAGGTCAACGTAAAAGATTTAACTTGAAGCAAGATGAAAGATAGTCTTTTATATTATTTCAATTGATAATTGATAGTTAACCTTAACCATGATCAGTAAGATTGTTAAATCTCAAATCTAACATTCAATTCTAAGCAAATTGTTAGATAACAAGAGGCCCATGAGCGCCTAAGACGCTCTACTGGTTATCAAGTTTTCCGTTAAAGAAATCTGACATTTAATGAAGTTAATTGCTTAAAGAAGAGTGCATTAAGGAAAAAATTGACTTTATCCCCTTTATTATTTTGAGCATCAATCCTCAATGCCCCTTTTCTTGTGTTTCTTGACGGATCCACTCTATTTCCACAAGGAAGTTTCCATATGACCCTACAATCATAATGTGAAATTTTCATCAGAATCTGACAATAATTTGTGGACTTTATCACATAAACAGGATTGTTTTGAATGAAAATCCATAAGCCCCTTTTCCAGTGTTTTCTGATGGATCAATTTCATTCCAAAAGGATCTTTCCTTACAACCCTAGAATCGTCCTTTGAAATTTAGAAGACAATTTGATAATGATTGTGATCTTCATCACATTCACAAGAATGTTTTGAATGATAATCTGTAAGGCCGCTTTCCTGTGTTTCCAATGCCACAATTATTCCATGCATCTTTGAAGAGAATCCGATAAAACTGTTGACTTTATTGTGTTAACAAAGATCAAGTTCTCATACGGCCCCTTTTCCCGTGATATTTTACTGTTGGTTTTATTATTCTGTGAAAATTAAAAGTGAATCTGATGAAATATGGGGACTTCATTATGTTTACTAGATTATTTGAAAAAAATCATATGGCCCCTTTTTACATGATACTTGGTGGATTGTACCCAGTTCTTAAAAGAACCATTTAATTGATTGTATAATCATTCTGTGGAATTTTAAAGAGAATCCGGTGAAATCAAGGAACATCATTGTGTTAACTAGAATAGTAAAAAAAAAAAAAAGACTTTAATAATTTTTGGTAAAAAATTTTCATAAAGCCCCTTTTCTCGTGAAACTTAACAAATCAGACCCAATGTACAAAGGAACAATCCTAATGATAAATAGTTTGAAGAAAATAATAAAGACTGAGGACTTTTTTGTGATATTGATGTTTTTATAATAAAATTTTCATAAAGCCCCTTTTCTTGTGTCACTTAACCAATCAGACCCAATTTACAAAGGAACAATCTTAATGACTGAACAATCATTCTAATAAAGTTTAAAGTGATTCTGATTAAGATTGAGGACATACTTGTGTTAATGAGAATTTGGTAATATTTTTTCATACAGTCTCTTTTTCTATGATACTAGACAAATCAGGCCTAATTCGGAAAGAAACAATCCTAATGATGGTACAAACATTCTGTAAAAGTTTGGAAAGAATCCGATGAAAACTGCGGACTTTATCTTGATGTAAAGATTTTAAAATAAAATTTTCATAAGGCTCCTTTTCCTGTGATACTTGACGGATCTAGTCTCAAATCAGTATCAACAATTGTAATTATTGTACAATGATTCTTCGAAGGTTTGAAGAAAATCCAATGAAATCTCTGGACTTTGTTACAAGGAATATAGATAAAATTCTCAAAAGACCGGTTTTCCCATGATACTAGACAGATCAGGCCTGTGATACTTGACGGACCAAGTTTAGTGTCAACATCAACAATCATTATTATGGTACAATTATTCTGTGAATGTTTGACGAAAATCAGATGAAAGCTCTGGACTTGGTAACGAGGAATTTTTTAATGAAATTTTCATAAGGCCCCTTTTCCCGTATTATTTGACAGTTCAAATCCTGTTATGAAAAGAATGATTGTTATGACTTTAAAATCATTCTGTGAAAGTTTCAACTAAATCATATCAAGATTGGGCTTCATTGTGTTAACGGAGATTTTTTGATTAAATTTTCATATAGCCCCTTTTCCCATGTTACTCGATGGGTCTGAATCTTTTCCAAAGGGAACTATACTTACAAAAGTATAATTATTCTGTTTGAGTACGAAGACAACCCAATGAAATCTGTGGACTTTAAAGCATTAATTAATTATTTTTTATTGAATTTTCATAAGGCCCCTTTCCCTATGTTTCTTAATGGATCAGACCTAATTTGAAAGGAAGAATCCTTATGATGGTAAAATCATTCTGTGAAAGTTTGAAGTCGATCAGGTGAAATCTAGGACCATGATGTGTTACCTAAGATTTTTTTTATTAAATTTTCATAAGGCCCAATTTCCCATGATACTTGATGGATCAAACCAACTTCCGAAGGGAACGATCCATTTAATGTAATAATCATTCTGTGAAAGTTCGAAGAATATTTGTTGAAAACTGTGGACTCTATTGTGTAAACGAGGAATTTTTTTATCAAATTTTCACAAAGCCCCTTCTCCTGTGTTTCTTGCAGATTATACCCAATTTCGAAAGGAACGATCCTTATGATGGTTCAATCATTCTGTGAAAGTTTGAAGAGAATCCAATGAATACTATGGACTCTACAATGTTGACGAAGATCTTTAAATTGAATTTTAATTGGGCCCCTTTTCCCGTGTTTCTAGACGGATTATACCCAATTTCAAAAGGAACGATCCTTATGATGGTGCAATCATTCTATAAGTTTGAAGAGAATCCGATGAAACTGTGACTCTAAAGTATTAATGAGGATTTCTTTATTAAATCTTCAAAAGGTTCCTCTTCCTGGGTTTCTTGACGGATCATACCCGATTCCGAAAGGAAAATCCTTATGATGGTACAATCATTTTGTGAAAATTTGAAGAGAATCAAACGAAAAACTGTGGACCCTAGAGTGTAAACGAGGATTTTTTAATTAAATTTTCATAAGACCCATTTTCCCGTGTTACTTGACGGATCATACCCGATTCCGAAAGGAACAGTCAAAATGATGGTACAATCATTCTGTGAAAGTTTGAAGAGAATTAAACGAAAACTGTGGACTCTAGAGTTGACGAGAATTTTTCAATTAAATTTTAATTAGGCCCCTTTTCCCGTGTTTCTTGACGGATCTGATCCATTTTCGAAAGGAACGATTCTTATGATGGTTTAATCATTCTGAGAAAGTTTGAAGAGAATTCGATGAAAACTGTTGACTCTAGAGTATTAACGAGGATTTTTAATGGACTTTTTAATTAAATTTTCATAAGGCCCACTTTCTGATGTTTCTTGACGGATCATACCCAATTTCGAAAGGAACGATCCTTATGGTACAGTTTGAAGGGGGTCCGATGAAAACTGTGGACTCTAGAGTGTTAACAAGGAAAAGGTTACGGACGGACGCCGGACGGACAGCCGGCCGGCCGGACGGAAAGACGGACGCCGGACGAGAAAAAGCCATCGAAATAGCTCTAGTGGCCTTCGGCCAGTAGAGCTAAAAATCAATCAGTATTTGCATATACATTTGAGAGATCCAGCACTGGAGATTTCAGATAGGTTGTCAAAACATTAATTCCAGATGAAATCTTTCCCTACAATCTCCTATTCTTTAAACAATGCAGTTCTTTACTAAATAATTCGAAATTGCAGTTAATACGTTAAAGGTATATGTCTAGCAAGGTCAGTTCTCAACAGGTTATTTCAGAAAATAAATCGACGTCATTGAAAATTAATCCTTTTCAGTAGGTAGACAAAGCGTCAAAGTATTGAAAAGGCTTGGCGCGATGCAAGACCATTAGCTGAAATAAAGACCTTGAGAAAGTAGGCCAAGGTCATCATCTGGTTGAAAGCCAAACTCTTTTTATATACTTTTGATGTCAACAAACTCTGAAACACACAAGTTGTGTTATAAAAGGATAAAATCTAGGAATATCATACGATAAAAAGTATAAATTCACATTATTTGTTCTGATTTACCAACCAGGACATCTCTAAATCTCTAAGTTATCCCCCCCCCTACTCAAATGTTACAGTGCTTCTTACGGGCATGAATGGCTTTAAGATTTAGCCACATTCACATGTTACTATACGATAAAAGAAGAAAACGAATAAAACAAACGTCTATGACATACCACATCGACTTTAATAAGTCACTTGTTTATTTAAAGTAAAACAAAAGTTGGCGTCCAGAGCTACAGATAATGGATTAATTGTGATCTCATATTCATTTTTTCCCCAAAAATACTTACCCGTTTTTGTGCCTACTAATTGGAAACGTCTATATCAGATTTTTATTTTTAGACCTTAAGTATTATCCCATTTTATCTAGACCTTTGGCGTCTACGTTTTTCTTACCCAAAAGCATCCTTCTGTCTGTTAATGAGGGTATTGACTTGTTCTAAAACTTGATAAAAGTTTATACCTGAACTATATGAGCATAAAGGATTGATTCATTGATTGAATGGGGGTTATCAGTTTTTCAGTCATATCGCGGCAGCTGGAGCACCTAACAATGGATTCATGATATTTCTCACACCAGTACTACCACTACATCCTTTCCTAGCCTCCAGCCGCTATCCCACTTAGGTTTACGATTATCCACCCATGAGAGACAAATGTCGGAAAGGATATGTGCCGCCGCCTGGGATCGAACCCATGACACCCAATGATTGAAGATTAGGAGTCTGGCGCGCTACCGACTGCGCTATGACGGCGGCTGAGCATACAGGAAGTTTGGTCTTTATCAACAGACTTATTATAACGACTAATCTATACAAACACTTACATTGACACTGTGTGTCCGTGTTTGTGCTGTTTGAACCCACAAATAGACTTTGTGTTGGAATTGTACATAAAATCTGCGATTTTGTCTGAAAATAAACAACAATCTTTTTTAAATGTTGTGTCATTCTGGACAAATATCACTTTCAATACATTTGCTTTATTTAACCTATTACCCCACATACCCGGCATAAGAGGAGTAGCTAGAGAACACCTTTAAATATTCTCTGAAAGCAATTCCTCTCTTTTCAAAATGTTTTCTACCCTTAATTGTACTTTTGATTTAATTTCAAGGTGCGCTCAATTGAAAAATCGAGGCTGTCAATCAATTATTTTTCGACCAATGAATCCATCATTTAGACTGGAAGTAAACTTTGAACCTCAACATTAGTTGCCATTTCTGCTGAAGTATATTTGTTTAGATGACTTAAAGGTCGTACCTACAACTCGGATAAGCTATAGTTACGACGTTAAGGTTGTTACCTGCTACTGGCTATAAATTCTAAAAATGATTTTGATTAAAATCGAAGTGGAACTTCGTATTGAAATAGGCAGAGCCAACGGAGTAAGTGGGCGGCTCCATCGATTAATCAGTTGTCGTCTGAAACTTTGAATTTGGAATACAAGGGGTGTTAAAGAAATACAAATCCTCAGACTTAGATAATAACATTGAAAATTTGATTTGGGAGTACTTATTGAACAACATAAGCTTAATATGCAGTTGTCAGAATCTTGGCTTTGAGGTGCTTGGAGGTAAATAATAAGGCTCAGTTGAAAAGTGACAAAAGGATATGTGGCGCCGCCGGGGATCGAACTCATGATATCCCGTGATTGAAGATTAGGAGTCTGATGCGCTACCGATTGCGAAAAGTAACAAAATTGGTTCAGTAACAAGGCTTATATCTTGCATATGCAAGGGAAGTAATCAATACCTTTACCATTATCTTGCTTCCGTGCATCCCAGATCTTTTTTTTTTTTTTGAACTACATAAAAGAAAACTTGATCTATTTTTGGAACTGCATGAAGGAACACTTTTGACAGTGTATGAACACAAAAAATATGCAATGTTTATTGCCAGTAACTAAATGATGTGCTCCGAGTTACAGCATTATTCTTCGGGAATTGAGAGTTAATTAACTGGTCAATCCATGTACACATCTGAAACTATTATGTGTTAGAAACTCACTATCAACTAAACACACTTCACTGTTCTAAACCCATTGTAAGAAATGACATTCAAGAATGGCGATTTAAGAACTTGGTAGCCCAAATGTTAAAATAACTAAAGGGAGCGACCCACTTTTATTTAGTTTTTTTCTAAATAATTCTGCACAGTTTAAATGAAAGTAAAGCCGTTATAACTAATTTCTATTACCTGTAAACAGAAAATTAAAGCCTGAATTATTTATCTTATTTTTATTACCTCCGCCATCAAAGTAGAATCAGCATCCATGTGAAATTTGGTTGTTTGTTATGCTACTTTTCAAATCCTTAATTAAGATATAACAGATTTCCCTTTTTTTGGGGGGGGAGAGCGCTCGAAGAAACTGTCTTATGTATTACTGTTTTTAATTCTATAATTTTATTTTTAATTTCGTCGTTAATTTAATAAAAAACGGGCGTTCTAATTGGTCGAAAAATATTATGTATACCTCCACGAACAAACTTTGAGTACGCAACCACTTACATTGTATGCTTCTACACAAAAAGTATCAAAATTTGTAAAGTTTTTGCTTTTTTCGCTCGATGCTATTAAATTCTAAGAAATGAAGAGAATATTTTTTGTTTTCATGGTGGTTTGAACCGAAAAACCTAATCATACTTATGTATGTATCCGCTTCGCGTATTCATACAGTGTGATTACTTTTTTCGGTTCGTACCTCCATGAAAACAAAAAATATTCTCTTCGTCTTCTTAAAGTGTTGATTGGGGATTGGGATAGGTTTATGCACATACCACTTGTCTACTGGTTGAAGGGGCGTGGACTTCTGTGTGACAAGAAATAGCTGGGTTCTGTTTGACAGGTAGTGGCGTCTGAGGAACTGAAAGTATGTTAACATTATCAGGTAATTCATATCTGTTACCATATTCTGAAAATAATTATTAAAACATCTAACAATAAAATCATGTGCGTGACATTTCAAACAATTAGACGAGAAAAAACTCATACCAGACCGTGAATGAATTCGCACAGAGTCTTCGCTCTTTAGAAAAAGATGCTGACTCAAAGCTTCTTAAAGACGAAAAGCGAGTATTCTAATTACACTCTGTGACTTCCACATTTCACGATTATCTGCTCCAAGCTTTTGTGAAATTGTTGGAAATACCACGCAAATTTTCAGATAATATTAACCAAGAAATTGAAAGGCGGTAACACTGAGGTAAAGTTTGGTTATTTGAAAGCTAATACTAAACACTGATCAGTAGAATTCGATTAAAAAGAAACCCTTTCCTGAAAAAAGCCTGAGCACCCTATATCTTAGATTGGTTCATTTGGGTGGTAAATAATGCTGGTCAGAGTACTTGCAAAACCACCCGTTATGATACGAATCGCGGCCGTCAATCAAATAATAAGTCACCAATGAAGTCATTCATTTAGACTGGAAGTTTACTTTAACTCCGACATTGACAACCACTTGTGTGAAGCATTTTTGTTGGTTCGGGTATATATGTCATAACTACAGTTTATTTAAGCTGTAATTACGACGTTTAGGCCGCCAACCTACCATTCTACCTGTTACATGCTACTGGTACAAACTTTTGAACAATAACGGCGTTTAAAATCGCAGTGGAACTTCGTATTGGAGCCAATGAACGGCGTCAACGGAGAAAGTGGCCGGGTTAGCGATTTCATAATTCAAAGGGCTTAATACACAGCCAGATTCCTGTAATTGGTGTACACATTGAAAATTTCGTCGTAATGTAACATAACAAAATAAATTCAGAAATAAATGTAGCTAAAAGACTCATTAAGCTACCTCCTGCTGTAATATTGGCTATACCTGTACCCGACGAACAAGATTGGACCATGTTGAAATTCTGAATCGGCATCCCCTGAAAAAAATATATTCAAAAACCATTACTTTTGAGTGAATATATATAAGTATCTTGAGCTTCTAGTGGTGTAAAAAGATGCATATATAAATGCTTTTATTTCAAGATTGTTTACTCTTCTTTGAAAGCATGTTGATTATTTTCTTTACATAACGTTGATGCTTCAAAGAAACTTATAATATGTACATATGTATATAAATAATTTCTAAGATTGACCGTACTTCAAAATTAATTTTGAAATAATCTTATCCATTTTAATTTCTTCTATCAATATTCAACCGTTTCGATTGGCTGAAATGTTTTACTCGTGTTTCAGTGAACCCAATTTTAAGCACTCAACTATTTAGTATTCGAGCGCACAAAGTAGATCCATACAAATTTATTTAAAATAGTAGAGTATTTGTATATAAGAAATGAAGAGAATATTCTAACTTCGCGTATTCTTAAAACGTGATCAGATTTTTTTTGATTATCTAAAAGTCACCTACATGCTCCAACTTTCTTGCAACGAATTCTGGTTGACTTGATACACTATTCTGTTCGTCAGACACAGTCAGTAGCCTATTTTCATCCACAAATGATCTTTTTCCAACACCTGAAAAAGGCTTAAAGCATTTTTACACACGCACAAACACAAACATAGGAGGATTTTCGAGTTATGATAGCCACTCAATTGACCAACCGCGGATGTCCATTTAAAGAATCGATCTACTAATCAAATCATTCATTTTGACCGGAAGTGAACTTTAGACTCCAATATTAACCGTTATTTATGTAAAACATTTTTGTTTATTTGATGATTTAAACGTGGTAATTCAAGCTGTAATTACGACGTTTAGGTCGCCAACCAACTATTTTACTTTTTTTGTCACATGTAACTGGCCATAAGTTTACAAAAACAACGCCATTAATAATGGAACTACCTGGTGGAGTCAGTGGGCGTGGTCAGCGGAGTCAGCGGGAGGAGCTATTGATTGGTCAATTACAAAGGATGTCTAATCACTAAATAGATACTATGGTATTAGACCAAACGTTTGGCTTAAATTGTTTAAGCCGTCTTTTGTGATTTTTTTTTATTTCAATCTGAATTTAAAACATGCCCCATCTCAAAGTATTTAAACGACCAAAAAGGACCCCTTCGAGACCCAAACTTAAACCAAAAGTAGTATACTTCAGAACCAGCTATTTCAAGTTTGTAAAATGCATGTTTTTTGATGCGACTGAAATTCAGAGCAACATCCTAGTACTGATGACACCCAGAAAGCACATAAATAAGTGATCTGCATCGAATTAATATATGATATTTAGTTTCGTCTATCATAAACAGGAGTTCTGATTGGTCAAAAAAAAAAAATCATAACGCCATGAACAAAGTTTTGAGCACGTAGCGATTTTGTATGCTTCTCGGCAAAATATTCCCGTACAAAAAGGTATAAAATTGTCAAGATTTTGCTTTTTTCGTTCGATGCTATAAAATTATAAGACATGAAGAGAATATTTTTTGTTTTCGTGGAGGCATGAACCGAAAAACTAATCACACTGTATGAATCCTTTTCGCGTATTCATACAGTGTGATTAGTTTTTCGGTTCATACCTCCATGAAAACCAAAATATATTCTCGTCCTATCTTAAATAACTGATAGATCTTTCAATGCGGCGTTAAATAACATACAAACATTTCAACGAACATATAGTTGTTCAATCAGGTAACAAACGGTAAACAACCAATTGTTCAACGATGTGGGAAAAATATTATAATCAACATATGACATTTTATATCGACTGTTGAAGTCTACACATTTTTGTTCGTTTAATTTTTGATTAGCATTGAATGGGATAAAAGCTGTAATTACTCAAGCCTTCGGATATGCGCGTTTGGCACAAGGCATCATCTGTGTGGATTTCATTCTCGTCGATTATATTTCCTACAAGTCCTTTTTCAGTTGTCATACCACTTTCTTTGGTCTTTTGGTTTTCGTTTTTCGCCTTCTTTCGACTTCTTGGCTTCTTTGATATTCTTTTTATTGACATTTTTTTCTTTTCCTCTAAAAAAAGAAACAACACAGACAACTTATAATCTCCCATTATACATTTAGCACTGGTAGAACGCTGGTGAAATCTATTTACCTCCTACAAGGCAGTTTGATTTAGGTATCAAACGTCATGACGTCGTTGGATAAAGCTGAAGATACGACATTTTGCAAACCAAACTACGATACGCGTGCAAAAGTATAATCGGGGTAATAAAACAAAAAGGCAAATCGTCGTTTGGGGACCTCAACATCGTAATAACAACTTAGATAAGCTGTGGTTACGAGTTTAAGTCGCCTGCAAACGAAAAGGGTTAAAATAATCTTAATTGAGCCTGTGCGTGACATTTCCAACAAATTCGCATATGCGTGACTCGCACACATTGAGCACCCTGGACAGCCATTCGGGGCAATTAGAATATTCGCTGATTGTTTAAAGAACTTTTGGGTCAGTATCTATCTACAGAGCGCAGAGTGAAGACTCTGATCAGACTGTGCGGTTGCACAGGCTAATCTGAGTCTTTACTTGGCGCACATGTGTAATGGTTGGAAATGTCACGCACGCGCTCAATTATATTACTAGTTCAACATTTCAAATCCGGTCTAAAAAAATATTTCATTGCTCAATAAATATTATTCAAATTTGACCAGTCTAATGATGTGTTATCTGCTAATGGGTTTCTACAGATCGCACCACAGTAAATGAACAACGGTGTTGTTAAAAATGATACAGTTTACTGCTCATGTTTTTAAATGTACAAACTAAATCGTATTCATTTCTGAAGTATTTCGCAACTTACCGCAGATGGTTGGTGTTATACTGCTATTCCCTTCATAGGGCGTGATGTTGCACTTTGAAAAACCTGAAAAAAGTAAGTATACATTGATGTCGAGATGAAATGTCACGAGATCTTCATACATAAACTAGAGGCGCTTGAGCGCCTGAATCGCTCCACGTGCTTGGTTGTACTGAAAAGAAAATGGTCTTTTTCAGGAATTCAACATTAACCGAATCATATTCAGCATGTGTAGCAAATATGAATTGTCACACAAATCGTTTTATATTTCAAAATTTTCATTGCTTTACAAAAGTCAATTTATTTACTAAGTCAGACGAAAAAAGGTATTAACATTTTTTTTAAAAAAATTCACTAAATACCATATATGGACATTAACCACCACCATAAAATTCATGTTTAAACCAATCACCATTGATGGATAC
The DNA here is from genome assembly GCA_946902895.1 of Fragum fragum. Taxonomy (NCBI): domain Eukaryota; kingdom Metazoa; phylum Mollusca; class Bivalvia; order Cardiida; family Cardiidae; genus Fragum; species Fragum fragum. The sequence goes on along the minus strand of OX336376.1, from coordinate 36,966,900 downwards.
TGAGAAAGAGTGAACAGATCATTACAGTGAAATTTGGTTGAAATCTATCAACTGGTTTCTGAGAAAAAGACTTTCAAAGCGTTCACCATGTACTGAAATTAGCCCCGCCCTTTTAAGCCATGTTCATCATCCTATCACAATCCTTTGAATGAATCTGATAAAGGGTCATCTGAGGACCATTCTTGTGACATTTGGTTGGACACAGTGTCATGACAATAGCTTCGCTTGATTTCAGCCAGTGGACCTAAACCCCCAAAAAACAAACAAAACAAAAAAAATGTTTCGGGGGGGGGGGGGTTGTAGGAATTAAGAAGGATTTTTTAAATGACATCTCCTCCAAAACCACTGGGCCGATTTGAATCAAAATTGGCAGAAATGCTCCTTAGGTGGTCCCTTTAAAAATAGCTTAAAGAATTGAAATACGCGAAAATCTCTGGTTGCCATTGCAACAAAAGTGAAATTTCAAAATAATCTTTAAAAATCTTCTCCTCCTGATCCAGAAGGCGTAGAGCCTTGGTATTTTGCATGAAACATCAGTATATTTATTTCTTACAAAATAGCTAAATTCATGATCCTCGGGTCTCCAGGGGCGGAGCCGGGGGATGTTTATAGGCATGAAGCATCAGTTCGCAGACTTCTTTCTTATTTCTGAAATTATAACCCATGGATCCAGAGGTAGGAAAAACATTTCTTCTTTCAAATAAACATTAAGCCTTGGAATTTGTAATTTAAACTTTTGGATTTCCAGGCTCATTGTCTTTATATGTAAGTGTGGCCCACTTGTATCATGATACAAACCTTAACATGAAATTAGACTGTTGAAAGAAAAAGAGCCTTTATCTCAGGTGAACGCCCCAGGGCCAACGGCCCTCTTGTTTTTATGTAAAGGCATTCCCTCTTCATTCTTTGAAGGAATTTGATAAAGTGTCACCCAATGAGCATTCCTACAAAATTTGGGTGAAATCCATCTATTGGTCTCTTAGAAGATTTTTAAAGCTTTACCATATATGGAAATTATCCCAGCCCATTAAAGCCATGTTTTTCATCCGATCAAAATTCTTTGAAGGAATCTGATAAAGGGCCAACAGAGGATCATTCCGGTAAAATTTGGTTGAAATCCATCATTTGGTTTATGAGAAGAAGATTTTTAAAACTTTCACCATATATGGAAATTATCCAAGCCTATTAAAGCCATATTTTTCATACGATCAAAATTCTTTGAAGGAATCTGATAAAGGGTCAACAAAGGATCATTCCTGTAAAATTTGGTTGAAATCCATCAATTGGTTTTTGAGAAGAAGATTTTTAAATCTTTCACCATATATGGAAATTATCCAAGCCCATTAAAGCCGTGTTTTTCATCCGATCGAAATTCTTTGAAGGAATCTCATAAAGGGTCAACAAAGGATCATATCTTTAAAATTTGGTTGAACTCTGTTCTGTACTTTCTGAGGAGGAGATTTTTAACGTTAAAGTTTACGGACGGACGCACGCACGACGGACACAACACCATGACAATAGCTCGCTGGCTTTCAGCCAGTGGAGCTTAAAAACTGTGGACTTTATTGTGTTACGGAGGATGTTTTAATCAGATTTTCACTTCGTGCTTCTTAACGGATCAGACCCAATTTCGAAAGGAACTTTCCAGGTAATGGTATAGTTAATCTGTGAATTTTTGAGCAGAATCCAATGTTAACTGTAGAATCTAGAGTCTTAACTAGGTTTTTTTAACTAAATATTCATACGGCCTTTTTTCTCGTGTTTTTGTACGGATCGGACCAATATTCGACAGGAAAGATCCTCATGGTGGTGAATTCATTTTTTGGAAGTTTGAAGAGAATCCGATGAATATTGTGGACTGTAAATGTTATAGATATTATCGTTCAAGTGATTTTCTCCATACAGAATTTCAGTAGGAAACACGGCTCCGTGTTTTGTTTTGGGGGTTGGGGATTTCATGTAAAAACAGCCTTCCTCTTTTCTATAAAGGCATGGTCTTCTTCGAGCTCCGATCATAAGAACCACAGAGAAGTTGAAGGTTTGCAGGTATCAATAAACAATTCGATTGACTCATTTAATCACAAATTTAAAACGGAAGTGAACTTTGAACACTGATATTTATGGTAATTTTTTGTCGATTTTGCGCGACTTGGATGGCCTCACTACACCTTATTCAAGCCTTAGTTAGGGGTCGCCATTAGGTTTTTCGGTTCATACGTCCACGAAAACCAAAAAAATTCTCTTCATTTCTAATAATTTGATAGCACCGAGCGAAAAAGCAAAAACTTTATAAACATTGATACTCTTTGTATAGAACTATTTTGTGCGGAAGCACACAAAATGACTGCATCCTCCAATTTTGTTCGTGTGGGTTTTCGACCAATCAGAACGTCCGTATTTGATAGACGAAACTAAAGATTAAATTATTTTTAAATACATATATGTCATTGAACCGTTTCTCCATACAAGCTAGCTATGGCTAAGCCTTCTGTTTTAGGAGGTGATATTTTCCAAAGATTTTCTATAACTTTTTTCACCTATGTATCCACTTTTATGAACCTGAGCACTGAGACCTCTTTATGATCATTCTGCCAATTTAGAGTGAAGTTGGATAAGACGTTAAAGGGGAGATTACTGTGAACTGACAAGCTCACACTCTCGTCTGATACAGGGTGGATATAGCTAATAACCTTTCAATTGCGAAATACAATGGACAATTTTACATGACTTTTGAAATGAAATTAATAGAATGAGCGGTCAGCATTTTGAATGTAATGGACGATATGTTATTACACGCCTTTATATAATTTTCCCTATTATTCTATATAGATTTGAAAAGCCCGAGATCGCGGGTTCGATTCCAGGGGTGATCAAACTAGCATACTAATTGTCTTTCGGATGATACGTTAAACCGAGGCCCGGCGTGACGGTACTATAAATCGAGCTAGTTAAAGAACTAAGCGGAGCTCCAGGTAGTCACCGTCGCGTTTGCAAGATTTGAGTGAGTTATAAGAAATAATATGAATGGAACAATGAACACGCGGTTTTGAATGAGATTGAGTGTTTACTATCGAACATTCGTTTTATAAGCAATATCCAAAACCGAATGATAAATGATCAATTTGGTCATAAGTTTGTTTTTCTAACCAAATAAAAAGGGTTTGGGTTTGATATAAAATGAAACATGGAGCATTCTACACGATTGTTTTTAATTCTAATATGTCCTAAGATTTAATTTTATTTGGGATGATCTTTAATCAAGAGCGATAAGAGTATTTATTCAAACCCTAGGTTTCATGGAAAGGGCTGTTAAAATAAGCATAAATTGATAATGATTGTTTTATTGGTTTCCTCTTGAAACCAAACAATCTTACATTACATGTAAACACTATTGCTAGAATGCAAGTCTCACGACGTCACTCTGCTTGAAGCACAGTGCGAAAGAGCGTTACATTTATCTAATTCAAACTTGATGTTATCAACGGCCCCTCTTCAAGTCTTTAAGACTTTTATTTAAATAGGAATGTTTATAAACTGTTTCTTTAAAAACTGTTTGGAATTGGTGTTACAACATATTAATATTCTTATGTCATACCATTTATGTACATCTTTACTTTTTCGGAGGATTCAACAAAACCGAGTTTTAATATTAAATCCACTAATTTCCCAGCCGTGAAACCGAGGTCAGCAAGTTTGTCATACAAATCTTTGCCTGGCGTTGGGGACGTATCTGCAAGAATATAAATAATCAAAGTAATGAAAAGTACAATAAGCCATCAAAGCAATGTTTTGTTCAATTAGAATTTTCAACAATTAGAAATTGTCGTCAGCAACTTCTTTGAAGACTCTGATCAGAGTCATTTTGAACAAGATTTGCTCAAGTGAGTTAAAATATCTAGGAGATGAACTTGCTTGCAGAGTTTGCAATATTCCTGAAATACATAAGAACTACTTTGTATGGCATATGCATTTAACGGACTTAGTGGTTAAGTCTCCAGTGGCAGTTTGCACTCGTTGAACTTGGAGACGACCTCAAAAATTTGTCTGTTAACCATAAGCTATCAAAGCTGACGCTTTACTAGCTAAAAGGAAACGTGTAGCATAAGAAAGTGTCCTATATCAAGTACTCTTAAACTACCATACAGGTCACAGAAAGCTTAGAGAAAGAAAACATGTCCCTTGAAGGCGCACTATGCGATTTGTGATATTTTAGTAATTCTAGTTTACGCTACCGTTTTATTTCACTATGCAGTTTTGAAAGAATCCATAACGTCTCTGTTTAAGAAGGGGCCCATTGAACAAATGTCGACATATACTGATCTCTACAAAATTCAATACATTTTTTAATCACACTGTATGAATACGCGGAAAGCAGATTCATACATTAGTATGATTAAATTTTGAGGTTTAAGTATTGAGGTTAATACTCCAATGAAATTCTTCAGTTCTTGTAATTTACGGTCATCAATCAAAATAATGCACATATTTCACCTGTTTTGAGTAAAGTTTTTTATCGTCGATCAAAAGGATAATTCAATTGGATCACTCAGTAACCTGACTAAAGTCATAACTCATGATTGAAGGTTTTAGGGTTTGATGCGCTACCAACTGCGCTATGATAGCGGCCTTTCCGCATGCATGACTCGCATTCCAAAAGGTAAAACAAACAAAGGATGTCTAACCAAATGACTATTATAACAGTTATGGAAACTCATTTCAAAAACCTATTCAAAACTGAATTGAAAATTGTATCAATTTGCTTCCATTGATTATGTACAAGCTAAAGTTATGCTGAATTGTTTGTCCTACCTTTTGAGATCTGTGTACTACGTTTTACGCAACGCATATATTGCCTACGTCTTGGACGATCGCTGTTTTATCATTCATGATTATGTACAAGCTGAAGTCATTTCCAAGACAAGTTATGCTGAATCGTCTGTCCTACCTTTTGAGATCTGTGTACTACGTTTTACGCAACACATATATTGCCTACGTCATAGACGATCGCTGTTTTATCATTCATGATTATGTACAAGCTAAAGTCATCTCCAAGACAAGATATGCTGAATCGTTTGTCCTACCTTTTGAGATCTGTGTACTACGTTTTACGCGACGCATATTTTGCCTACGTCTTGGACGATCGCTGTTTTATCATTCATGATTATGTACAAGCTGAAGTCATTTCCAAGACAAGTTATGCTGAATCGTCTGTCCTACCTTTTGAGATCTGTGTACTACGTTTTACGCAACGCATATATTGCCTACGTCATAGCCGATCACTGCTACATCATTCATATTCGAGGCCTGGTATTCTTTTGTAAGTTACGATAAAAAATGCATTAGTCTAAGTCAATCAGCGATTCAGGAACGTACAGGTTCATTATTGTTTAAAACAAGTTGTTAAAAGAACGGTTATTTGTTCATATACTTGCGTTGAGTTTCCATATCTATTGTCCCTCAACAGGCCCAAATATACTGATTAAGCAAATGGTATTTTTTAGAAATTCAATAAAAACTGAATCGTCTTTGCCATGACCGGCGAATAAATCTGGTCACTAAATTCTTTGAAATAGTTCTCGTGAAGCATTTCAAAGTTTTCACTATTTTACAACAGTCAAGACCGGTCATGTAATATTCATTCACTAACTTAAATGAAAATGTTTTTCCAAATTTTTACTATGACCAAAATTTGACCTAAGCCATGACGATAAAAGCCAGATTTTTGAACCGATCAAATTTATATGCAGGAATCTGTTAAAGAGTCACCTGAGTATCACTCCTATGATATTTGGTTGAAATCCAGCAACAGGTTTCAGAGGATGATTTTCAAAATGTTCAGAATATACTCAATATATTGAAATTAGTTCGCACCCACCAAAAAGCGATAATTTTCATCCAATCCAATTCATTGAAGAAATCAGTACTAGTCAATCAATTGAGAAAATGAAATTTCAAAAGTTGTCACTTTATACCCTTTATGGAAATTAGCCACGCCCATTAACGCCATGTTTTTTCATCAGATCAGAATTCTTTTATATAATCTGTTTGGTTTCAGAGAAGAAGATTTTTTCAAAGCCTTTTCCATATAAGGAAATGAGCCCCTCCCGTTTAACCCGTATTTCTCATCCGATCAAAATTCTTTGAAGGAATCTGATAAAGTGTCACACAAGGATCATTCTTGTAAAATTTAATTGAAATCAATCGAATGGTTACCGAGGAGAAGGCTTTTAAAGGTTTCGCCGTATATGGAAATAAGCTCCGGCTATTAAAGCCATGTTTTCCATCTGATCAAAATTCTTTGTATGAATCTGATAAAGGTCCGCCAAGGATACTTCCCATAAGATGTGGTTTAAAACCATCCAATGGTTTGCGAGAAGAAGAGTTTTAAAGCTTTCGCCATATATTGAAATTAGCCCTGCCAATCAAAGCCATTTTTTCATCCAATCAATTTTTTTTGAAGGAATCTGATAAAGTGTAACGAAAGTATTATCCTCAAAAGTTTGGTTGGAATCCATCGAATGGTTTGTGAAGAGAAGATCTTCAAAACCTTAACCATATTTGGAAATTAGCCCTGCCCAATAAAGCCATGTTTTTCATCCGAACGGACGACCGCATGAAGGACACAACGCCATAACAATAGCTTCGCCAGCCTTCAGCCAGTGGTGCTAAAAATCAAGCAAATAAGAATACTATGGTACGGTAGCGATACATTTTTAGCCAGCAAAGCGTCAGCTTTGATAGCTTAAGCTAACAGACGAAATTTTGAGGTCTTTTCAGAGTTCAACGAGTGCAAACTGCAACTGGAGGCGTACCACTAAATCCATCGAATGCCTACAACATACAAGAGGACCACAATGGTCCTAAATCGCTCCCCTGAGTATGATGGTTCATGGCTTTATGATATAAACAAAATAGCAAAGCCCTCTGTCTAATTATTTTGGAGAAGATGTTTAAGGATTTTCTCTTTTAATCCTAGGTATATTGATGATCCCACCATATAGCACTAATTTCCTGAATATTGTAATGCTTTTAAGTATAGACATCAATACATACCAAGTATAAAAGCTCTAGGCTTTATTGTTTGGGAGAAGAAGATTTTCAAAGATTTCCTCCTTTATTCCTTTGTAAAATCAGGGATCCCAAAGAAAAGGGCAAATTTTCAGAATTCTTTGAAGTATTTTGGTACCGGGTCAAAAGGTAATGATACATACCTAATATTAAAGCTGTATGCCTTATGGTTTGGGAGGAGAAGCCTTTAAAAGATTTCCTTGTAAATTCCTTTGTAAAATCAGAGATCGCACAGAAAAGGGCTAATTTCCCGAATACGGTAATTCTTTGAAGTACTTTGGTAGAGGGTCAATAAATGGTGATTTGTACCAAATATCAAAGCTCTAAGCCTTATGGTTTGGGATAAGAAAGATTTTCAAAGATTTCCTCCTTTATTCCTTTGTAAAATCAGGGATTGCATAGAAACGGGCCAATATTCATAACCAGCCAATTCTTTGAAGTATTTTGGTAGAGGGTCAATAGGTTATGATACTTACCAAATGGCCTTATCGTTTGGGAGAAGTAGATTTTCAAAGATTTCCTTCTTTATTCCTTTGTAAAATCAGGGATCCCACGGAAAAGGGCGAATATTCAGAGTTCGATAATTCTTTGAAATATTTTGGTAGAGGGTCAATAGGTGATGATATGTACCAAATATCTTTACCTTATTGTTTAGGAGGAGAAGATTTTCAAAGATTTCCTTTGAAAAACCAGGGATCGAATAGAAAAGGATTAATTTAAAGAGTACAGTAATTCTTTGCAGTGTTTTGGTAGAGGGTCAACAGGTGATGATATGTACCAAATATCAAAGCTCTAGGCCTTATGGTTTAGGAGGAGAAAAATTTTAATAATTGTTTACGGACAGCTGGACACCGGACAATTACCGATCACAATAGCTCACCTTGAGCACGTTGTGCTCATGTGAGCTAATAAAGTGGTTCTTATATAATTCAGGAATATTGCAAATCTTGCAATTGGTTTTTATGGCCACATGAATTTACTTTAATCAAATTGTAGACAACTCCTTTAAAAGCATGCTGTTTAACCCAATCGTGCTTTTGAAAAATCTCAAGAAAATAGCTTTGGAAAACATTGTGGACAATGAAGAAATTGCTTGTAACAAGCAATTTCTCCATTGTACACACTGTTTTCTACCCTACAATACAAAGGTTTTCTAATTCCACTAATCATGATAACCTTTGACAATGAATATGACTGAATAAAAGCATGCTTTGCTAGCCTCCAGTACTTTCAGTACTTTGATTAATTTGCTTTTAACTGTGGTAGGAAAAATTGATATACCTCGAGATCGAAGGTACAGAGCTCGTTAAAAATAAGAAATGTTCCTCCGTAGCAAAAACAACAACAACAACAACAAAAACAAAAAGCAAATACAAGAAGTTGTACATGCATGTACATCTATCGTATCTTAGAATTCCATCTACTATATGCCTACATTTTTTTTATTAAATAAAACCATTATTAAATATTTCTACATGCTTTTAAGATATTTCTACATGCATTTTCCTTCTTTACCATTGTGATTAACTTTATTTGCATTATTGCGCCATCTACAGCATGGAAATAGAAAATAGACTACTTTATCTGGAACTGTATTTGACACTATCAGATACGGGTTTTTTTTCTGACGTTTCCGATTTTGTCTGTGTGGATTTTATGTATTTTATTAGAATTCTTTATAGGTAAATAGAAAATACCTATCATCCGAGCTTCCCTTGTACTTATCTGTAGTACTTCGGTATATAAGATGCTTTCCCATATAGAGGTATTCTCATTCGGTTTCACAGTGGCAAGTTCTTGAGAAATTTTAATCCGACATACTGATATAAGACAGTCCAAAGGCTCATCTGGGGAAGAGACAAGGCATATTTTTCAGTAAGAGAAATAGATATGTATTGTGTAATGTTGCAATAAACGTATAAGAAACACGACGATAATGGAATTACACAAAGATAAAAAACCCTTACAATTTTATATGTGATTCTATTTCTGGTATAGAATGAATGTCCGTTAATCATTGCAGCCATTATTGTTTAGAAATGATAATGAATATCGGGAAGTTCTCAATATAATTAAATTTTCGTAGTTTCACACCCTCAACAACTTATCTGAAATACCTAAATCCTGGCTTCTGAGCTCTTGTTCTTCGTTTATCGGTTCTCCATCACAACTCGGGGCTGGCTCTATTTCGTGTGTCACAAAAGAGGCTATCTTTGATCCTCTTTCTTTTCTCTTTCTTTCTCTGTCGTAGGCTCTCTGATGCTCAAGCCTTTTAGGGTCCTCTCGCTGTCCCTTTCTAAATTTCTGCATCTTAAGTCGTTGTTTTTCTCGTGCTTCATCAGTCCGCGCTTGGGAGTTATTTGATAGATCCTGTTGTCTGCCTTTTTTATTTACAGGGCCCATTTTTTACCTTAAATTGAGGAAAAGCAGGATATGGGACTCGTACATCTTATTCAACAAAGTAAGCCACTAATCTCCGAAATACAGAAAGTTTTTTTTAAGAAAAACTGATACAAACAATATAGATAGACATACAAAGATGCAGTTCGAGACAGGGAGGTGAAAAAAAAAAGAGAGAGAGAGAGAGAGAGAGAGAGAGAGAGAGAGAGAGAGAGAGAGAGAGAGAGAGAGAGAGAGAGAGAGAGAGAGAGAGAGAATCAAACAGACAAACAAACGGAATTAGACAGACAGGGAAAGAGGGAGACTGAGAGAAATACAAACTGCCAGAAAAAAAATAAGATGTCTTATGTACCCTTTAATTTGATAGCCTTTACCGTTAAACCACCATCTCATTAGTTGTTACCCAGAGACGTCCACATGTTTCCGTATACCGCTGTTATTTCATTCGCAGAATTCTCAACCTTTTTATTGTCCTGCAAGAAATAGATAATATGTATTTAGAAATTAAAAGAAGAATACTAGCAATGATATAAAGAATCAAATGGCTGAAGGTCCTGAAAATCGCCATATTTAACGTTTACACCACAAACTATAGGTGTTACAGAAAAACCAATCCTTAGATCTGGATAACACTAATCTTTTAAGTTTGTTTTAATTTTTTGAAATTCAAATATGAGAGTACTATAGGAATACCCAACTTTTGGTTTTCTGATAACATAGTGTGCATCATGAGCACTACACACAGCTTCATTTAAAGTGCTGAGAATTGAATAATACATCTCAGCCAAAAACGTCACAGAAATCAAAGGAAAATTGATATAGAGTTACCTCCCTTGATCTTATGATTGACACTTCCACTTTCAAGAAAATGCCTTCAGCTATATCACTGTAGTGCAATAGTCGGATTAGGCATGAAATCAATCACATTTGTTACAGCGTGACGGTTGGTTGTACGGAAAGGGAACTTCAGTGAACGAATTAAGTCATTTAAAGGGGATATTTTCTCAACAGCGTTTTAGTGAAAGTTCTATAAAGGTTACGTCAAAATCGAGTAAGCATGAGTTCAGAAACAGAAATATTACAAATAATCAGATGGTTTCCAATCAAAATATAAAGCTGTCATTCCACTTTCATGTGTTTTCAACAGGATCTAATCATTTCTAGGAGAAATATTCCTCATTTATATACAAATATTAAAAAAAGGAAAAAAAAAAAAAAAAAAAAAGAAAAGAAAATGCTGGATATATCTCATACAGACATTCCCTTTAAGAGAATAATTTGGTACGTTTTAAAACCTATTTTTCTCATAAGGTCCATGGTTCGATGCCCGGTCGTGGAAAATATCCATTACGGCATTTGTCTCTTGCCAATGGACCAATAATCGTAACCTATGTGGATGAGCAGCTAGAAGCTCGGAAAGGAGTAATGGTAGTATTGGTGAGAGAAATACCGGGAATTCGTGTTTAGGTGCTCAAACTTCCGCGATATGACTTAAATACTGTTTAAAGTGGCGTTTAGCCCCATTCAAACAAATATATATTTCTCAATTTCAGAACGTTTTATTCATGTTGCCATATAAATCTTCAAAATCTTCTTGAAAAAGAATGAAATTATAACGTATAGAGCATTAATAAGAAAATTAAGATGAAATATATTATGCATGTTTTACCTGCAGCTATTCAAATCAAAAACAAAATGATGGTAGTAATAATAATAAAACCATAAATATTAATTGCTATAATTTATTATGTATATGAGTTGACTCACCGTTTCAAGTTTCCTCTTTGGGTGATCAACACATTATCATTTTACATTTGTAAAGTAAAGAAATTGTAACTAGTTTTCGTGTTCTCCAAATACTTTTAGCCCTTTGTAGTAATCATTTTAGAGAGTAAACACATTTACAATTATCATCGACAAAATCTTCCATTTTGACCGATATCAGTTCTGGTGGTGGGCAAATATTTTTTTATATGCAGGGGAAGTAACCGATAAGAAAATCAAAGAACTGAACGGGTTTTGAATGGCTCTATGACCCAGATGGGATTATGCTTTTCTAGTTATTGGAATTACGCGTTCCCTTTGACCACAAATTGTGTTGGGGAAGGTTTGTTATACAAAATTACTATACTTGAAAAGCATTGAAAAGATATAATCAAGAGTGAAAAATATATATATATATTTTTGATTATTAGTTCAAAAATTATGAATTAAATGGAAACAATTCCACGCAGAAAAAACACACAAAAGGTAAAAAGTGAAAAGCTTTGTAAATAAGATAACTATTTGTTAGTCAAAGTAGCTGGGTTATTTTCCCAACCTAAGAATAAAGAAAATTTCCAGAGGCAAAAAATAGAAAAATAAAAACAAAACAACAACAACAACAACAAAGCCAACAGGTACACATATTACAAAATACAAACAGTGACTAAGAAAATAGCGGAGGTAGAGAGAGAGAATGAAGGGAGGGAGAAAGAGAAAGAAAGAAAGAAAGAAAGAGAGAGAGAGTGAGAGAGAGAGAAAGGGAGAGAGAGAGGGGGTTGGGGTGGGGGAGATAAATGTCAACAAACGCACCTAGTAACAATATTTAACCGGTTAAACAAAAGGGATACATCTCTTCTGCGAAATATATCTTTAAGAAGTATATCAGATCAAGCATATGCTAATTGATGGATCACCTCTGTCAGTCAAAGAATAGATCGACCAATCAAATCATTCGTTTGGATCGGAAGTAACATTTGAACTGCAACATTGGCAGACATCTAACTGAAGCTTTTTTTTTGTTTTTGTTTTGGCGACTTAAGCGTCTTAACTTCAGTTTATTCGAGCTTTGGTAACGTTGTTAAGTTGCGAAACCAACCATTTAACTGTTTTGTTTCATGCTACTGGGAACAATACGGAAATAAGGCCGTTTAATATAGAAATAGAACTTCCTGTTGAAGGCAGTGGGCGTGACCAGCGAAGTCAAGGGGGATGGTCAGCGATCAATCAATTAACGTATTTTGTTTGTTTGAATGGGGTTTTACGCCGCTTTCAACAATCTTTCAGTTATATCTCGGCGGCTGGAGCACCTAACAATGGATTCCTGGTATTTCGCACACCAGTACCGCCATCACATCCCTTCCTAGCCTCCAGCTGCTATCCCATACAAGTCTACGATTATCGACCCATTGGTGGGAGACAAATAGTCGGAAAGGATGAGTGCCGCCGTCGGGGTCAATTAACGTAGGATGGGGCTATGAATCAATTTTTCCTCGGAGGTTAACATGTCAACACTCGAACTAATAATTCACAACAGAAAAGAAAACTACTATTACTAGTAGGTTGATACTCCCCCCCTTCGGTCATTCATTGATTCATACATTTATTCTGTCTTGAAAATCTTTAACATTCTGCTCAACAAAAGTCAAGAAAGCATGTCCTTATTAAAGTGGATAAAGTCTAATGATACACATGCTTATAAGTGACATTTTGCTACCAAATAAATAAAAATAGGCTACTCACAGTCAACAGTATTTCGCTTTCCTACAATAATGTCAGAGTAAATGCGCAATAAACCTAGTGGAAAAACCCAATAAGATATAAATAGATTAAAGTAATTACTGTGACCAAGGGAACACAGTGATATTATGTTTAGGCCATGGCCATTTAAACTACATATATTTCTTCGAAATTAAGAAGTATCACTGTATCATTGATAAGAATGTAAATGAATGTAATCTTCATTAAATTTTGTCACGAGGAGAGCATATATCTAGACTTTTTTGAATAAATCAAAATATAAATATATAATATTTTCACAATCGGGAATTGGGGTGCATGTAGCCTCCCCTTACGGTCAAGGCTGGACAAGACTGGAAAGTGGCACATTATTTTATGCTATTTTATAAATATACCCGTTAAAAAAATCTTCAAATGTCTAAGTTATCCCTAACCCCCTCAAACTTCAGTCTAAATCTATACCCCACTTGTACAGCCTACGGAAGAAAGAGTAATTAATTTTCAAAGTTTGAAGAAACCCTCGCAAACTGTACATTTAACTACGGACACTTAGATATTAAACAATCTGTCTTCCGTCAAATGTAAATGATTCATTTCATAGATGACGAGAACATTTTGTTGTTTTCATTGAAGTGTGATATGCTTGATCTAAAAGGGTTTTTACGCCGCTTTTAGCAATCATTGAAATTTAAGCAAAAAAAAAAAAAAAAAAAAAGCTAATCATACTGTATTAATAAGCGAAGCTAGAGTGTGATTAATCATTTTCGTTTCATATCTTAATTAAAACAAAAAATAATCTCTTCATTTCTTATAATTTAATGAAATCTCTTTATTTCTATGGCTTATCACCGTGGTGAACGTCCTTGTCTTAAACAGTCAGGTAGAATCACTTTAATGGCGTAAATGATCATATTACGGGTTGATGATATTTTCCTGTCCAAATATGTATTTTTGAAGCTTATTAAGGTTCGCAAAATAACTTTTCAAATCGATTGATCAAGCTCTGGCCTCACTCACTTACTCCTTTGACCACGCCCATTGACTCCGACAGGAAGTACAGCTTCGATTTTAAACGACGTTATTTTGAAAATTTTGTAGCCAGCAGCATGTAACAAAATAGTAGAATGGTTGGTTGGCGAAATAAACCTCGTAACTACAGCTTGGATAAGCTGTTCTTACGACGTTCAAGTCCCCAAACCAACAAAAATGTTTCACACCAATGGTGGCCAATATTGCAGCTCAAATCTCAATTTTGGGCTGATTGAATTATTTGATTGATCGATACATTCCTTGATTGACTGTCGCGATCAGTCAATAGTCAGTTCTAGACTCGGTTTAGATCAGATTCTTCTAGAAAATTTTATGACACATCCTATATATCTTTAACCCATTACCACGTGCTACGCTTTTTGACCCCTCTCAAGAAAACAGAATGGGGAAACACTGTGGAAAATGAATAAATTGCTTAAAATAAGTATTTTTTTTCATTTTCCAAAATGTTTTCCATCCGAAAGTAGAAAATTGTAAACATTCTATCAACCTTACATAGTTCTGCAACTTCTTTTAATTTGGACCAGTCGAAAACTTTGTCGTCTGGTAATCCGTTAAAAGGTTAACGAACAAAAGAAAGCAAATCCACCACAACCACTTCTAAATGTAGTAAAAACGCCTATTTCGTCATAGAGAGGTCACAGCACTCTGTATGCACTTTTTGTTAACCCATTTCCACACAACACAATTTTGGACTGGTCTAAATTGAACGGAGCTGCATATAACAATTTCAAGTTGGTGGTATTTTATTCATTTGTTCATTTATTTATTTTTCTTCCTTTTTGAAAGTTGATTGATTGATTGAATGGGGTTTAACGCCGCTTTTAACAGTATTTCAGTTTTATCGCGGCGGCTGGAGCACCTAACAATGGATTCCTGGTATTTCTCACACCAGTACCAACACTACATCCTTTCCTAGCCTCCAGCTGCTATCTCACTTAGGTTAACGATTATCCAACCATTGGTGAGAGACAAATGTCGTAAAGAATATGTGCCGCCGCCGGGATCGAACCCATGACAACCCATGGTTGAAGATTAGGAGTCTGACGCGCTACCGACTGCGCTATGGCGGCGGACTTTTTTGGATAGACAGCAGTGTGGAAAATGAAGAAATTGTTTGATATTATTTAATTTTCCCAAATGTTTTCTAAAGCTTTTTTCTTTAGACGCGTAAAAAGTAGAGATTGTGTGGGAATGGGTTAAAAGGCATTCAAATAAAATTGGCGGTTCGTTGGACTTGCTTTCTGTCCTCTGACATCGTAATTCGACAGTAAAGAGTGGTATAACATTGCAAAATATGTGACCAGGGACATTAATCAAAGTACTGAAAGTACTATTATCTAGCAAAGAATGGTTTTGTTTAAGAAAATTCTTTGTCAAACGTTATAAGTAAACGAGGTTAAAGTTTCCCCGGAGTTGACCCATTACAACACGACAAAATCTTAGACTGGTTAAAAATGAAAGGAATTGCAGACGACAATTCAAATTGGTGGAAATAAAAAACTTTGTCTTGTAGGGTAGAAAGCATTATGGATATTGAAGAGTTTGCTTGTGACAAACAATTTCTCCTTTACCCATGTTTTTTTCAAAGATTTTATCTTGAGATGATTTTATAAAAAGAAAAGCAGGACTGGCTTCACTACGATTTGAATAAAGTTAATTCAAGTGGCCATACAAAGCTGTGCGCATAGTGACTCATTATTAACACAATATGTTGAAGTGAGCTAAAATACCTAAGAGAAGAAATTGAAAGCAGAGTTTGCAATATTCCTGACATAGATATTAACTTCTTTCTTATGACGTAGGTATTCAATGGATTTCGGGGTTTAGCC
The DNA here is from genome assembly GCA_946902895.1 of Fragum fragum. NCBI lineage: Eukaryota > Metazoa > Mollusca > Bivalvia > Cardiida > Cardiidae > Fragum > Fragum fragum. The sequence continues at coordinate 36,951,049 of OX336376.1, read as the reverse complement.
TCCGGTGGCAGTTTGCACTCGTTAAACTCTGAGAAGACCTCAAAATATTGTCTTGTCATGCTGAACCCAGAATATTCGTGTTTTGATAGGAAATATAGACAAAGATCAGTCTGCACAAATGTGCAGTCAGACCTTTGTTTACACTGCCTGTTTGTCCCCTTTAAGCAAAATATGTTTATGGAAACTAATTTTCAAAAGAAATTTGACCCACAATAAAGACATCAATGCATTCAAGTCCTTTGATTTTGATGCAATTTTGAGAGAGTTATTTAATCAGGATGACACGTGTTAAGCTATCAAAGCTGACGTTTGCTAGCTAACAACGCAAAGCGTTGGTTGACGACGTTAATGTCGCGAAGATAGCTTGGGTAACTTGTAGTAACGATGTTTAACAAAAACTTAAAGATATCGTTTTGTGAAGTCATGGAGGTCTCTCTCCGCATGATGGTTCTAATATATGCTAACACTTACCAATATAATTTTTGAACTGCTTCTCCTCTAAATTTTGTACCAACATATTTATTCTAGGCTAGTATTTCAGAAAATGTACTTCTGTTTCTCATAAAAAATGTATAAAAAAAATACAATTCATACAGTTTCGTACACTACACTCACTTTTTGCAAATTGAATTAATGGCAAATTTCATGTTAAAATCGAATCTATTGTCCATATATCGCTTTTTTGAAATCAAAATAATCCAATGTTAGGTAGGAAAGGCAGTAATAACAAAAATCACGTTGTCCTTAAGTGCGTATACGACTTTAACACCATAACAAGGTGTCCGTCTGACCCCATGAAATCCTACTACTCTCGTAAAGTGTTTATGAACAATTATCCTGTCGTCATTAGTCTTGTTTTCTTCAAAATAATCAGGATGCTTGACTGCTTCCTTGGTACAAAAAATACATGTGTCCTCATCAATAAAAACTGATTTCTTTCGCGAATTTCCCTCTACGTGTACTTTAATGTGAGAAGAAAATTTAAGTTCCATATTTAAAAAAAAAATCATAATTTGATTGTATTGATTCGCGCAGTTGCTTTTATATCATACGAAAGCGAACGCATGCGCATTGATATTATCTGAACTTTTTAAACCAATGGCACCCGGCGAACTTAAAAAGAATGTTAGTACAAAGGCTACGGACAAACGGACAAACTTCGAACATCATTTATTCTAAATTGTTAACAAGTTTATCAAGCCATGCGTCTGCAGTGGTTATGAACTCTGGTTTGGTTTGACAAATTAGATCTAATTATTGAATTGACGGATCGATGGACACGCCCTTGGTTCTGACAGAGCTGTAGTTACGACGTTTTGCTCTCGCACAGAGTGCGTTAACTCGGATAGTTAACACGGATAAAGCTGAGATAGTGAGCAGAGTGGACAACAACTCAGTATAATCAGAATATTTACTGATCGTCTAAAGACATTTCCATCCTTTTCTATGAAGATATGCGCTGGTCTAAACAAGTGTAGGAATGTAAAAGTGTATTTTTCCCACTGACAAGACTACGGACGAATATATAGCCTTCCTGCCAATGACGTTTTACAGTGTAATGTCAATCTAAAAATAGCATAGTATTACTCGAGGACACATTTTTCTTTCTGTTGACTCAATCACTCGAAATTTGTTTTCTTCCACCTATGTGGGATAGCAGCTGGAGGTTAGGAAGGGATGTAATGGTAGTACTGGTGAGAGAAATACCAGGATTCCATTGTTAGGTGCTCCAGCCGCCGCGATATAGCTGAAAGATTGTTGAAAGCGGCGTAAAACCCCATTCAAACAAACAAACAAATCTTCCAACCAGTTGTCGTTCGCTACACTCACATGAGACAGTGTTATTTTATGCAGACTAGTAAAATGTTTATCATGACACCAAACCCTATCCAACAGAAATTGGGCATTAGGTTTGTACTTTGCACTATACTCAAAAGCAAGCGTCAAAAACTTAATCATAACCAGTTAAAGTTTAAACTTTCCTTATTGATATTTCCAAGAGTAACTATACCTAAAACAGAAAAATAAATTTACTTACATGTTTTTAAACTTAAAACCAAAATTTGCACTTTCGATTTCGGAGGATAAAACCCGAGACCACTGGTATGTCGAATATCTGATATCAATAAGTAGTTTCCTTCACAACATAGCAAAGACAATAAACCCGTTTCAGAGATGCATCTATTTATTTTATTTACGAATAATTTAATTGTTAGTTTCGTCTATCAAAAACGAGCGATCTGATTGGTCGAAAAATTTAATTCATACCTCCATGAACAAAATTTTGAGTACGCAGCCATTTGAATGCTTCCGCACAAAATAGTTCACTACAAAAAGGTATCAAAATTTGTTAAGTTGTTGCATTTTTCGCTCGATGCTATTAAATTATATGAAATGAAGAGAATATTTTTTGTTTTCATGGAGGTATGAACCGAAAAACCTAATCACACAATGTATGAGTCCGCTTCGCGAATTCATACAGTGTGATTATGTTTTTCGGTTCATATCTCCATGAAAACAAAAAATATTCTCTTCACTCTTAAAGAAACGTGCATATCTTTTGATTTTTTTCGATATATATGTTCATTCCGAATCATACCGATATCAACTTTATTTTCAATAAGCTGTAATTCTATTGTCGAAGAATTCGCCCATATGACATAATGGATATTTAATATAATCCGGCCTTCATTTATTGAAAAAAAAGGTGGGTGGGTGGGTTTATGATATCACCTACTTCTAAGAATGGGTGATGAAATCTTATAGAAGATAGACCCATTAAACAAACAAGTAAAACATAAAAAAGGACAGACAACCTGATGCTAGACTCGAAATAAGTAAACTGTGACTCCCATCTCGAAATATAGAAATTAACCCTTTACTGTCTTTCAAAATTTAAGACCTAACCAAATTCAAAGGTTATGCAGACGACAACTTTGAGTTGATTTTATAAAAAAATCTTTTAGTATGGTAGAAAATATTGTGGAAAAAGAAGAAATTGCTTGTCGCAAGCAATTTCTTCCTTTTCTAACAGTATTCTTTCTAGTATAAGACCACGGGGACGTAAAAACTAGGGATTGAAGAGGAAAGCGTTAAAGCGATATATATTTCATCTGGCCATTAAATGCGGACTCAAAAGTACCCAAACTATTTGAATAAAGGACTAAAAATATTGAATACGTCGAAATGATTAATGTTTAGTTTGGTCCACCAAGATTCAGGCGTTTTGATCGGCTGGGTCTTTTTTTATTTTTACTTCAATGAATACAATTCTGAGCACGCCACTAATTTGTATGGTTGCGAACAAAGTAGATCCATAGAATTTAACTAAAAACTAGTAAAATATTTGCTTTGTTTTACTTCGTGACATCAATCTAACAGAACTTAAGGGAAATATTGTTTAATTGAGCTATGAACCTCTAAACTTAAACACACTAATGCATGATTCCTCTTCGCGTATTTATACAGTGTGATTAAGATTTTGGGTTCATACATCGATATACAAACAGAAAACAAAACAAAAAATAATCTTTTCATTTCTTGAATAGAAATGCACTATTTCTTCTTTTCTCTTGAGTACTGTTTACGAGGTGAAATTAGATATTTAGTAATAGCTAATATTCATGACTAAATTGTAAGCTGTACGTCTTGTCGAGGACAAAAGGTTGTAGTCGGCAATTGGAAAATACGCCAGGTATTCTACACTCCACGAGTTCTGAAATCGGAAAATGCGAGTAAGGAGATTTATGAAGGAATAGTTTATCGATGGGATACCAAAATGTCGTAAAAACAAATTAATTTAAGCTTTTTTTACGACTTTTGTTCGCCAACCGAACATCGGTTGCTATAATTGGTCAAATATCACAATTGACCAATCGCTGGCCCCGCCAACTGATGCGTTTGGTCCGCCCATTGACGACGAAAGGAAGTTCCGATCCGATTTTTAACAGCGTTGTTTTACCAGATTTTACAGAATAAACTGTAGTTACGACATTTAAGTCGCCAAACCGACAAAAATGAATTACCAAAATGGCGGCGAACGTCGGATTTCAAACTAAACTTCCAGTCTAAACGAACGATTTCTTTGATCGACTGTTTGGTTGATTGACAAACGCGGTTGGTCAATTAATGTGGCAAAAAAAACAAAGTAAGTACGAGAAAGGTACCAATGCACAGCCCTTAGAATCAAATTTATCAGCCATGTAGCATGGTCAATTAATGTGGTGAAAAAAAATCAAGTAAGTACAAGAACGGCATCAATGCGTTGCCCTTGGATTAAAATTTATTAGCCATGTAGTACCATATCACGCATCTTGTCGTACCAAGGGCAGCGAACGTTCTACTTATCTATTAGAGAAAAGATGATCACAATATCCCTTCACTTGTGGGTAATCATGTATCTGTTTGGCTTATCATTCTCGCAAATTTTGTCCCTCAGATGTATCAACCAATTTTCACATCCAGGTAATCCCGCTTTTTACGCCCAATGGTCTTAATGAAAAGTCTTGAAAAATATTGTGAAAAAATGCTTTAATATTAAAACGTTTCTAACCCATAGAAGAACGGTTAAAAATGTTCAAAAAAATCATCTTTCCTCTCGATCTGACAACTAATTCATAGACTGGTCTAAATTCAACGGGCACGTAGTGATTGTTATAACTTTATTACTTTATTTTTGATTGTTAAAATGATAATAGTATTGTATAACGTTAGTGAAATCACGTTTGTATTTGTTTCATTAGAATGTGAGAGAGTGAGTGAGCGAGCGAGCGAGCGAGTGAGTGGGAGAGAGAGAGAGAGAGAGAGAGAGAGAGAGAGAGAGAGAGGGAGAAAGAGAGGGAGAGGGGGAACAACAACAACAGCAATAACCATACAAAGGCGTTATGGTAACTTGAATAGTTAACCCATTACCAAGACGTGTTCTGGCGCCCTGAAGAATTACAATGGAAAACTTTGCGGAAAAATGAAAATACTTTTAAAAAGCAATTTTTCCTTTTACTCACTATGTTTTCTACCATATTGGGCACTTATTTTCCAATTAAATCGAAATTGGACGTGTCATCTTGCAACTTCTGTCAATATGGACCAGTCTAAAATATATCGTCTAGTAATGGGTTTAATTGTTTTTTTTTGATTCGTTTGTTTGTTTGTTTTTTTTTGTTTCGCATTCACAGTATCTTTACTTAGCAGTTTGAATGAGGACGGCTCGTCATCACTTAACTTCCCCATAATCTCAATGGTTACGGACAAAGACTACGGACAAAGACTACAAAACAGACTACGGACGAATAATCTGCATATCAGTTCAACTATACTGTATACTCCTCACAAAAAATTAAGCAACAAAGATATTTTTCTTTCTCAAATCGTTTTTATACAACTCATGATCATTGAAATTGAGGTCTTGTTACACAAATAACGTTAAATGATTGGGGAAAATCTTAAAAGTAACAAAGTTACACATCCTCGAAACAACGCCCCGACGAAACAATTGAGCAAAAAAAAAAAAAAAAAACACTCACCAGCAGTTCAGAATGTGAAAAAATCCGGTACAGTCAATGTTTGGGAGTCTAGTACCTAGTATGGGCCCTATTAGCCTCAGCGCAGCGCTCTGGTGTCGACCAAATTAGTCTGTCCAATGGCCGATGAGGAACATTCCTCCATTCTGTTTGCAATGCATTTTCCAGTTGATCAAGGTCAGTGGGCGAACATGCTGACCGTAAACACGCCTTCCAAGAATGTCCCATGCATGTTCTATCGGATTACGGTCGTGGGACCTAGCAGGCCAGTCCATATGTCTGATGTTGTTGGTCCGCAGAAATTCAGTCACAACTCAAGAACAATAGAAACTGGCATTATCATCCATAAAAATGAAGTTTGGACCTGTTTGCTGTGCCGGAAGGATGATAACAGGTGTGATGATCTCGTCCCTGTCCCTTACATCATTCATGGTACCTCGTCTGCTGACAACCAACTCTGATCTGCGGCCAACACTGATACCTCTTGTCATCGTTAAAGTCTGGGCAGAATCTTGACTCGTTAGTAAAGAGTACGTGACGCCAATGGTTGACCCTCCAGTTTCGATGTTAATATGTCCATATCAATCTTTACGTCGATGTTGTTCGGGAAGTGGGATTAGTTGAAATGGTCTCCTAGACCTAAGACCTTCTGTGTAAAGCCTGTTACTGTTTTGGTGGACACTCTGTTTCCCTAAACACCCTCTGAATGTCATTTTGCAGCGACCTGGCCGTTGTGAACCTGTTCCTTCGTGCTAGGGTAGCAACGTAACGGTCTTCACGAGGTGTTGTTACCCTTGGATGACCTGAACGTGGTCTCTCTGTTATCTGCTCAGTTTGGTTGTACCGAGTTACTGCTCTTGAGACAACACTGTGATTATAATTACAGTGAATGGCATTAGCAGTTTGTGTCATCCCACCCTGCACCATTCCAGCAAATGACCAATCGCTGGCCCGGCCCATTTCCTCCATAGGGTTAGGCGTAACCTAACCCTAGCCCATTGTAATGTAACAAAAAAGTAGAATAGTTAGTTGGCGATCTAAACGTCGTAACTAAAGCTTGAAAACGACCAACTTCGGAGTTCAAAAGTCATTTCTGGTACACAGATAGCACATGCAATGTGTGGAATCTGTGTATTGGACACGTTTTGCAGGCATGTTTTAGGGTGGCTCTGTTCAAATCTCGAGATAGATGTTGAATATTCGGTAAGGTGAGTTGTTTTGTCATAGATATAGCTGCCCGAATTAAATATCGGTGCAAACAAAAGCCGCGTGTATAAACAAAATTGATAAATTTATTTCGTGCTTGAATATTTACGAGGAGTATACATTTGTACAATGAATATCGTAAGGCATACGATTGCACTGAAAATCGTTTTTCTATCTTCTCAAACTGGGGAGGGGGAATTAGGTTTTGATCAGGTTCGTGTCCAGAGCCAGATTGAGAAGGAAGTCACTGTTTGTGTAAATGAACTCTTTACCACACAGCAATATTTCAAACCGGACAAAACTCAACGAAGTTACGAATCACAATCAAATTGGTGAAATCTTTAAAATCTTTGTCTTATGGGGTAGCTTTAAAATCTTTGTCTTTTGGGGTAGAAAACAATGTGAATAATGAAGAAATTGCTTGCGACAAGCAATTTCTTCAATTTTCACAATGTTTTCAAAAGTTTTTAAAAGCATTACTGGTGGAAATGGGTTAAGGTCACTGGGCCTTCCTTTCCCATCCGAATGTTTTATCCCGTTCTCAACATAGGATACAGGTTAACATGAAGCAAAAATGTATGTACTTTTCGACGCCCGTTTCGATGTTAGAGTTATCTGCCCTTGTCTGGTGTGCGCAATTTTTCGTTAAAGCGGGTGGTTGGCTATACATAGCCTAAACTTATCTTCATTAAAGGTGATTCCGATTGATTGGTTGATTGGAAAAGGTTCAATGCCACTTTTTGACAGTATTTCAGTCATATCGCGGCAGATAGAGTACCTAACAATCGATTCCTCGTATTTCTCACACCAGTGCTACCAGTACATCCTTTCCTAATCTCCAGCTGCTACCCCACTTAGGTTTATCTACCAATTTGTCAGAGACACATGTTGGAAAGGATATGTGCCGTCGGGGATCGAAAGGTGATTTTGAAGGAAATGGTTATTTTATTGTGTTTAGATGAAAACCATTCCCTTCAATGGTGATATTTTCAAAATATATTCTTTCAAAATTCACCAATGACATTTTTCTTGAATTTTGATATTCTTTATAAATAGCCCTTACCTTTATGTACCATTAAAGAGCAATTTCCAACGTCATCTTATTCCACCTATCATACAATGATTTAAAACTTGTTAGAATATGTTTTTCGAAATGGAGATTCTTGAATCACGATCCTTGATAGAGTTTTCACAATTTTTTACTTATTTAGAAAATTACCTTCGTGGACTCATACAGCGTGATAAAGCCTTTAGGTTAATACCTCAATGAAAACAATATAAAAATATTCTCTTCATTTCGTAAATATCCAAGAGGTGTAGAGAATATTTTTGTTTTCATGGAGATATGAAACGAAAAAACTAATCACACTGTATGAATACCCGAAGATAATTCTTATAATTTAATCAAATCGAGCATACACAATATCTGCTTGCTGAAAATTTTGTTCATGGAGTCAGAACGCTCGATTTTGATAGACGACACTAAAAATCAAATTATTCTCCTATAATTCGAAGATGGGTCGCATATTCTTGGAGAGGTACCTTATGAACAACAAGATGAATATCACATTATCTAAACATAGAAAAGAACAGAGCTGCGTTCTTTTTTCAAGATTCTTAAGATTTTTATTTAGATTGTTAAGATAGAGCATTCTTTGGATTACGATTTTTAAGCAGCTAAATAAGAATCTTAAAATTCTTGACAAGGATTTTAAGAGTAATCAGCATTGGCTAAGACGAGTAGCCTTGACGACGTGTAATATTTTCACTGAAAATAACAAAAATCGTTCTTAATAACACTCCAAAAATCTTATTTAGCGGGATTTTTCATCTCGACGAAAAGAACATACCACAGGGATATGGAAACTGTAGAACACTACCGACTTAACCCATTATCAGACAACCACATTTAAGACTGGCCCAAACTCTCAGAAGTTGCAGACGACAACTTTAAGTTAATGAAGTGAAAAAAGAAACGTTGTCTTTTGGGATGGAAAACATCGTGGATAATGACGAAATTGCATGTAACATGCAATTTCTTCTTTTTCCACAATGTTTTCAAAATATTTATTTCTTTGGTGCGTCAAGAAACGTGATTGTGATGGAAAAAGTCAAAGTTTAGTTAGGCGATCTGCGAATATTCTAAACACGCTGTTAGAACGTCAAGACTATGGCGCACAAAATTGGTCAAAAGTCAACCTTAGGTAGTACACTAAAAGATAAACGCATGCACGCTTAAATTATACATACGAAAGACCGGTGGTGACATCAAGAATTCACAGTTCACACTTCATACATAGTAACTCGGAAGTGTGAAGTCGGAAGTTGGGAGTTGGAAGTGAGAAGTTGGAAGTATAAAGTCGGAAGTTTGAAGTGAGAAGTTGGAAGTATGAAGTCGGAAGTTGGAAGTTTGAAGTTGGAAGTTTGAAGTTGGAAGTATGAAGTTTGAAGTGTGAAGTGTGAAGTTGGAAGTTTGAAGTGTGAAGTTGGAAGTTTGAAGTGTGAAGTTTGAAGTGTGAAGTGTGAAGTGTGAAGTTGGAAGGTCCACTTCATACTTCCAACTTCACACTTCAAACTTCATACTTCCATCTTCAACTTCCAACTTCACACTTCAAACTTCCAACTTCACACTTCAAACTTCCAACATCACACTTCAAACTTCCAACTTCACACTTCAAACTTCCAACTTCACACTTCCAACTTCCAACTTCCAACTTCCAACTTCACACTTCACACTTCAAACTTCCAACTTCACACTTCCAACTTCCAACTTCACACTTCATACTTCCAACTTCACACTTCCTACTTTCAACTTCCAACTTCACACTTCACACTTCCAACTTCACACTTCAAACTTCACATTTCATACTTCCAACTTCACACTTCATACTTCCAACTTCCCACTTCAGACTTCCAACTTCACACTTCAAACTTCCAACTTCACACTTCATACTTCCACTTTCACACTTCATACTTCCAACTTCACACTTCAAACTTCCAACTTCACACTTCATACTTCCAACTTTACACTTCAAACTTCATATTTAATTTGGTTTGATTATGTACTGTGAATTTAAGAAGTCACAACGGGTCTCATAATTCACATTTCACACTTCCCATTTCAGACTTAATATGTATGAAATTTGAAGTGTGAACTGTGAATACATGATGTCACCACCGGTCTTTCGTATATATACAGGTGCACTCATAACATTTAGACGTGTGCTCCATTACTGAGCGTTCAATGGTATAAAATGTCCGCGTACGTCTAAATTACAAGTGCACGCACAATATTAAGCTGTTTACTTTTTACGCGCGCACACTCATATAATTTGAAAATATAAGCGCACACGTTTTCATTAAACGGCTTTACCTGTATTATAAATGCGTTCTTTGTGATAAGACGACTTACAGGGGACTTCTTTTGACCCAAACGGTACACCATACAAGACTTCTAAGTACATGCCCTTCATACACATCTTCAATTTCTAAGGTGTCACTTACAGGCCCTAGTGACGTAATTCTACAAGGGTTTTAATGGGATGGTTATGATAGTATACAAACAAATATAGCAAAGGTAGAAGAAGAGAGAGAGAGAGAGAGAGAGAGAGAGAGAGAGAGAGAGAGAGAGAGAGAGAGAGAGTATTAAAGATGCAGTTACGAAGTTAGGTCACCAGCCTAAAGTTTACAAATGTTTTATGTCCCTGATCGTGTATTTAAAAACATATTGTTGTTTGACGAAGTGAAGTGTCGGAGGTCATTATACATGGCCAGGGATCAGCATATTTATCATGGGTACGTGCACTCTCTAACGCAACCGATTTATGCTGTGATAATACATTAATCTTTTATAAGGGAAATAACAACGATATCGCTTTCGTAGACAATGTACTAGTTTTCTCCCTTTACTCAGTGAAATTTTTGTCTTTTTAGAACTATATCATTTTTGACATCATCAGTGCAGGCCAGTTTGGAAAATTCAGTAGGATGTTACTATGTTAGAAGAGAAGCAGTGCCCACTTAGGTTCGATTTATTATTTTTCAAAACCTGTCTCCCCCAAACAACTGTACTTTTTCAAAAAAGCGTAAAAGGAGGATTCTATATGATTCGTAGAACGCGTAAAGACTCCTCTTAAATAGGAATACACCTACAAATAACCCGCTTAGCTTAGCTGCGGCCATGACTTTAAAACAACAACAACAAAAAACAACAACAACAACAAAATCGGAATCTTTCAATTACATAGCGAGTAATTTGCCTTCTACTTTGAGAAATCATCATACCAGCTGTATACCGCGGGAGTGATAAGCTATACAGTTACGAACATTTGAACGGAACAGAACAGTTCTGTTCTGTTCTTGAGATTGAAAACTAAGGCCGTTATAGGCTAGAAAACATTGTGAAACAGGCAATTTCTCCTTTTCTCACAATATTTTGTTTAAAATTCAATATTCCAGGGGTGTAATAAGCATAATTCAGAGTGAAGGGGCTAAGCTTCTACTCGATCACGAAAGGTTTAAAAGAAATACAAAATCTCACATTTGTTTCTTACAGATAATAATTGTCAAAGAATATTGCAACTCTAATATTGTCCAAGTTTCTTAACCCATTCCCACACAATCCCTCCTTTTTACGCCCTCAAGAAAGAAACTTTGGAAAAAATTTCGGAAATGAAGAAATTGTTTGTAACACGCAATTTAGAATTAAAATTTCACCAACTATAAAATGTCGTCTGCAACTTCTTTCAATTTGAACTAGTCTAGAATTTTGCTGTGTCGGAATGGGTTAAATGATATATCAATTATTTGAGAAATGTCTTCGGAAAATGATAATCTCGTAAAAGTAAAAAAAAAATATTGATCTTGAAAGCTAGTTAGACTGCGATCGGGTGAATAAGGTTTATCGTGACTTTCAGTAGTATTTCAATAAAACCGCGGATAGTAGGTGCACCCAACTATGGCTTCCTGTCATTATTCACACCAGTAACATGTACAACTGCAACGATAGATTTGGGTCATTACATATGTAGCTTTTACAGGACAATTACTTATCATATTTCCATCGGCGAAAGACAAATAAAGCGTGTGACAATGGCATTTTTTCCCGAACTTGTGATCGTGCACAGGATTCTAGAAATGAAACATCCTGTATTACATGTAACTATTAAACAAACCAGGCTTTGCGAGAGGTTATGCTTAGAAGAGATTATCTATATCAAATGACATTTTTATACACTAAATCGGGCATACCAATCGACTATACCAACACGGATATCCATCATTAGTACTTTCAGTGCTTTGATTGAGTTAAGTCACGACGAAGTATATACATTCACCAGCTTCCTATCTATCTATGTATACTGCCTAATTCCCCGTTCGGGTATCACTGGCAGGTGAATTAATCAGAGCTTTCCTGTGGCTCCAAAGGAACCTTGTGTCTATTTTTGGCAACATGCAACATGCAACTCTCTGAATAAATACCTGTATGCAGAGCTAAGGAGTAACAACATTCCAAAACGATTCCCGACGGCGGCACTCATCCTTTCCGACTATTTGTCTCTCACCAATGGGTCGATAATCGTAGACATATGTGGGATAGCAGCTGGAGGCTAGGAAAGGATGTAATGGTAGTACCAGGAATCCATTGTTAGGTGCTCCAGCCGCCGAAATATGACTGAAAGATTGTTAAAAGCGGCGTAAAACCCCATTCAAACAAACAAAAAACATTCCAAAACCCTTACTTTTCAATAAGACCCTATGTTGTGGGTACTCATTTGAATCGTCTCGGTGAGACGATTCAAATGAGTACCTACAACGTAGGGTTGATGGTATTATTGTTGAAATATTTAAATCGAAAATCCAAATCACGCCCCCTATCAGTAGCTCTGCCTGTATGTATCTTTTTTCAAGATCGTCTTCACAACTCGTTGGCCCAACCTACTGGATCCGCTAGCCACAGTCAACGACTACAACAGGTATCGTCGCTTCGATAGGAAACGGCGTTATATTGCAGAATTCATAGCCAGTATCATGTTACAAACAAGTACAATGATTGGTTGAATATGCTGTAGTTACGACTTTTATGTCGCCAAACCAACAAATATGCTTCACATCAATATTGGTAAATGTTTGAGTTCAAAATGCTCTTCCGGTCTGAATGAATAATTTGAATGGTCGATTGATCCTTAGACTGACAGCCGCGATTGGTCAACTATCTAACGGTCTGTCTGTCCTCTACTGTTCAAATTCCTGATGGACAGCAGCGCTCAGTGAAATGCCCTCCCACCAGCGGTATGATACATGTTATATGAATGTTAACCCTTTCCTGTTTTTCAATATTTTAGACCAGTCAAAATTCAAAGAATTTGCAGACAAAAATTTAAAGTGGATTTAATTTTGAAAATAATCATGTAGTGGGGTAGAAAATGTTGAGGAAAAAGAAGAAATTGCTTGTTATCTTTTATTCGATGTTAAAGCATTGTACGGGAAATGGTTAAACAAATGTCATTGTAAACAAGAACAATTGAAAATAAAAAGACAACAACTAATGCGATTTCAGAAAGCAGACGCCATTTTGTGACAATTACCTCTTGTTTTTTAACCAAGATTTTTCCCAACCAAACGATGTTAACAAAATGGATTGCATGGACGAGGTAATTTTAACTAATGAAGCGTATCGTGAATAATAATGTTTTTGTCTACTGATCATATAAAGTGTACTTTTCAAATATATTTATGGATTCGTTGATTGACCTCTGTTTGAACAAGAATGGATTTTAGAATTTGCATGCTATTGCTCTTTATTCAAAGTTTTGAATGTATTAACAGAGAAAAGTATCAAATCTTTCCTCGTCCACAGAGAAACTTCGATGTTGTTAGAGTAAGTGCTTCTTTGTCACCAATCTTTATTTTTTGAAAATGTGAGTTTATATATATAAAAAACCAAATCAGATAAACAAAAACAAACCCTCTAGATATTCATTTCTACATTATAACAAAAAAAAAGTAACAAGTTTTGGGTTAAACTATCAGGTGTTACAAGTCCAAAACTATAACAAAACGAAAAGGTTTACAGTCCGCAGTCATTTGGAAGGGTCGATCAGGCCACCTGAAAGAAAGATGTTGTTTCCGGAATAACCGTTCATATACGGATAGTCTGTTTTTTCATTCCTTGTGAAAAGGTAATATACCACCAAATTTGAAGAGTTGCTGGTTCTGCAGATTAAACTAACCATGAAATTGGTTTAACTTTACCTAATTATTACACCAATTGTTGATTTCAGTACCGAGGACATGAGTATAAATACAGCCAAAACCTCATTCCTGTAGTTTTGCTGGTTGATTAGACTTTACTAACGCTGTTTTGATACAGAGCGTCGAAATTGATTTATTCCTCGATTTCAGTGCCGAGGAAAATGTCATTATATGGTCAAAACCTCATTCCTGTAGTTTTGCTGGTTCTGCAAAATTAACTAGCATTGTGTAGGTATAGAGCGTTGAAATAGGTTAAATCCTCGATTACAGTACCTTGATAATTGGTATATTTCGGCCAAACTTTCTGCCTGTAATTTTACTTGTTCTGCAAACTTAGCTAACAAAGCGTAGGTACAGAGCGTTGAAATTGATTTAATCCTCGATTTCAATTCATTGGGAATTGGTATTACACTTCCAAACTTCCCAACTATATCTTCGCTGGTTCTGCAAACTTAACTAACAATGTGTAGGTACAGAGCGTTGAAATTGATTAAATCCTCGATTTCAGTATCTTTGAAATTGGTATTATATGGTCAAACTTCCTTCCTGTAGTTCTGCCTGTTCTCCAATTTAGCTAACAAAGCGTGGGTACAGAACGTTGAAATTGATTTAATCCTCGATTTCAGTACCTCGGTAATTGGTATTATACGGCCAAACTTCCTTCCTGTAGTTTTGCTGGTTCATCTGACTTCACCAACTCCGTGGTACAATACGGTCTTCGATCAGATGGAGTGGTCATCCAGAATGTTACTTACAGGTATATTGTCAATGATGTTGATATGTAACACAAAATTGTTGTTCATCAGGTTGGTTATAACTCAAAATTATTGTACACCAAGTCGGCTATAACACGAAATTGTGATAAGTGCATTCTGAAATATTACAATTGTAATTGGGATGACAAATCGCTGAACCCGACCACGTACTCCGTCGGCTCCGCCCCTAGACTCCGAAAGGAAGTTCTGCGTCGATTTCGTAAGGGTTTTATATTGCAAAATTTATTGCTAGTCGCATGTACATGTTACAAACAAATAGGATAGTTGGTTTGGCGACCTTAACATCTTAACTACAGCTTAAACAAGAGGGCCAGAATGGCCCTAAAATCGCTCACCTGACTAATGTCATTGAAATTGGCCCAATGGTTACTGAGGAGAAGATGTTTAAAGATTTCAAAGTCAAAAACTGCCCTACCCTTCCAAGCCCTTGTTTGGTCATCAATCAAAATTCAAGAACAACTTTTGAAAAGGGTCACTCAATGAACATTCATACCAAATTTGGTTGAAATTGGCCCAATAGTTACTGAGGAGAAGATGTTTAAAGATTTCAAAGTCAAAAACTGCCACGCCCATATTTGGGCGTGAAACCAAATTCTGCGAACAACTTTTGAAAAGGGTCACCCAAAGAACATTCATGCCAAGTTTGGTTGAAATTGATCCAATGCTTACTGAGGAGAAGATGTTTAAAGATTTCAAAGTCTAAAAAGTGCCTGACCCTGCCACGCCCATATTTGGGCATAAATCAAAATTCCAAGAACAACTTTTGAAAAGGGTCATCAAAGGAACATTCATGCAAAGTTTGGTTGAAATTGACCCAACTTTTACTGAGGATAAGATGTTTAAAGATTTCAAAGTTAAAAAAACTGCCACGCCCATATTTGGGCATAAAACAAAATTCCATGAACAACTTTTGAAAAGGGTAACCCAAGGAACATTCATACCAAAATTGGTTGTAATTGGCCCAATAGTTACTGAGGAGAAGATGTTTAAAGATTTCAAAGTCAAAAACTGCCACGCCCATATTTGGGCGTGAAACGAAATTCTGCCAAACAACTTTTGAAAAGGGTCACCCAAGGAACATTCATACCAAGTTTGGTTGAAATTGGCCCAATGGTTCCTGAGGTGTAGATGTTTATAGATTTCAAAGTCAAAAACTGCCACGCCCGGCCACGCCCATATTTGGGCACAAATCAAAATTCTGAGAACAACTTTTAAAAAGGGTCATCCAAGGAACATTCATGCGTAGTTTGGATGAAATTGGCCCAATGGTTACTGAGGAGAAGATGTTTAAAGATTTCTAAGTCAAAAACTGCCACGCCCTGCCACGCCCATATTTGGGCATAAATCAAAATTCCATGAACAACTTTTGAAAAGGGTCACCCAAGGAACATTCATGCCAAGTTTGGTTGAAATTGGCCCAATGGTTACTGAGGAGAAGATGTTTAAAGATTTCTAAGTCAAAAACTGCCACGCCCTGCCACGCCCATATTTGGGCGTAAATCAAAATTCCACGAACAACTTTTGAAAAGGGTCACCTAAGGAACATTCATACCAAATTTGGTTGAAATTGGCCCAATGGTTACTGAGGAGAAGATGTTTAAAGATTTCTAAGTAAAAAACTGCCACGCCCTGCCACGCCCATATTTGGGGGTCAATCAAAAATCCGCGAACAACTTTTGAAAAGGGTCACCCAAGGAACATTCCTACCAAGTTTGGTTGAATTCCGCCCAGTGGTTACTGAGGAGAAGATGTTTAAAGATTTCTAAGTTAAAAACTGCCACGCCCTGCCACGCCCATATTTGGGGGTCAATCAAAAATCCGCGAACAACTTTTGAGAAGGGTCACCCAAGGAACATTCCTACCAAGTTTGGTTGAATTCCGCCCAGTGGTTACTGAGGAGAAGATGTTTAAAGAATTGTTGACGACTTCCGACTCACGACGCACGACGCACGACGCACGACGCACGACGGACAAAAGGTGATACCAAAAGCTCACCTTGAGCACGTTGTGCTCAGTAGAGCTAAAAAGCTGTAGTTACGAGGTTTAGGTCGCAAAACCAACATTAAAGATTAACAGAAATAGCGGTAAATGTTGGAGTTCAAAACCCATTTCTGGTCTAAATGAATGATTTGATTGGTCGACCGCGTATTTGATTGACAGTCGCGATTGAATCTATTGGGGTTAAGAGTTAGATACAAATAACAATAATGAAATACTATTGTTTACTGTCTACTATATTTATCTATTACCACCTCGCTTACCCAAGGTCAAGGTAGACAGATACAATTGACCACTTGATGCAGTCTTTTATACAATGTTAAAGGTATGCAAATGAGACTGTAAGAATGGCTTTTCATGCATTTTTCCATCCGAAAAATGCACTTTTGAGAGCTTGAATTTTCTTGCCAAATTGGCATGAGATGGGCTATAAAATGTTAAATTATAAGTAAAATTAACTGAAATCATGTATAAATATTTTAATCAAATCGGAAAACGGAAAATGATTCCATACAATACATTAAGCCTGAATTCTAGGAAAACACGTTCTTGCAAATTTCTTTTTTCATTTTGGGAGGGGGCTAAGTAAAATTAAAATTGAATTGTGAAATTTTCAGAACAAAAGAATTCAATAACTATATCTGCCATGATTATTGAAGAGGGGTGAGGACGTTACAACTAACTTTACCTCCATGAAAACAAATAACATTTCTTATGATTTAATGACATCACGCAAAGAAAAACAAGTATTTTACAAATTTTGATGCATTTTTATGGAACTATTTTGTACGCAAGCATACAGAATAGCTGCGTGCTCAGAATTTTGTTCATGAGGTATCATCTTTTCTCGGCCAATCAGAACGCTCATTTTTGATAGTCGTAACTAAAAAATTAGATTATTCTCTCGTACAGTAAATTTGTTTTGTGGAAACTGTACATATATCCTTATATGAATAACTTAATTTGAGGAATGAATAGATGTTCGTTAAAAATAAAATAATTGAGAAAAGAATTGGGTTTTGAAAAATGAATAAGAATATGAGAAAATACTCAGTTTCACCAACATGACATACACCGAATACCGAGTCTATTGTCGAGTCTATTGTCAGAAAATCTTGCGATTACATGCTCACGGTAAGTTATAAATTCATTTCACTTTTCTGCGAACTAGAATTATAATTCAACCACATTTGTATCTAAAGGTGATATTCACTAGATAGTATCAAAATCTTAAATAAAAAAAAACCTTTTCAATGAATCTTCACGTATATATGTAAATTCATTGCATATCAAAACAAAGTGAAATTCGTCCTCTACTTCTTGTAAATTGAACGATGCACAAACTCTAAGAAACCTTTCGACTCTGTCATTACCATATCTTCCTGTCTCGATTCATAGAGAATGGGGATGATAGTCTTAGTTTTGTTAAGAGAGACTGTAATAATTAAATAGGCGGGCTGATACTCCGTTTGACCTTAAGTCGGAGTACACCGATTGGATAAAGTTATCTATGTGTCTTTGTTTGAAGTCTTGCAATGAAAAAAAAATGTTTTGATTTGTCCACAGAATATGAATTTGACGACACATATTTCAATCTTGATAGCCAATCTTTTTTGCTCCCCTGTGTCGTTTAAAAGCGAGACGTATATAGTTCTCAGAATGATATTATCGGAAGAAATCAATTTTAACCAATCTTTCTATGCTAAAACAAATTCTTTTATAGAGAGTGCATAACGTCCCAATTCAATATAACACCCGCATTACTTGTCGTTCCTGTGACTCATGATAAAGCTTTTAAGAACTTTCGATCGGTTTTGATTTATTCAGAAACAACAATTAGTTACCATAATTCGATATTGAGGTAACAAATATATGGAAAAGCTGCACACACTTCATTATGATTAAACCTTTCCTGTTTTTGCTAAATTTTAGACATGTCCAATTTGAGAAAAGCAGACGGCAACTAAAACTTAGGGCAATTAGAAAGTAACCAACCTACAGGATAGAAAATATTGTGGGAATAGAAGAAATTGCTTGTTACATGCAATTTTTTCTATTCCCACAATGTTTTCTCAAGTATTAAATCACAGAGACGTAAACACCGGGGGTTGAGCAGGAACGGGTAAAAGTGAATTTACGAAGATGATTATTTCGTGCGTTAACTGCTTTTAGACATTTTCAAGTTTTAAATTGTCGATTAGATACATAAGACCTAAATACTACACTTAGGTGATTGAATTCATGAACAGCTGCTATCGTTTGTCCATTATGTAGGAACAACGCTCATTTTGCTTTAATTAACCTCGTTTTCGGACTATTTTAGTTTTCTTTGTATTCAGGGATTGACTCCAGGTAATGCAACAACTGTACAGGCTATCAAGTGAATTTTATAGATCATCTGTAGATGATCCAAGAATGACCATGCCATTGGCAAACAGGGATAAAATAAATGTTATTTCGTTTGAAGTAAGATCACCATGAACTTTATTTTAGATGGAAAGAGAAAATATTCCCGGCGACAAATTATCACCTTGCATCAGACCTTCGAACTACGCCAGTAAAATCTGAAATGAAAGTGTCAATGAAACTTGGGTTGTTACTATCCAAGTGGGAAATCATATATACTTCTTCAACCAATAACAAAAAAAACAAAAAAACTTTTTATTAATTCAAAGGGCAGTAATTTATACCTCGCTATTTTCTCCTAAAAGAGTTATTATTTGAAAAATTGTATCGGTCTATCTTGAGTATGCTTTCTCAAGTCGAGTTCTCTTAAGGGGACAGTGATATTATAAAATGGCATTCATAATAGGTTGTTATCTTGTCTTTTGAGTTTGCGTATGAATTCCTTTAACCCATTCACACACAATCCCTCCTTTTATGCCCTCAAGAATTTTTTTTAAAAACATTGTGGAAAATAAAGAAATTGATTCTATCAATCAATTTCTTCATTGAAAGTAATAAAAATATGAAATTCTATTAACTTGGGATTGTCGTCTGCAGTTTCTTTCAATTTGGATCAGTCTAGAATTGTGCTGTGTGTGAATGGGATAATAGACTTTGAGCCAATTGTAACGCCGCACCATTATCTCATCACTATCTTTTGTCCGAAGACAGTCGCCGAGGTATCTTTGTAACTGGTTAGTAACACTGCTGTTTATCTTTTAAATCACAAGATTGGGTTGAGTATAAAAATTGTTCAGGGGATATCCGTTTGAAGTTGAGGGGAAGCAACAATTAGGTTTAACCTATATATTTCACATCGATTGGGACACAAGTCCTTTGAATTAAGATTAATCCCTCTCGATTCTGCTTCCTATAGAATACACCGGTACTCGCGCTGAAAGGGGTGACCGAACGAACCAAGATCGATAGTCGCTCCCGGGCATCGAACCCCGGGACCTCTTGATCGAGAAGCCAATGCTCTACCTCTCGACCACGGACACCACGCAATTCGACAGGTGAAAGATGAGTGACATAGTTAAATCAAGATTTTTTGTTGTTGTTTTTTGGTCCAAAAATAAAATGAAATCGGAGGATTTGCTAGTTTGATCCCACTGTCGGAGCCCAATGGGCGTACCAAGTGACCCGTCAATTTTTCATTTTGAATTCCGATGAGAACAGTATCCTATTTGAGGCTTCTAGTTCGTCTCGTCCATGCGGAAAACAAGTATCAAGATGAATTAATGACGATGTGTTTCTTTTTACCCAGGAGTATAGCGTGTACTAATATTGAACTAACCAAAACACCACGAGAAGTACCGGGAATTTACGAGACCAGGGATCCAATAGGTATCTCTTTTTAATTTTATTTTTTTTTTTTTTACAATACTTCATTTGGATATAGCGAAACGCATTTAAAGACGGCAAAAGGTTGGATTAAATCTAGTTATTTTATATTGTTTAGGAAACAAGTTCTTCCAACCTAGATTAATCCCTCACAATTCTTCCTATTGCAAAAAAAGAAAAAAACCTTTTCCAAATAAGAAGCAGCTGCAGTGGACAGTGGCAAGTGTTAGTAAATTAAAAGATAACTAACAAAGGGAGTAAAAAACGTACCGAGTCAATCGATTTCTCCTTTCCTCACAATGTTTTTATCTTTATCGCCTCAAAATGCGGAATTTGTGGAGAATCAAAAAGATCATAGCATACACCTCTCTTAATCTCAGCACTGATAACTGGTAAGTTGAGCATGTTGGTGGATTACTGTCCATCTAGAGTTGTGGTGTTCATGGTTGAGAGTTCCCGATCAAGAGGTCGCGAGTTCGTTCCCAACGAGAGGCTATTGATCTTGGTTCTTTCATTTGCCAACGTAAACGGCGCGAGTATAGTTGCACTCTCAAGGAATCAGAATGGAGAGGGATTGATGTAAGTTGGAAGAACTTCTTTGCCAATCGATGTAAGATAAAGAGGTTTAAAAATCCGCAATGACTGGTAGTCTTTTCACTAAGTGATAGATTAACCGTAACGCCCTGTGAGAATTTGATTTAGTCCAGGTAAAGTTTTGTGCATTATTTTATGATAACGTCCGTTCGATCGCCTCCATAATCGAACCCACAGTCATTTATTAATAATGAGGTTGCTGTTCATAGTTCTTAGCGGCAACAAAAACACATTTACCAATAAAAAAGAACATAAGAAGGGAACATAAGAATTAGACGATTTGTTAAGAGTCAACGGAACTTTAAATACAAAGAGTTCGAAATCTTGCATTTTATATAGAAATAATATGTTATTGTATCTACCAGGTAATGAGATTTCAACCATTGAAATTCACCAGATTTAAGGGATCGCAACTTTTACATTGACCAATCGCGTCTGTCAATTAAACAATCGGTCGACCGATGAAATCATTTATTTGGACTGGCAGTTCAGTTTGAACTCCGACATTGGTCGCCATTTAGGTGGATAATTTTCGTTGGAGGCTGTAGTACAAGCTGTAGTTTTAACATTTAGGTCGCAAACCAATCATTCTACATATTTGTTACATGACTCTGGCCATGAATTTCGCAAAATAACGCCGTTAAAAATGGAAGCGGGATTTTCTATTGGAGTCTATGGGCGGGGCCAAATGAGACAGTGGATGGGGCCAGCGATTGGTCAATTATATACGACTTCGAGCGCTTTCTTTTTTTCAAAATATCGGTCAAATATTTGTTAATTTAGGTGACCCTGTGTCTGGTTTGAGTATAATCCTAGCGACCGACTATGAGAGGTTTGGTATCATATGGAGCTGTAAAAAGACTGTTGGGGAGATCTGTCAGGATGTGTCCCTTGCTGTTATTACAAGAAGGAAAGAACCAGAGATACTTACCTGGAATATCATAGAGGCGATATTACAGTACTATTTCGAGATGAGTTTGACCGAAATGATCAGGACGGTTCATGATGAATTCGGTAATAACATCAGTTTGATTTTTCCTGGAGCAATTGATCAAGCGCGGCTGTCAATTAAATGATCAGTCAACCATTGAAATCGTTCATTTTGAGCAGAAGTGAGTTTTAAACTCCGATATTGGCCGCCATTTTTGTTAAGCTTTTTTTGATGGATTGGAGATTTAAACGTCTTAATCACAGCTTATTTAAGCTGTAGTAACGACGTTAAGGTTGCCAACAATCTATCCTCCTTTTTTACTACTGTCTATAAATTATGCAAAATAACGCTTCATTATCGAAGCGGAACTTTCCTTAAGAGTCATTTGGCAGGACCAACGGAGTATGTAGGTCGGTCCAGCGATTGGTCAATTGACAAGCAATTTAATCTTTTCCCACAATATTTTCTATCCTGTAAATTAGCTACTTTTCAAAATTCACTGATTTTTAATTGTCTGTAACACGTTTTAAATATGAAACAGCAGAAACAACAACCCCTCAAACAAACAAACAAAAACACAAAACATGAAAGGGTTAGGTGAGCTGTAGTTAACAACAATGATATCTTTATTTCACGAATTTGAGACATAAAGACAATTATTTCCAATTAACCCTTTCCTGTTTTGCAAAAAGTAAGACTTGTCCAAACCAAATGTTTTGCAGAAAATTTAATTTAGATTTTATTTGAAATATTAACATTCAGTAGGGAAGAAAACACTATGAAAAAGAAGAAATTGCTTGTGACAAGCAATTTCTTCTTTTCCCACAGCGCTTTCTCAAGTATGGAAATTATCGGGACGTAAAAACCAGGGATTTAACAGGAAAGGGTTTAAAGATAATTTTAAAAAAGAAAAAGGTATTTGTCACAATGTTGCCTTCGATGAATGAAAAATGAATGTGATTATTCAAACGGCGATGGTGAACTGATCAGAACATGATGGAGAGTTTGATGAGAAAAATTATAAACGATAAGATAAACACGATGAAAATATTAATGGGAAAAAGATAATTTACATTGTACTGTATTTTAGTAAATCTTGGACACGGTGATTACGAGGGGCGATTGAAAAGTCTGAGGCCGGGGAAAGCGGTTTATTAACAGTCTCATTGTAAGCTTTAACAATTTATTCGTCAGCTCGATTAGCTTAGTAGGTAGAGCACATGACATCAAACCTCAATATTATGGGTTCGAGCCCTGGGCTGACCATATCAACTAACAAAGTATATAAATATACGGAAATACACACTTACAAACACTGTCAGACGGTGTTAAAGCAATTTGATATATTACCAATAGAAGGTAACATCTACGCGTTAACAGCTTATTTTACGTCATCATTGGGGCAAAAATATCGGCCACATAGTTCTTTTTTTGAAAGTTTGGTGAACATGTAATGTACAGAGGGGGCTATACCAGGTAAATAAGGTGGATGCTCAACAAGTTGGAAAACATATTCCTGAATAGCAGCCATGGTAACAGTTGACTTGTGTACATGAGCATTGTCCAGATGAAAGAGCACACCTAGTGACAGTATCTGATACCATTTTTCTCTTGGTCTTTTCACGAAGCTGCTACGTTAGGCCAGCAAAATACTTCCCAGTCATAGTGTGACTTTTCAATATAATATGAGCGCATGCGTGACATTTCCAACCATTACACATGAGTGCTAAGTAAAGACTCAGATCAGCCTGTGCACCCGCACAGTCTGACCAGAGTCTTCACTCTGCGCTCTGTAGATAGATACTGACCAAAAGCTTCTTTAAACAATCAGCGAATATTCTAATTGCCCCGAATGGCTGTCCGGGGTGCTCGATGTGTGCGAGTCACGCACATGCGAAAAGGTTTGAAATGTCGCATAGGCTCATATAAAGGCAGCACACCTTTGGCATACCAAAAAGCATGTGCCCGTTACTTTTCCAGGGTAAGTTGTTTACTTGGCATTTTCGAAGCGGGAATCCTTGGGTCCCCGCTATTTGGTTGGTGTTTTGTCCGAGGTCCGACCTCAACTTTCACCAACACTTACAGACTGCTCGTGAAATTTCTCCTGGTCCCGCTGAAACATGGCAAGTTTTTTGACACGTTGTAAGGAGCTCGTTTTTGGTCAACACTCATAAATTTTGGGACCTCCTTGTAGAAATCTTTGTCATTTGCAAATCATCGTGGATAATTGACCAATCGCGGCTGTCAATCAAGAAATCTATCGACGAATCAAATCAGTCATTCAGTTCGGAATTGAGATTTGAACTCCGACATTGGCCATCATTTGTGTGAAACATTTTTGATTTGGCGACTTAAACGTCGTTACTACAGCTTATTCAAGTCGTAGTTTCGCCGTTTAAATCGCCAACTAAACTGATTTGTAAAATGCTACTTGCCATAAATTTTGCAAAATAACGTTGTTGATTTCACTGATGGCGTTCTTTAACTGGCCTTTAACTGGCCTAATTCAAAAATAGTTTCACTTGCAATTTCATGTTGAGCGAATTTTGAGTATCTTTTTGGGTAGAGAACGAGATTGATCAGGAAGAAATCGCTTGTTTGAAGCAGTTTCTTCATTTTCAACCGTAATTTCTCGGGGGGGGGGGGCGTAAAAATGATGGAATCTGTGCGAATGAATTAAGGTGGCCTGCCAGGACGGTGGGCAATCTGTCTTCATATCTCCCTCTCTCTCTGTCTCTGTCTCTGTCTCTGTCTCTGTCTCTGTCTCTCTCTCTCTCTCTCTCTCTCTCTCTCTCTCTCTCTCTCTCTCTCTCTCCCTCTCTGCGTTTAAATTCAGTGGTCCATTTCTTCAACGTGTTATAACGTAAGGAATGCTCCCCTAATGATGCCAAAATGTGCTGGTGAATTTCGTTGGTCACTTAGCCTTTGAGGACAAAGTATCGAATAACCGCACGAGGACAAAAATTGTTCATTTGCTAAGAATAACTCATAGTGGGTGGGGTAAACAATGAAATTCATTCAAAAGATAGAGACAAAAATCCGTACTGTGATTATAATACATTATCTACAAAGACCTTAATTGTTCTGTTTATAAAAGGTCTGTTTTTGCCCTGGGCCACGAACTTTTCAATCACTCCTCGTACTAACGCGTTGTTGTGTGACACCATTGTATAATAGTAAATACAGCTCAGATTGGATTTGAAAGCGTGACCAAGAAAATGACTAATCGCCAGTCCCGCCCACCTACTCCTCTCGCAACGCCCATTGACTCCAACAGGAAATCCAGCTTAGATTTTAAGCCAAAATTATGGTCAGTAGCATGTAACAAAAAAGTAGAATCGTTGGTTGGCGACTTATACGTCGTAACTACAGCTTGAATAAGCTGTAGTTACGGCGTTTAAGTCGCCGAACAACAAAAATGTTTCACACAAATGGCGGCCTATGTTGGAGCTTAGATCTCAATACCGGGCTGAATGATTGATTTGATTGGTTGATATATTCTTCCATTGATAGTCGCGATTGGTCATTTGCATTTCTACTTAAAATGGTAAAACCTTTGTGTATAAGAAACTCGTTTAACACCTTTCTACTCAATCCCATTTTTCGCCCCTCAAGAAATAAACTTGGGAAAACAATGTGTACTATGAAGAAATTGCTTGTCACAAGTAATTTTTTCATTGTCCACAATGTTTTCATTCCTTAAAAACACTCATAATTCTAAATTTTCATCAAGTTACCACTTTCTTTCTACAACTTCTTTCAGTTTTGGTCAGTCTAAATTAAGTCGTCTGGTAGTGGGTTAATATTATTGGTATTTCATGGCCACTCATCGAATATCCTCTATTTGTGCTCCCCCACCCCTCTGGCAATGATAGATCAGGTTTAGGTAGAACACCGTCGATATGTCCCTGATCTATAATTGCGGGGGATAGTTACATCGTAACTACAGCTGAAGCTGTAGTTAGGAGGTTTTGGTAGACCACTATCGATATAGTTTTTGTCAAATGTAATCTGTTTGGGGGCAAAGAAACTTTTTTCCCGAAAAAAGTAGGATCTCTCTCGACTAGCAAGTTGTACAGTCGCCTCTAATGTTTCATATTGCCACGTGTTTGTCTTCTCGTAAAACATTTCAGTTTGAACGGTAAAGGACGTGTTTTAACCCATTCCCACTCAATGACATTTTTTGACGACCACAAGTAAAAAAGCCTTTGAAAACATTGTGGAAAATAAAGAAATTGCTTGTTAATAGCAATTTCTTCATTTTCCATAATGTTTTCTACCCTGAAAAGTTTTAAAAAATCTAGATGTTTCGTAAACTTAAATTGTCGTCTGCAACCGCTTTCAATTTGGACAAGTTTAAAATTTTGTCGTCTGGCAATGGGTTAAGGACAATACCATGTCTATTCATATAAAAGTTGCAAAATTTTAGACCTGTCCATATTCAAAGGTTTTGCAGACGAAAATTTTAAGTAGATTTAATTTGAAAAATGACTACTCAGTAGGGAAAGAAAATGTTGTGTAAAAAGAATTAATTGGTTGATATAAGCAACTTCTTTGGCTACAATGTTTTCTCAAATATAAATTCATACGGACGTAAAAACCAGGAATGGAACAGGAATGGGTTAACCTTATCGGAGGAAAAACATGGTCTGCATAGCATCGACAAATAGAGTTTAGGGAAAAAAATGATAAAACTTGCATAAAAAGCAACTTTCATTTCCCAAGGTTGTTTTCTTAACGTTTGAGTGCGTTCTCTCAATCTACGCCATCAATTCACAGTCGCCATTAACCTCTCTAAATTCGAACCAGTCGAGAAGTTCATTGATTTTTTTAAAAAATAATTTATGGATTTGAGTAAACCCATTACAAGATCAAAGAAAATTACAGACAACATTTTAAGTCGATTGGATCTCTAATTCCTGTAGCTTTCGTGGTAGAAAACGATGTATTGTTTTTCCCGAACCTTTCTTTTGAAGGATGTCTTTTGAGGGATTGAGTGGTAATGGGTTAACCAATTACCTGACAGCAATATTTTAAACTAGCCTAAATTGAAAGAAGTTGCAGACGAAAATGTAAAGAGTATGAAATTTTGAATTTTTTTTCAACTTTCTGGGCAGAAAACATTGTGGAAAATGAAGAAATTGCTTGTAACAAGCAATTTCTTCATTTTCCACAATGTTTTCCAAAGCTTTTGTCCTTAGGGGTGTTTAAAGGCGTCACTGAGTGGAAATGGGTTAAATGAACGTACATCTATTCCTTATTTCTTTCAACAGCCTGTGTGACGTTCTGAAAGTTGACAGGCCCTAATGCACTTTCACAGAAAGTTAGTTTGAAACTGAACGGAACTGCTGCAGATATTTGAAAATGGTGGAGATTCGAATACCCAAAGATGGATTGAAAAATATTAGAAAGTAATAGATTAAATTAATTGACACAAGCTATTTCTTCTTTTCCCACATTTTCCCCCGTATACATTTGATATTAGGGTCGAAAAAATACATCATTGTTTTTAATCATTTCAAATAATTACGAGATATCACGGAAGAATATATTGACCGGTGACCGGATTGATGGTCACGCCCCTCACCTCTGACAGGAAGTTTGACGTAGATATTAAACGGTGATATTAGCAGACGGCAAAATTTTAGACTTGTGCAAATTGAAACGAGTTACAGATGACAATTTCAAGTTGATGAAGTTTTTGAAATTCTTCGTCTTTTTGGGTGGAAAATATTGTGGATAATGAAGAAATTGCTTGATACAAGCAATTTCTTCATTATCCACATTGTTTTCAAAAGCTTTTTTCTTGATGAGCGTAAAAATGGGGGTTGGGTGGGAATGGGTTAAAAGAATCGAAGAAATAACCAGGTTTCTGTACCATGACAGAAAGAAAAGCAAGTTGTTCTTCTCTCATTGAAGAATAAGAAAATCGTGTCCCCAGTGCAGAAAGGTCATCCTTGAACTTGAAAATTACCATCCTAGTCATACTAACCGTATAACACTGTTAACTCATTCCCGAACAAACCCGCTTTTTAGCACCCCCCCTCAAAAAAGGCAATATGGGAAAACATTGTGACAAACGAAGAAATTGCTTAAGATAAGCAATTTCTTCATTTGTCATAATGTTTTCTATCCACAAAGAAAAAAACATCAACTTTAAAATGTGGTCTTCAACTTCTTTCAATTTTGACCGGTCTAAAGTTTGATCAGGTTGTAACGGGTTAATCTATCAGTGGAAAAAAAAAAAAGAAAATACGAAAAATGATTTTCTTTTTGGCAATGTTATGAATGTAAGGAAATATTGATTGACGGAAAGATGCTGTCGTGTTAAAAAAAATCGATTGTCCAATCACAATCCGATCACTTACCTTAGACCGGGTGTGGACTTTTTACTCCAACATTTATGTATAGCATCTTTAGGTTAAGATCGCCAGACAACCATTTCATATTTTTATTACATGTCACCGACAATAAAATTTGAAAAACAACGCCGTTTAATAATTATATTTCGGAGGTCAGTGGGCGTAGCCAGTGATCATTTCTTTATTCCATTCTGTATCATCTCTATTTCTTGAATTTCCGAGCTCAGATAAATTCACGCAAGAACAAAAGGGGATAAAAGGTCATTTAAGTTAAGAATGATCAATAATCAATAATTGACTGGCGGTCTAATTTAATCGATAAATCATCACCATGGCACCGAGGATAAAACGTACAAAATCATGCGATACAACGTAAAATTTTGTTTGTATAAATGGGGTTTTACGTCGCTTTCAACAATCTTTCAGTTATATCGCGGAGGCTGGAGCACCTAACAATAGTATCCTGGTATTTTTCAAACCAGTACTACCATTACATCCTTTCCTAGCCTCCAGCAGCTATCCAACATAGGTTTACGATTATCGACCCATTGGTGAGAGACAAATAGTCGGAAGGGTGGGTGCCGCCGTCGTGGATCGAACCCGGAACCTCTAGATTGACAGTACGACGCGCTACCAATTGCGCCATGACGGTGGCTACAACGTTAAATTGGCTGATCGTGATGTCAACCAAAGATCAAATCGGCCAATCAAACCATTTATAGACACGGGAAATAAACTTAGAACTCCGACATTGGCCGACATTTATCTGAAGCTTTTTTTTGTTCGTTTGACGACTTTAACATCGTTACTACAGCTGTAGCTACAAGGTTTAAGGTTACCAACCAATCATTTTACTCTTTTTAAAGTGGTTTTGGCAATGAATTTTGCAAAATAGTGCCGTTTACGTTTAATACTGAAATGGAACTTCGAAGTCGACGGTCAGTTTAAGGCGCCAGCGGAGTAAATGGGCGGGGCCAGCGATCCGACAATTGTGTCAATACAATACGTGATACAGTTTTCATGTCCAATCATTTTACGTCAATTTCGCTTTGTGTTCGACGGATGGTACCAGATACTCATAACAAGAACACCGCCCACGGGTGCCTACGCTCGGCTGTTGGCCGGGTGCTGGATAGTGGACAAAATGCCCCTTTATCCCCTTCATAGTGTAGGTTGCTCTTTTGATATTGAACAAGTGCGCTGAGTTTCAAGTGAATGGCTTTAGTAGAACCAGAGATATCACAAAATGTCAAAGTTTTTGCACGACGAAGACAACAACGATGACGACACAAAGGCTATAGCAATACCTCGGATTTTCTCTGTAAACAGCCGAGCTAATAAATAAGGAATATTATGTTATAATTGTGATAGAAAAATTTGTATCGGATTCGAGACACGTAGGAAAATATGGATTTTTCACGATTCAGAAGGTTAATATTCAATTTTCCTGCGCGGTGAGAATCCAATTTAAGGTTTGTATCACTACTATATCATAGTATTCAATTTATCATATTTGATATGAGAATTTTTACTATAAAGAATAAAAGAAGATAACGAAATTTGTCTTAAACCAACCCTGTTTTAAAATCGTAATGACGTTTTTCTTCGCGCGATGTTATTTCACCAAGAGAATGATTTAATCTAATCATGTGTACCGGTTCAGATAATGTATAATACGGATATTCTCTCTACCGAGTCTAATTTCGTTCGTATGCATTGAATGTATCGTGCAAGGCCATTCGGTAGGTATATGATAACAGCATTTATGTTTTTAGTGACGCTCTTATGTTGCCGCCGGCATAGCGCGCGAGACTCCCAACCCTCAATCATGGGATGTCATGGGTTTGATCCCCGGCGGCGGCACATATCCTTGCCGGCATTTGTCTCTCACCAATAGGTGGATAATCGTAAACCAGTTTGAGGCTAGGAAAGGATGTAATGGTAGTATTGATGTTATAAATACCAGGAATCCCTTGTTAGATGCTCCAGCCTCCGCGATATGACTAAAATACTGTTAAAAGTGGCGTTTTACCCCATTCAATCAATCAATTATGTTGATTAGTGTTTTCTCGAAGAACGCAGTGCAACATCCAGATGTGTCATGTATTTACGATTTTGCTTTTTTGTTGCACCTAAACTCTTTCCCGTACATTCCCCGATTTTCACGTTCCTGTTATATTATAATTGAGAAAATATTTTGTAAAAAGAAGAAATTGCTTGTAACAAGCAATTTCTTCTTTTTCCACAAAATTTTCTGTGAGGCAGAATGGTTACTTTTGGTTTTTACATACTTTGCAATGACGTCTGCTGTACCTTTGAATTTTGACAAGTGTAAAAATTTGAAAAAAAACAGGAAAAGGTTAACACATAAAATCATTAAGAAAGGAGCCGGTTGCAGCATGTGTTCTATCGTTCCCTACTGATGAAATACCCACATGATATGTGACATAATTGTTCAACTTAATCCATTCCCAGATGACAAAATCTAAGACTGGTCCAAATTCACAGAAGTTGCAGACGACAATTTCAAGTCGATGGATTTCAAAAAGCATCGTTTTATAGTTTAAAAAAACCAATTGTGAATAATGAAGAAGTTGCTTGTGACAAGCAATTTCTTCATTTTCCACAATGTTTTCCAAAGCTCTTTAGTTTAGGGGCGTCAATAAGCGTCATTGCGCGGGACTGGGTTAAGACGCAAAAATCGTTAATCTATGTTCCATCTATGTACCATCACCACACGACAAAATTTTAGACTTGCCCGAATTGAAAGAAGTTGCAGACGACAATTTCAAGTTGGTGAAATTTTGAAAATCTTTGTATTTTGGATAAGAAAACATTGTGGATAATGAAGAAATTGCTTGAAACAAGCAATTTCTTCATTTTCCACAGTGCTTTCTAAAGCACTTTTCTTTGCGGAAGTTTAAAAGCGTCATTGTGTGGGAATGGTTGATCAACAGACCCGATGAGTAAATATCTTCGTTATCTCCGTTGATGTGAAGAGAATAATCCACACACAGCGCAGGGAAAAATACCATTGATTCAATTTGAATGAAACAAGTTACTATTTCTGATTAAATTACAAAACGTCGCCGTGAACCATAACCTCGTAACTACAGCTTAGATACGCTACTGGTACAAGTTTTTTTGACGCCCGAGAATGAGTTTAGGAAGTTATGCCCTGATAAACCTCCATTTGATTCTAAACTCCACATAATATGATTCGAAAGGGGTGGTGTCGTCGGTGGGATACCAGAATATCGTAAATACAGCTTTATCAAGTTGTATTTACAATATTCTGGTCGACAACTGACGATGTATATGAGAGCACTGGCTATAGGTGTTTCGGCCTATGACATGGCCTCTATGGAAACTCCTTATACTGTAACACAACAGTTTCCCATTCCTGTACAAACACGGGATTTTACGTCGCCGTAATTAAATTCTTGAGAAAACGTTGTGGAAAAAGAAGAAATTGCTTGTAACAAGCAATTTCTTCTTTTCCCAAAATGTTTTCTACCACATAGGATGGTTTAATTTCAAATTGTATCCAATTTTCGTTGTCGTCTACATATTTTCTCAATTTGGATCAGTCTAAATTTTCAAAAAAACGGGGAAGGGTTAATCCACTACCAGACTAGACCGGTACCACCGTCGACTTTAACAAAGCCTTTGTTAAAGTCGACGGTGGTACCAGTCTACTACCAGACGACAGAAATATAGACTGGCCATTTCAAAGACGCTGCAGACGAGAATTTTTCGCTAATGAAATTTTAATTTTTAGTGTCTTTTGATGTAAAAAAAACATTGTGAATAATGAAGAAATTTCATGTAACAAATAATTTCTTCCTTTTACACATTTTTCAAACCTTTTTATCCCCCCCCAAAAAAGGCGTAATGCAGGCGTGATTGTGTGAGAACGGGTTAAGGGTAGATAATCTATTCCAGTCTATAGTATGTCAGATGAATCATGTTGAATAGAATTTACATTTTAAACCGTAAGAAAATCCTATTCATAGAAATAATGTAACAGCTTTTCGACAATTTACCAATCGCGGCTGTCAATCAAAGGAACAGACGACCAATCAAATCATTCATATTAGTCCGGGATTGGAGTTTGAACTCAAACATTTGTCATCATTTCGTTCAGCATTTTTGTTGGTTTGGCTACTTTAACGTCGTAACTACAGCTTGAATAAGAGGTTACGGTCGCCAACCAACCATTCTACTTTTGTGTTACATGCTACCGGATATAATTTTTGAAAAATAAAGCGTGCAAAATAAAGCGTTTAAAATCGAAGCGGAACTCCCTTTCGGAATTAATTGGTGGGGCCAAAAGAAGAAAAAACAACACAAAAATACAAAGACAATGACCCCTTGACTTTTATCAATTTAAATGTGTCACCTACAATATCTTTGGATTTGAACCAGTCTAAATTTTGATGTGTGGTAGTGGCCTAAATTATGTCCACGGGCATTTCTGTTCCCCATAATAGAAATGCAAGCTTCTCTCCAGAGAGGATTAATATATCTCGCCTTATAAAGAAATAATATCGATTTGCAAAATTGCTATTGAAATCTGATGAAAGGCACCCTTAATACATGCAGTGAATATGTACAGGAGGAAAAACAATAACGCAACAAATGTCAGTGTAAAGAGTTCGTATTTATAAAATACAAAGAACGCACACAAAAAAATACGAAACTAGTTTTTATTATTGGTGTGTTACGGTAAATCGACAGCTTTGGTCATTTATGGGGCAAGAAATTTAAGGATATTATAACATAAAGCACATAGAACAATACAAAGACAATCTCAAGACATAAAATGATAGAAGAGGAATGAAACAAAAAAAATGATAAATGAAGATCCTTTAGTCGTCTCTTACGATATGTCAGTTGTCACGTTTATTCCGCCAGATGAAATGGCAGATGTGACAGGGGGAGTCCTGCAGTTTAACCACAATGGGATCTCATATCCAGGCTAGTGTTTTTCATTCCAAAGCTTATGTACATCGAGATGAAAAAAATCATCAGCTTTGATATAAAAACCGACAAACCTGCTGCAATCCAGGAATTCCGAATACGTAACTTGATGAACTAAAATTTCAATTGTTTAAAACCGTTTCATTTTACACAAATCAACTTATGAGTATTCATACTATTGTTTTTGAGAATTATCTCCCTCCGTCTTCGTTCAAGGACGGAGACATAAGTGCCGAACTCACAAGGCGCTCTCAGTGCTTTAAAAGTTGACCATAAGGAATCAATCGACCAATAAAACCGTTCATTTAAACCGGAAGTGAACTTACTACTCCGTCATTGGTCGACATTTATGTTAAGCATTTTATTAGTTTGGCGACCGAAATGTCGTAACTACAGCTTGAATAAGCTGTAGTTACGACGTTTTGTTCGCCAACCAACAATTCAACTTTTTTCTTGTTACATTGTACTAGACAAAGGTTTGGCAAAAATAACGCCGTTTGATATCTAAGTGGAACCTCTCGTCGGAGTCGGCGGGCGTGGCCAGCGGAATAAGTAGGCGTGTCAAGGATTCATCAGCTTGTGACAAAACGGGCTAGATAACACATCGAGGATTCGGCCAAAACCTACTATAAGTGTTTATATAAACACTTGCAATGATTGTTTACTGAACCCTGGATATATATATATATATAAACGTTTGCGACAGAATCTTTAAAAAAAAAAAAAAAAAAAAAGGCCTTATAGCCTGCAGAAGGTTGTTGGGCGACAAAAGCCCAGAAACTTCAGTTTGAATAAGCTGGATTTACGAGGATTTACGAGGTTTTGGCAAACGCTTGAGGTTCATTTGAAAAATCATTTTTTTAAGTTGTGTCTTTTACATTGTAGCGAAATAAAATCCACCCTTACAAAGCCCTTTTCAAGCACCAGTAACACGTATACGATGATCAGATCGCTGACCACGCCACCTGAACTGTCACTGAACCCCGACAGGAAATTCTATTTCTATTCCAAAAAAAAGTTTAAATGGTTGGTTCGAAACTTAAACGTCGTAACTACAGCAGTCAACCATTTCATTTTTTTGTTGAACGTTAGTGTCAATGTCTTCACGATCCACAATGCTTTCTTACCTTGAAATTAAAGCTATCTAAAGTTTCATCATCTACAATTATCTTCTCGAACTTATTTGAATTTGGACCAGTCTAGTATATTGCCATCTGGTAATATGTAATTGGTTAAAGAAACTGTGTATTTTCATTCCAAATGGCAAGTTATTCATACGAAAATGGACTTGACCACGTTTGAGTTTGGAAGAAAGAATAGTGATTACAGAAATGGGGGGGGGGGGGGGTCAGCATGATACCTTTCTGACAGATAGACATATATACGAAAAGTATTTGCACTAAACCTTATCTCTTTACTGATTGCAAAACTTTAGACCTGCCCAAATTCAAAAGTTTTGCATACGAAAATTAAAGTGCATGTTATTTGAAAAAAAAATCATTGAGTAGGGAAGAAAATATAGTGGCAAATTTGCTTGTGACAAGCAATTTTTTTCTTTTTCAACAAAGTTTTCTCATAAAAAACATAGGGACGTACAAACCAAGGATTGAACTGGTCACAGATCACAGATTCATTGCACGCAAAGTAAAAAGCACCATATAAAATAACTTAAGTCTAAAAAATTGTTATATATGAACACGGTATGAAAAAGACAACTAGCTTGCTTTGAAAAGTTTTGAAATGTAAACTGGGTTAGTAAATAAGTTATTTGTTTATTGCAACCACATTTGTAGTGTTTCGTTTTGTGGCAAAAAGAAGAAAATGTTGCTGACTAATTCATTTCCTTACCTCATTTGCCAGACAATAAATTTTCGGCGAAAGAAAACCATGGGTGCTTTTTGTTAACCCATTCCCACGAAACAAAATCTTAGACTGGTCCAAATTCAAGAAAACTGCAGACGAAAGTTTGAAGTTGATGGAATTTTGAATTTTTTCGTCTTTTATGAATAGAAACATTGCTGATAATGAAGAAATTGCTTGTGTCAAGCAATTTCTTCATTTTTCACAATGTTTTCCAAAGCTTCTTTCTTTATGGGCGTGAAAAGGAGGGTTTGCGTGGGACTGAGTTACGTCCTTGTATGAGGGAAATGTTAAGTGATAACGTTATTTTCTTCGCTGTTTCAAAAGACTTTCATAAAATGTGTTTCATGACACCCCGTTCTATCCAGTCCAGTTCTACTGTTATGAAATATACATCCACCGTGCCACATCCTGTAGAAATACCGTCTGTAGCCAGCCTCATATAGACCACGCATAGTCTGCAACCACTCTATATACTGAGATCTGTACCGTTTGAAGAAAATCGTGTGGAATTCTACGATGATCATTGACACGTTGGCACGCTGTAGACTCTTCTGTTCTAGCATCTGCTTCAACGCGGGCCATTCCGCTCCCTCGGCGTCTATTTTCAGTAAATCTATCTTTCTCTGGAGGAAAAAAATGATATGCTTACTTTACGAAACTGCAATCGACGTATCGTGGCTGCCAGCGATCAACAAGTCGAAGTAACTACATTAACCATTTTCCTATTTAATCCCTGGTTTTTACGCCCCCGTGTTTTTATAATTGAGAAAACATTGTCGAAAAAGAAGAAATTTCTACCCTACCACATGCTATTTTTCAAATGAATTTGACTTGATTTTGTCGTCTGTATAACCTTTGAATTTGGACCAGTCTAAAATTTCAAAATATAGGAAAAGGTCAAGCAAATGTTTAACTCCCATACGGGGGTCAATGGGCGTGGCAAGAGATTCTTCAATTGCAGAAATCTCAAAATTTAAGAGTAAAAAAATGTACGACAGTTTGCTCGTCCAACGACAATTAAGGAAAATAGAGTAACGCTATTAGATAGCCCGTGTATCAATAAAACATTTACCAAGGAAATAAAGGTTTTGTTTAAGAACTTACTTTCCTATTAAATAACTTACGTTTTCATGATGTAAAAGAGTTCTAATTGAGTCGAATGTTTTAATGTTCATATCAATTCTTGATGACACTATTTCGTCTTTACCACCTATACCAAGTTTGTGGAAGGACACGAGATCCGAGTGTTTATGGTCCACTTGTGTGTCACTGGAATCAAAACAAGGATAAATAATTCTAAAATAACACACACAACAAGATGTGTTTGTGAAACACTATGCCCCAGAAACAGGAATTCTTTAAAAACGGGTGATTTTTATTGTTGTTTTTTTTCTTGGTTTCAGGGAAAAGGGTTAAAATTTTTATCTTGACCTTGATAAAATGACCTTCCCCAGTTGCGCCTTGTTGAGACCTATCTACATACCAAATATTAGCATTGTAACTTATTCAGGGTTGAAATTATAGTAAAGTGTTTAGTTGGCAGGTTAAGTTTTGCAGACAGACAGACGGACAGACGGACAGACAGACAGACGGACAGACAGACAGGCGGACACCGGTAAAACAATATGCCCCCGATCTTATCGATCCGGGGCATAAAGATACAATCTGAAGCACTGTAAAACACTTAATCTGAATCTGAAGTAAAGAAATTCCACTGAGAGAAATAGGACAAAAATGACCTTCACCTGATCAACCTTTTTTGGAGACCGGGCAAACCTCAAGGTTAAATGATTGACGAATTGCCACCGCCAAGAAAAAATCGACTCGTGAAGTTGTTTTGTGTGGATAATCTTATCCCATTCCCACACAGTGACGCTTTTGGACGCCCCTGAAGAAAAGCAACTGGGAAAACATTATGTAAAATGAAGAAATTGCTTGTGACAAGCAATTTCTTCATTTTACTCAATGTTTTCTACAAAAAAAGAAAAAATCTAAAATATCATAAAACCAACAAGATGTGTTTGTGAAACACCATGCCCCCGAAACAGGAATTCTTTAGAAACGGGTGATTTTTATTGGTTTTTTTTCCTTTCTTTTAGAGAAGAGGGTTGAAATTTTGACCTTGACCTTGATGAAATGACCTTCCCCAGTTGCGCCTTGTAGAGACCTATCTGCATACCAAAAAAAAAAAAAAAAAAATGTTTACTTGGCAGGGTAAGTTTTGCAGACAGACCGGTAGAACAATATGCCCTAGATCTTATCGATGCGAGGGCACAAAAATACAATCTGAAGCACTGTAAAACACTTAATCTGAATCTGAAGTAAAGAAATTCCACTGAGAGAAATAGGACAAAAATGACCTTCACCTGATCAACCTTTTTTGGAGACCGGGCAAACCTCAAGGTTAAATGATTGACGGATCGCCGCCGTCAAGAAAAAATCGACTCGTGAAGTTGTTTTGTGTGGATAATCTTAATCCATTCCCACACAGTGACGCTTTTGGACGCCCCTGAAGAAAAGCAACTGGGAAAAAATTGTGTAAAATGAAGAAATTGCTTGTGACAAGCAATTTCTTCATTTTACGCAATGTTTTCTACAAAAAAAGAAAAAATCTAAAATATCATAAAACCAACAAGATGTGTTTGTGAAACACCATGCCCCCGAAACAGGAATTCTTTAGAAACGGGTGATTTTTATTGGTTTTTCCTTTCTTTTAGAGAAGAGGGTTGAAATTTTGACCTTGACCTTGATGAAATGTCCTTCCCCAGTTGCGCCTTGTAGAGACCTATCTGCATACCAAATATAAGCATTGTAACTTAATCAAGGTTGAAGTTATAGGAAAATGTTTACTTGGCAGGGTAAGTTTTGCAGACAGACCGGTAGAACAATATGCCCCCGATCTTATCGATCCGGGGGCATAAAGATACAATCTGAAGCACTGTAAAACACTTAATCTGAATCTGAAGTAAAGAAATTCCACTGAGAGAAATAGGACAAAATGACCTTCACCTGATCAACCTTTTTTGGAGACCGGGCAAACCTCAAGGTTAAATAATTGACGGATCGCCGCCGTCAAGAACAAATCGATTTGCGAAGTTGTTTTGTATGGATAATCTTAACCCATTCCCACACAGTGACGCTTTTGGACGCCCCTAAAGAAAAGCAGCTGGGAAAACATTAAGTTTAATGAAGAAATTGCTTGTCACAAGCAATTTCTTCATTTTACGCAATGTTTTCTACTCAAAGAGTTGAAAAAATCTAAGATATCATAAAATTAAAAAAAATTCATCTGCAACTGCTTTCAATTTAGACCAATCTAAAATTTTGCCATCTGGTAATTTGTTAAATCTATGTGGCATGTGCAAATAGAGGCTCGGAAAGGATGTAGCGGTAGTACTGGTGTGAGAAATACCAGGAATCAATGTTCATATGCTCGAGCCGCCTCGATATGACCGAAATTCTGATAAAAGCGGCGTTAAACCCCAATCAAACGAATCAATCCGTACAGTGATACAACATATTGTTGTCAATAGGTTAGGTCCTCTATAACAACAACAACAACAACAACAACAATAATAATAATAATGATAATAATAATAATAATTAATAATAAGAAGAAAATGGCTAATGAATACGTACTCTGGGTCGAAGGAATGGACTTCACAATTATAATACGCCGCTAAACCGTCGTCAAATGTATAATCCTTTCTGTTTCTGTAATGGTGTAAATTAATACAGTTTAAAAGTACAAACTGTAAATCACATGTTATTCGTCATTTAACCTTTTTAGTGTTTTTCAAAAGATTATGTTTGCCAAAATTCAAAGAGGAAGTAGACGACAATATAAAGGAAGCCAAATGTAAAAAAAAAACAAAAAAAAAAAAAAAACATAAGCTCCCATATGATAGAAAACATTGTGGAAAAAGAAGAAATTGCTTGCAATAAGCAATTTCTTCTTTTTCCGCAAAGTTTTCTCTAGTAAAAATCAGGGATAGTACAGGCAAGGATTTAATCTTTCGCTTTCGATTGGACTTAGTAATTATACGTCAGCTGCCTAACAGGCAGAACAATAACTACTGAAACAACGCTCGGTTTTTTTTTTCTTTCTAACTTTCGGTGCTGATAAGCCAGTTACGAAATTTTAAGGCAAATAAAGGACCACAAATAACAACGCATACCCGATGAACAAATTTTAGTCCGGTCCAAATTTAAAGAAGTTGGTGAAGACAATTTAATGTTAACGAATTTAACATTTTTGTTCTTTAAAGAAGGAATTATTGCGGAAAAGAAGAAATCGCTTGTAACAAATAATTTCTCAATTTCGCACACTTTCTTCAACACTTTTTATCTTAAAGGGCGTTCAAAGCGGCGTTGTTTGGGAATGGGTTTAATGTGCGTTTCTAATTTTATCGCGATGTTTTCTGCGGTATAACCCCGCAGAATCCTACACATCCCAGAAGATAGTGAAATCGTTTCCTGGAGCTGTCATAGTCCGATTTATTATCCAAAAATCGTCAATGGGCAAGCATATTGTCGTATATACAGCTTTATTCAACCTATATTGCTCGCCAAACGACGAAATGATTATTTCGCAAATGTATTTGTCAACTTTTTCAGAATCATTCATCTACTCGAAAGAAAAAGGTGCGTGTAATGAAGAAACTGCTTTTTGTAATCGGTTTCTCCATTTTTCACAATGTTTTCCAGAGCTTTTTATCTGCAAGAGTATGGTGTTGGATATAAGTTTAGCAAAAGAATCTCTGAAATACTATTGAAACTTTCACACAAAGTTAGAATATAAAAATTCAGACAACAGGTTCGTAAAGTTTAAAACCTTCTTTTTCCTGGGTAGAAAAAAAGCTTACCAAATTCTTACACATTGCTGTAAATAATCAAGGGAAAAACAATTGTCACTCTTCTTCGAACAAACTCTTTAGACAGATGGAAAATATTGTAACAAAATCTGCTCTCTAACGGTAGGCCTTCTATCAGTACTTTGATTGCAACAGACAAATATACTCAAGGGGGTGGGGTGGGGGGAGGCAATTATACTGTCTATGTAAACTCACCCAAATGAATAAGCCAGGCAAGACTTCCCGTTTAACAACGTCTCACAGACATGGTAACCCCCATCATGTTCATCCCCTAAATGTCTTTGTCGTGGACAGATTACTTCGATCGTCTCTTGATATCTAAATGGATGAAAAACAATACAAGTGAAGGAAGAAGGAAGCCCATGGCACTCGTCAGAATCTTGCAAAGTCACGAAAGCTTTTTTCGACATGTAAGGGTAAAACCATTGTTTAAGACCAACATCGTATGTTATTGTTGGTGCGCGAGCAAAATGTCGTAACTACAGCTTTATTAAAGCTGTAGTTACGACATTTTGCTTGCTCACCGACGTTACGTTGTCTCGCTGATTTGCATTACATGTAGATTAATTTTCGTTTACAAGTCAAACCCGCTTATTTTACTGTGAAAGAAATGTTCACAACCTGACATATGATACGAGTACAAACAGGTTCATAGTATTAACACGGTCTAAGCTTTTCAACTAATCCTTTTATACAAATATTCAAATGTATCTAAAAATTGAAGAGATTTAAGATTAACTGACGAAAAAATAGGGCTGTGTATACAGGCCGATATCATTGAGAGATTTCAAAAGTATCGTGATTCTGATGGTTACAGGGAACTAATACAGTTTCCCGCCATCTGTCACATTTTGTCTATACTACGGTGATGTAAACAAAGATCAAAGTGACCTCTGATTGGTCCATATAATATCAAGACGAAATCTAACGATTTGATCCGATAAATTGATACTCTGTTAATAACTTAGGAACGAAAAGGATAACATTTTAATGTATTTCGCCTCTTGAGGGGCGGTTTCTATACCCTGGGGTATTTTTCGGAGAATGCAGTAAAACTAGCTGCGCGAAGAGGGTTATCTTAAAAATGACGTCATAAGTCATTGATAAAAGGGATCATGCCATATCACAATTCAGTTATTTTGACGGATGAGTGATTGTTCTTGAATTTGATATATGGTTTGACTTCCTTGCAATTTTTGGGGATGAGCTATGTGCAATTTTCTTATAATGGTCGCCTACGGAAAACGGAATAGTTCCCTGTAACCTGATGTAACGCTATGAATATATCCCTTAAACGAGCACCCCTACCTGTAGCCTGGAACCGCCGTCACCTCTAACAAAGTTAATCACTTGTAAAGAAAAAACAAGAGATCCCAGTCTATCCTACCTGAAAAAGAGCTCCTCTAGCTCGGCGTCCGACATTGACTCAAGTACATTATCTGGCGGTACTACAATATTTCCTTTGTCGTTGATGTACTTAGAAGTGTCATATCGCTGAAAAAAACGACAAACACATTTCAAAATCTATTTCGCTTGCCAGTTGGAAAGCCCGCTTTAGAAAAAAAAGATAAAAGTAGGCGCGACTACTTAACGATGCTGGGGTAAAATCATCTTGTCGTACCAAGGGCGGAGGGATTAACCCATTCAAAGACTGTGAAATGTTAGACTGGTATAGATTGAAAGAAGCCACAGACGACAATTTTAAGTGGATGAAGTTTTATTAAATCACGAAATGAAAGTTAAAAGATAAAACGATAAACCAACGATTATTCTATATCCTAATTCCCCGCCCCCCCCCAAAAAAAGAGAGAAAATTTATAATTTTTGTTCGCCCCAAATATCTAACAGCGCGTCATTAGGCACGAGAATTACGTGGCAAAATGATGACGTCATCAGCGTCTTGAGTCCTGCTTAGATGACGTTCGAAATGAACGATAGCGGGGCTAAATCTGTCAAATGGTGTGTTTACCATTTTGC
Organism: Fragum fragum; assembly: GCA_946902895.1. Classification (NCBI taxonomy): domain Eukaryota; kingdom Metazoa; phylum Mollusca; class Bivalvia; order Cardiida; family Cardiidae; genus Fragum; species Fragum fragum. Next base: position 36,908,923 of record OX336376.1, on the reverse strand, counting down.
TAATTTCAATGTTTTTTCCACAGAGAAACCTCAACAATTTGCCGGAAAACATTTAAGAAAAACGTATGTTTTTTCTATGTGCAACGAATCACATTCTTTGAATTAGGACCAGTCTAAAATTGAGTCATCTGGTATGGGTTAATCTGTTTGCGAATATTCTTACAGCATGTTGGCAATGCTGCTCCGTTTCTTCTCTTCATAATTCGAAGTGTTTGAAATGTAATCGTCATATGTTTAAAACTATTTCATAGGTTACCATCTCCAACAGGAAGTCCTACTTCAATTTTAAACGGCGGTTATTTAGCAAAAGCATGTAACAAATAAGTTTAACGGTTTGTTGGCGACCTAAACGTCGTAACTACAGCTTGGATAAGCTGTAGTTACGACGTTTAAGTCGCCAAACCAACAAAAATGTTTCATGTAAATGGCGACCAATGTCAGAGTTCAAACTTTAATCCCGGTCTAAATGAAGGATTTGATTGATCGATTAACAGCCATGACTGATTCTTTGATTGACAGTCGCGATTGGTCAATTTCAGCATGGTTCTCTTTTTCATATGATAGATAACGATTGAAATACAACTTACCAGGTAAACCCTCCTATTGTCTTGAATTATTATCGTTGGAGCTTTTAAAACCCGTCTAGTGGAGTATAGTAGGGTGACTATTAACACCAGTAGAAGTACCCCACCCACCAGTAAATACTGGATCGGAATTCGTCTCATCGCACCCATGTCCATTCGTATGTATAAATATTTTACGCAGAGCTGAAAATGATATATTTGTTTAACTGAAATGACATTATTGTTTTTCATCAAAAAGCATTATACCCCTTAATCCAAGGATCGCCGCTACCAATCAAATAATAAATTGGCCAATCAAATATTTTCTTTCGACCGGAAACTTTAGTCTCCTACATTTACTTAGCGCCTTTGAATTTTACGCATTACCTTTTTAGTGTGTTTTTTTTTTTCCTCTTTTACCAAAGAGTGTGATTGTACAGGAAATGGTCAAGCAGACTGACTCCATAATTAAAGGCATTTCTGGACAGAGGTCACATAAACTTAGCCAAAATGGTTACCTTAAGAGTTTTAAGAAAGACAGAGAGGCAGAGAGAGAGAGAGAGAGAGAGAGAGAGAGAGAGAGAGAGAGAGAGAGAGAGAGAGAGAGAGAGAGAGAGAGAGAGAGAGAGAGAGAGAGAGAGAGAGAGAGAGAGAGAGAGAGAGGGGGGGGAGGGAAAGAGAGAGACAGACAGAGATAGAAGAGCGACAGAGAGAAACAGAGACAGAGAAAAACATACAGAGAAACATACAGTCGACGGATAGAGGGGGAGAGACAGACTGACAGACAGGGAGTGATAAATAGAAAGATAGAGAGACAGAGAGATAATATTGAAATTAGGAAATAGGGGTTTTCAGGTTTCTAGATTTTGCACTATTTTTTTCGCACAATTAAAGGATGTTGAGTGTGTGTGTGTGTGTGTGTGTGTGTGTGTGTGTGTGTGTGAGTGTGTCGGGGGTTATAGTAGCTCTGAAAACCTGCCATCTATTTATTTCTACCCCGATCACACTGCTCATGTCCATCGTAATGCCGCTATTCTAAACGAACAAAAAGAAAGAGGCAGAGGACAGGTTTCAATAGCATAAAAAAATTCTTTGTGTATTTTATCATTTCGAAGAAGGAACTGATCTCTGAGGGACTGACTTACTATCTGTCCCGCTTTTATTACTGGGGAAAGCTAACAAAACAAACACGCATAGACTATTTCAAAACAAAGAAAAAAGGGCACATATATAACGGCCATAAAATTGTCACGGGCGCTCAATTTCGCAAGATCATTTAAATTGTCTTCGCTCTGTTGGTGCGAGCATTCACACGAGACAAAGTGTAATGTGATCACATGAAATTGAAGAATGCATCGATGGGTCAGCGCGAAACAGTTGTAACCGGCGTATAAACATATAGGCAGTTACATCTGTTTCGCGCTGACCAATCGATATGTAACCGACAAATTAAATGCAGTTTCATTCATGCATCAAGAGTCGAACATTGTAATGCAGTGAAGTTGAACCTACAGATATTTGGTTTTATTTTAAGTTAACCCTTTACACAATTGACTCAATCGAATCAACCTACCAATCAAATCATTCATTCAGCCCGGACCTGAGCTTTCAATTCCCACATTGGCCGCCGTTTTGGTTAACATTTTTGTCGACCTATAATGTCGTTACTACAGCTTATTCAAGCTGTAGTTATAACTTTTATGTCGCCAATCAACTCTTCTACTTATTTGTAACATACTGTTCGCCATGAAAAATCGTTAAAAATCGAAGTGGGACTTCCTGTCGGAGTCAGCGGGCTTGGCCAAAGGAGTAAATTGGCGGGACCAGCGATTGCTCAATTATGGGTGAAAGCATAGAGACCAACCCATCCACGCCTTCAACGGCTGGAGGGTGTGTGTATTTCCGTTTATTTATCGTCGCTACTGTGGCATATGCCCATATGAGCGAAGCCCCAAGAAGACGGATAGTTGTTACGGGGGATAGTGCAAGGATACAGGACCAAATTGCCGAGAGCTCCGCCCGGTTCTTTAACGTGCTCGAGACCGTCTTCATATTGGGTTCGATCGCCGGCGGCGGTACATATTCTTTCCGACATTTGTCTCTCACCAATGGGTGTATAATCGTAAACCTAAGTGGGATAGCAGCTGGAGGATAGGGAAGGATGTAGTGGTAGTACTGGTGTGAGAAATACTAGGAATCCATTTTTGGGTACTACAGTCGCCGCGATATGACTGTAATACTGTTAAAAGCGGCGTTAAATCATCCAATCTCTCTTTGGGCGGATGATACGGTAGCGGTGATAAATAAACGGAAATGCACACATTTGACAGTATCAAGGCTCGTCTTTGACTCGAAAACTGGGGTTTTGATCCTAAAAAATGAGAAATTGTTCCATTTGACCCTTAGACAGTTTTCCAAGGGTTTTTTATGATAATGACCCTTTGCGAGAAATTTCTACAGGCAAAACATTGTTTTTCCCTATTTTTTCACTGATGTATCTCCTGAAAAATTACTGTTCGCACCATCTTAGAATTTGGACCAAGTCAAAACTTTGTCTTCTGAAAATTGCATTACATGCATTGACATGCGTCCGACGAGGGAAGAAAAAAACTTGTCTAGCAAGATCTGAAAAAAAAAGATAAATAAAAAAATAAATGAATAAAATAATAATAAAACTTAAATAAATGAATTAATCTTAAAATATAAACCCACCTTTTATATTCCGTTTACAAAGGTAACCCTGTTTCAATACACAGCAGTATAAAGATCAACACGTTAATACCCGATATGACCAAGTATATATCCAAACAAAAACACTTAGTTCAATATTTGCACCCTTTTCGACATTGGTCGAAATAATGATATTAGTATCACAGGAAGCAGTTACGTATTCTAGATTACTTAAAATTCAAACTAGGCCTGTATTTAGTATTGAACCCTGGCCGGCTTGATTTGATTTTTGTGTCATTTTGTGTATAGATTATATCTAGCATACATAACTGCTCCCTGTGATATGACACAAAGGGACTTGTCGCAATTGATTTTTTACACAATATATATAAATGTATTTACATAGTAAAAAAAACAATTGTGACAAGTCCCTGTGATACGACACAATAATATCGACCCGTCCTAAAAAGGAGTTATCATCGTAGGCTACCCACGGTACTTTGACTGCATTCAATTAGGAATGGAGTGTGAACGGTGGGGTTGACGATGGCGAATAATGTAGAATAGTTTTATTTTAAAACTGAGAAATAAGTAGACGATATTTGGAAGGACAAGTCTCCGACTAACGCAAAAAAATAAGGTGGAGTTGAGGTAAAGTTATCCTAACCCTTCACCACATAATACAATTTTAGACTGGTCCAAAGTCAAAGAAGTTGCAGATGACAATTGGTTGATTGATTTCTGAATTTATTTATCTCTTTTAGTAGAAAACATTGTAAATTATGAAGAATTTGCTTGTGACAAGCAATTTCTTCATTTTTAACAGTGATTTACAACGCTTTTCCTAAGGGGCATCAAAAAAGAAATATTGTATGGGAATGGGGTTAAGCTTCAACTCTAGCTTCTCTTCCATGTTGTTTATAGTGCCTTTCGAATGTTCTTCTATGTGTCACTGTTTATGTTTTTTTGTTTATTTTTTAAATTGTATGTTTTTTATTTGATAGGACAAGAATACAAGATCTTTATTTTATCTTTGGCCCACATAGGAACATGAATAGAAGCATGTATAATAAAAAACAAAAGTAAAACAAGAAGAGAATTCCAAATGACAGATCTAACATTATTCAAAAGGAAAAAGAAAATAATGCGTATGTGTGTGTACGCTCGCGCGTGCTAGTAACTAATATATTCATAATACACTTCTCACTATAAATGCTATGTTAAGCAAATGCAATAAACTATCTATCTAATCTTATTAAAGTGAGAGATTCGAATCTGCAGAAGTAAGCTTTAGTTACCAAGTTTGTGTCGACAAACTAACAAATACACATTAGATTAATGTCGGCCAATGTCGGGGCAATTAAAAATTTACTTCTGGCCTAATGAATCATTTCATTGGTCGACTGATTCTTTGATTGACAGCCACGATTGGTCAATTGAGCATTTACGGGATCATTTCTAACCACTTCGATTTCGCTTCATTGAATTGGGTTTAATACCAATTTTAACGTTGCTTTAGTTATTTTGCGGAGGCTGGAGCACCTAACCGTAGATTTCTGGTATTTCTCACACCAGTACTACCACTACATCCTTTCCGGGCCTCAAGCTGCTCCTTAGGCTTACGGTTAACAGACAATTGGTGGGAGACAAATGTCTGAAAGGATATGACCGAAGCCAGCGGTCGAACCCGGTACCCAACCGTTTCGAAAATCACAGACATTGAGCAGCATTGGTAGCCATTGACGACATTCGGTAGATGCAAATGTATGTGTATAGATACTCACTCCGATCAGAGTCTTTACATTACTCACACGTATTATGGTTGAAAATCTCTCGCCAGACTCAACCGATCTTTACAGCTGTTGTAACCCTTGTCACGCTGAACCAAAATGTTTGTTTTGGCAGGAGGTATAGACAAAGATTAGCATGCACATTTGTGCAGTCTGATCTTAGTCTTCACCTCCTGCTTGTCCCTTTTAAGCCATAGTTAATTATAACATAAATTTTTAAAGGAATTATCAACCCAAACAATTGCATTCAGAACTGTCCGCCCTTTGATTTTAATGCATTCCTGTACAGGATTTAATTCAGCATGACATGGCAAGTGTTGATCAAATTTATCGCCTGATAACGGATTATTTGCGATCAAGTAAAGGGTGGAATAAGAGCGTGTGCAATATTTCCAATATTCTATACCTGCACAAAGAGAACACGTTGAAACAGATTGCCGTATTTGGAAAAATCGAAGCGAGTTTTTGCTTGCCACCATACTGTATCCTACATATGTATACCCGATATAAAACCATGTAACCGTATAGGTCGTGTATGGGTTTTTATGTGTTTTGGACAAATATCCGTCTATGTGAAAGAGAAATAGAGTGTAACTTAGAGGTAAGAAAAATACACGTTTTAACCGAAATTTGTTACTTTAACCCTTAAGCTGTTGGAGTGTTTTGGCTATTGCTAGGTTTAAGCATACAGCAGTGTACAGATCCACACGATAATGTGAGTGAAAAATGTTTTAACTTTATCTGAAGATAACGCATTAACCCGTTTCCTGTTGTTTTTTTTTTTGAAATTTTAGACTGGTCCAAATGAAAAGAGTTTGCAGACGATAATGAAAATTGAAAGTAATTTGAAATGAAACCATTATGTTGGTAGAAAATAGTGTGTGAAAAGGAGAAATTGCTTGTTACAAGCAATTTCTCTCTTTTCCACGATGTTTTCTCAAGTGTAAAATCACAGTGACGTAAAATCACATGTTTGAACAGGAAAGTTGTTTCTTACCCATTAACGTTACATGAATATTTACTCATACACAGTATTTTGTGGACTGTAGATTTGTTTTAGAGTCAGCAACGACCATGAATCATTTCAGGTAATAGCGCAGTTGGTAGCACGTCGGACTTGCAACGAAAACATGACCTAATTTTATAATAACGTCAGTTAGTGAGCAAAATATCGTAAATACAGCTTCAACAAAATTGTAGTTACGACATTTTGGTTGCCCAATGACAATATGATACTGACTTTGATTTCAGATTTTCCAAATCTTAGTTCCTAATTCCCGGCACAGGGTGTCTTGCCCCCCCCCCCACTTCTGTATCTTGGATAGTATTGGTTTTAGTCATTAATTCGTTTTTCAAGAAAATACTAATCTTTGACGCTTTAACCTAGTAACCAATTCATTTGATTTATTGGTTCATTGATTTATTGGTTCATTGATTTGTTGAACATAATGGGGTATATCACCACTTGTGACTTTATTTCAGCATACCTCGTCGGTTGCAACACCTAACCGAGCCGTGACTAGGACGCAGTTGGTAGCGCGTCTATCACTCATGAGGTCCTGGGTTCAATCCCTGATCTCGGCAGATATCCTTTTCGACATTTGTCTCCCACCAGTTGGTGGATAATCGTAAACGTAAGTGGGATGTGCAGCTGGATAGATATAGTTGTAGTACTTGTGTGAGAAATACCAGGAAACTATGGTTAGGTGCTCCAGTGGCCGCGATTTGTCTGAAATACTGTTAAAGTGGCGTTAAACCCCATTCAAAGCACCTAACCGAAGTTCATGTACATGCAACAAAACAATTAGAATATATTACCTGTAACAGTATTAATAAGAGAAACCGTGGAAAACCAAGGACTATTGATAGCCCATTTGATGCATATCGTCGGTGTTCTATCAAAACCTCGTAACTACAGTCAGAGACATAGAATAATGTATTTTACATTTTGGTAGAACGCCGTCGATAAATCACAATAATTCGCGATTAGCTAGGTTCAAATCTTCCGTGATTTAAAATGATTTAAAATGATATTTCTGCTGCGATCGAGTCTGAATTATGTATTGTTATGGGTATCAAAAGGTTCAGTTCAGCCGACCGAGACAGAAAGTGACGAAAACGTGTGTTTACTTGTCTTAACCAATCAAATCCACGTATAAACAGCCTTCTAGGCAATAATGTATGCACGTGACCCTAAGTCTTGAGTGGTTTGGGAAATCTTATATGGGTGTGCATAATTTACTTCAATTTACAATATACTTCGACGAGGATAATATGTCACTTGTTTATAAACAAAACCCTTAAAACCGACTTCGTCTATAATCGGTTGTGTGTTTCTTTGGATATCATAAGTCACAGATGGTGACTATTTCGCCGTGATATCGGCGATAGCGCTACAGTAAGTATAGTGTAGGACTTCTAATGGGGTCCCGGGTTCGATCCCCGGCGGCGGCACATATCCTTTCGTACATTTGTCAAAATGAATAAGAAAAGAACTGTTTGTCTCTACAGATGTCTAGATTTACCATAGAATCATTGTAACATTCGAGTTGTGTGAAGTTGTTTTACGTTGCTTTTATTTCTTAACCCATTACCACATGATTAATTTTTACACAATTCCATATTCAAAGAAGTTGTAGACGGCAATTTTAAGTTGATGAAATCTTTAAAATCTTTGACTTTTGGGGTAGAAAACATTGTGGATTATGAAGAAATTGCTTGTATCAAGTAATTTCATCATTTTTCACAATGTTTTCCAAAGCTTTTATATTGAGAGGCATTTAAAATCGTCATTTTGTGGGTTAATTGATCCATCGCGATTGTCTTAAGAGATGAAGAGAATATTTTTGTGTTTTCATGGAGATATGAACCGAAAAAACTAATCACACTGTATGAATACGCGATTCTCTTCATTTCTTATACATGTAATTTAATAGCATCGAGCGAAAAAAGCAAAATCTTTACAAATTTTGAGACTTTTTTGTAGTACTGGACTATTTTGTGCGGAATCATACAAAATCACGGCGTGCTCAAAATTTTGTTCATGGAGTCATGAACATTTTTTTTCGACCAGTCAGAACGCCCGTTTTTGATAGACGAAGCTAAAATTTAAAATATAATCAAACAATAAATTCATTTAGACTGGAAGTTAACTTTGATCTCCAACATTGACCGCCATCTATGTGAAGCATGTTTAATGGTTTAGAGACTTAAAAGTCGTACTTAGAGTGCACTCAAAGTGTTGTTACGACGCTAAGGTCGCAAACCAACCATTTTTCTTTTTTTGTTACATGTTACTTGCCATAAATCTATAACAATACTCCATTGTTAGGTGCTCCAGCCGCCGATATATGACTGAAATACTGTTAAAAGTGGCGTTAAACCCCATTCAACCAACTACAACATAACTCCGTTCAAAATCGGAGCGGGACTTCTTGTCTGAGTCAATGGGCGGGACAAATGGAGTAAGTGGGCGGGACGAACGGAGTAAGTGGGCGGGGCCAGCGATTGGTCAATTACAGAGGCGAGTTCTAAGGTTTCATTTATAGATCCAAGTTATAAGTTTCCACGCTATTTAAATGCCCTTTCTTTCACGTTTCAGTTTTTCCAAAATGTCTGGCCAACTTTCACCTCGAATACCCAACACTCGTCTACAGTTTGTTGGTGTTGGTATCATTCTTGCCTTCGTTTTTCTTGTGACGATGTATTTCTCCGCCGGAGAGCGTGTAAAACACAGCAACCCAAACAAGGCATTCGAACACCCAGACGTTCACAAGGGACCGCCTTACACGGGCGTTTATTTGGTAAGTCAAGAAATGACTGGAAAACCTGTCCTGATCAAAGGTAAACTGGTAAACCTGTCCCATTTACGCTGCTCTCCGATATAGGACAGGCTCGCCAGACGAAATCTAAGGATGCGATATTGGAGAGTAGCGTAGATGGGACAGGTTTGTCGGTCTAAAACAAGGATGTTTACCCTACCCCATGCCAGACGACACAAATTAGATCGGCTTTGATTCAAAGAAAGTTACGGCCGAAATCTTGTATTTGTTTAAAAAAAAAAAAAAAAAAAAAAACAACACAAAAACAAACAAACAACAACTAAACGAGTGAATGAAATCAAGTCTTTCAGTTTATTTCGCTATCGTATTAACACATTGCAATACGTTTGACCAATTTTCACACGATCCCTATTTTTTACGACCCTCGAGAAAAGAGTTTAGAAATGAAGTAATTGCTTGTTGAAACCAATTTCTTCATTTTTTAGATTGCTTTTCTCCAAGAAAGGTGCCGAAAATCTAGATTAAATCAACTTTAACTATGTGTCTGCAATATTTTTGAATTTGGACCGGTATAACATCTTGTCGTTTGGGAATGGGTTATTAGTAAATCAGGCTCCACGTGACATTGCCAACAATTTCATACGGGCGCCACGAAAAGACTGTAATAAGCCTGTGCATCCATGCGGCCTGCTCATAGTCTCCATTATGTGATATGTAGATAATTACAATCTCAAAGTTTTTTGTAGGCGACCAGCATAATATTCTACATGAAATATAACGTAGGTGTGCGACCTAAATATCGTAAAAACAGCTTTATTAAATCTGTTTTTACAACATTTTAGTCTTCAAATTCATGGCCTAGGTACATTTCGTCTTCAACTTGTGAAAAGTCATCTTGTCGTACCAATGGCAGTCTACTTATCTAGATATTAAAAGAAAAGATGATCTCGATATCTCTGTACTCTTGAGGATGGTGAAAAATACGCTGGTGTGTTTTGCGATTTCCCTTATTTGTGTCTAATATGAGCCTTTGCGTGACATTTACAATTTTTTCACATGTGCATGAAGCACAGACACGGGGCAGCCTGGACCGAATGTCAAATCTGATCGTTGTCTGTGCTCCATGTCTGTGATTCATGTCCATGCAGCTTCATGTCTGCATTTCATATGTACGCCTGATGCCTGAGATTTATGTCCAGGCTGCTTCGTGTCAGCTCTACATCCGTGTCGGTGATTCATGTTCAGGTTTCTCAATGTTTCCGCGCCCTGTTTGTGCTCCTTGTCTGTGCCTTATATCTAGTCTGCTCCTTGCCAGCGCATCCATGTCTGCACCTTACGTCTGTGCTTCGTGTCCAGTCTACTCCATATCTGTGCTTGATGTCCATGCTGCTCCGTATGTGCTCTCAAAGTCTTTGCACCATGTCAATGCTTTATATCAAGACTACTTCGTGTTTTCGCTTCATGTCTGCCCTGTTTCATTTCTGTGTCTTCATGTCCAGGCCTCTCCATGTATATTCTCAAAGTATTTGCCCTATGTCTTTGTTTTATATCGGCTCGTCATATTCAGGCTGCTCCATGTGTGCTCTCTAAGTCTTTGCTCCGTGTCAGTGCTTTATACCCAGACTTCTTCTTGTCTTGGCTTCATTTCTGGAATAATTTAATTGTTAGTTTCGTCGATCAAAAACAAGCGTTCTGATTGGTCGAAAAATTGAATTCATACCTCCATGAACAAAACTTTGAGCACGCAGTGATTTTGTATGCTTCCACACAAAATAGTCCCATACAAAAATGTATCAAAAGATGTAGGCTTTTTGCCTTTTTCGCTCGATACTATTAAATTATTAGAAATGAAGAGAATATTTTTTGTTTTCATGGAGGAATGAACCGAAAAACCTAATCACACAATGTATGAATCCGCTTCGCGTATTCATACAGTGTGATTAGTTTTTTCGGTTCATACCTCCATGAAAACAAAAAATATTCTCTTCATCTCTTAAATTGTTTCATTTCTGTTCTTCATGTGCCGGCTTCTCCATGTATGTTCTCCAAGTATTTGCCCTATGCCTATGCTATATATCAAATCTACTTCGTGTCTTGGCTTCATGTCCAAGCTCTTTCATTTCGGCTCTTCATGTCCAGGCTGCTCCATGTGTGCTCTCTTAGTCTTTGCTCCATGTCTGTGCTTTATATCCAGACTTCTTCGCATTTTCGCCTCATTTCTGGGCTGTTTCATTTCTGTAATTCATGTCCAGGCTGCTTCATGTGTGCTCTCAAAGTGTCTGTGCTTTTTATCAAGACTACGTACTTTGTTTCTTCGCATCATGTCCCGGCTGTTTCATTTCTTCGCTTCATTTCCAAACTGCTCTCAAAATCTGAGCTCCATGTCTGTGCTTTATATCCAGACTACTTCGCGTTTTCGCTTCATGACTAGATTATTTCATTTCTTCGCTTCATTTCCAGGCTGCTCCATGTCTGATCTCAAAGTCCTTGCTCCATGATTGTGCTGTATATCAAGCCTACTTCGTGTTTTCGCTTCATTTCTAGGCTATTTCATTTCTGTGCTTCATATTCAGGCAACGACAAAATGAAAACCTGCTTTTACACCAGCGACCTTCTGAAGTAATAGTATTTTTCCTATACGCAATTTTCAGAGAAAGATAAGGGAAATAGATTTGTAGTTGATTGATCAATATTAATTGCATATTTGATGAGACAAAACAAAGAAGGCATTGATTTCTGTTAGATCCCATCATATTATTTTACCAAATCTGTTAAAGGGTATCGAGTGCAAATTAATATTGTCAGGACGAGTTCATTGGAAAATATACGGTCACACTCCAAGGTCTTAACCCATTCCCATACAATGACGCTTTTTGACGCCCCCCCCCCCAAGAAAAAAAATTGGGAAAATATTGTGTAACATGAAGAAAATGCTTGATTCAAGCAATTTCTCCATTTTCCACAATGTTTTCTAGCCAGATAGTTGAAAAAAATAATATTTTATCATTCTTAAATCTTCTACCGCATCACTTTCGATACGGACCAGTCTGAAATATTGTCGTTAAGACATAGATGGCATTGGAGAATTAATCAATGGGATTAAAAAATATCATAGAAGTCATTAAAGAGATGTTTCGAGTAAATTTATCATTTATTAACAGTGTATTCCATAACCATATTTCTTTAGCTCTTCAAAACGAGGGATTGTGTGATGATGGGTTAAACTTTAGAAGTAGGAGAAACACCAAATTAGCTAGAAAGGGGACATAAAATCAACACAGAAAAATAGAAAAAAAAATGTTTTCAAATGTAATAGCCCTTTATTCCTTTTATTCATAATTAATTGACACACTGAACGAGTTACAAAATTTTGCTTAAATTTTTTTTGGCTTACCTTTTTATGATTTTTTTAGCTCACCTGAGCACAGCTTTCGAAATGTGGTCACTTGGGGTTTATTGGTCACTAGGCCAATTTCAAGTAAGACATTGTGGCCACTTTATAGGTCATATGCTTTAGGTCACTCGGTCAATTCTAAGTAATACCTCATAGGCACTCTTTAGGCTACATGTTTTGCCCAATAAATCTGTAAATTGGTTGGAATGTTTGTATTGATCTTGGTCACTTTTGAAATTTGTTCACCTTGGTTTACTTGGCCAAATAGTAGAAAGAATTGTAAGCATTCTAAAATGTAAGCTAGTCAGAATATTTATCTATATTAAATGCTGGAAATGTATTTAACCGGTTCACTTTGGGTCAAAAGGCCAAATCTTAGGCACTTTTGTAGGTACTCAGGGGTCATAGTTTGCCAAGTTAACCTAAAATTGAGCCCAAATGTAAGTCTTGATAAAACATTTGATTAGTAAATCTTGGAAAAATACTTATGAATAGTGAAGCAGCCACACTTTCAGCTCAAATTTCTTGACATAGAGTCTGGTTGTTTGTCTTCACAGTGAACTCAGGTTTAAGGTCATTATGGATCTCTTGGTTACAATAAAAATTTAGCCATAAGAAAAGAGTGAGCGTTTAAGGCAAAGGTTTAATGGCAAAAAATGACGGATCGCTAGCCACGCCCACTGACCTCCGCTAAGTCAGTTAAACTGAGATACTAAACAATGTTTGTCTGCATAAATTAAGGTCAGGAACATAAAACAATTAGAAAACATTGTACGTTTGTTGGCAACCTATAGTCGAAACTAAAGCTTTTTCGAGGTAATGAGATTCAAGTCGACAAACCAAAACAAACAAACAAACAAACAAAAGAAAATGCTTAACATAAATGCCAGAGTTCACTTAATTCCGGTATAAATGAACACATTGATTTGTCCATTGATTTTTGATCGACATTGCGATCCGTTAATTGAACTTTATTCACCCACTTTATTCTCTGGATCAATGATTAATCGATAATTGTTTTCAAATTCAGAAATTTGACAGTTCGAAATACACAAAGTCTGATGGCACAGTGTTCATTCCGAATCACGATATCCTGTTTCAAATGGAACTAGGCGAACTAGAAGAACTTTATCATAGGTGAGTTTCAGTTAACCAATTGCTGGCCCCGCACACTAACTCCATTGACCAGCCCATGTCGGAGCCCCGGTTCGATTATAAACGGTTCTATTTGGCAAAATATAAAGCCAGTAGCATGTAACAAAAAAGTAGAATTCTTGGTTGGCGACCCAAACGTCGAAACTACAGCTTGAATAAGCTGTGGTTACGACGTTTTAGTCGCTTGACCAACAAAAAATTCCTAACAAACATGGCGGAGTTCAAACTTCACTCCCGGACTAGATGAATGATTTGTGTGATCGATTGTTTCTTTAATTGACAGCTGCCTTTGGTCAGTTATGTTATGGACTGATGGGCCCGCAGATTGTTTATGGTTACCATCAGTACCTCGTAACTACAGCCTCGATTGCCGAGTGGTATAGGTGCTTGACTCGTGATCTGAAGGTCACGGGTTCGAGCCCAACTGTCACCGGGGTGTTTTCATGAGCAAGACACTTAATAGCCAACCCCAGTCTACACAGCTGTAAAAGTGGGTAGCAGTGGGATTCAGCCACTGCCCCTCTTTCGGGGACGTGAAATCATCTGGATTGTGAGTGTTCGAGAGCGACTCTATAAGCTAAAGGCTTTCGTCGCAATCGAACTAAAATAAATGAGTATAAACTAAAACTAAACTAACTACAGCCTAACTCAAAGAACTTTATCAATTTCACGGATGATCCCTTTTTACGAGACGGATAACAAAATGACAGCCATTCCCAAACGACGAAATGTTAGACGGGTCCAAATTGAAAGAAGCTGCGGACGACAAAACGTTGGTTTAAAAAGAAAAAATAAGGTCCATGTCAGGTAGAAGACATTTTTAGAAAAGAAGAAATTGCTTGTAACAAGCAATTTCTTCTTTTCTCACTATGTTTCCGAAAGCTATATTTCTTCGATGCTTAAAAATGCAGGATTGTGTAGTGGATTTTGGATACCTGTAGCTATCGTTAATCGTAACAATAGCGTTTACTAAATGTGCTACTGAAAACCATCTACTGATAGCCCTTTCGGGTTTCTACGGGGGAAAAAATCTAGCTCGTTATTTGCAATCTGAAGACGTCGCCTCAAAGGCCTTTTCACCCTTTCCTGTACAAACACTTGTTTTCACGTCCTTGTGATTTTATACTTGAGAAAACATTGTTGGAAAAGAAGAAATTGCTTTTCACAAGCAACTTCTTCTTTTCTCACAATATTTTCTAACCTTTAGGTTCGTTTCATTTCAAATTGCACCCACTTTTAATTGTTGTCTACAACTTCTTTCAAATTGGACTGGTCTAAAAAAAAACAAAAAAACGGGAATGGGTTAATTTAATCATTATATCCGCTTTTAGATGCTTGGAAAGATCTTTCAGTTTGATAATAGACAAATCGCTGGCCCCGCCAACTGACTCCCAAGGCCCCGCCCATTAACTCCGACATTAAGTTCCGCTTCGATTTTTAACGGTGTTAATTTGAAAAGTTTATGGTCAGTAGGATGCAACAAGAAAGTAAAATGGTTGGTTTGTGACCTAAACGTCGTAACTACAGTTTGAAAAAGCTATAGTTACGATGTTTAATTCGCCAAACCAACAATAAAGCTTAACAAAATTGGCGGCCAGTGTTGGAGTTGAAAATTCAGGTCCGGGCTGAATAAATGATTTGATTGGTCGATGGATTACTTGACTGACAGCCGCGATTGGTCAATTATACACGAATGCCGAAACATCGCGTTATATGAATGATATCAATAGCTCTGATATTTATCTTGTAGATTTCAAGAGAACATGCAGATTGCATGCCCCTTACAACTACATGTCGGAGATGAATTTCTGGGAGGTTACCATATTTGTGAGCCGTATGTGAAAAAGAAAGCCTGTTTGGCTTATTCGTTTGGGTATGTATGTGTAACGGGTTATTACTAAAGCAAAGATACACATGTACATTGCGTATATCCATGATAGATCAATAAAAAAATATTGTGCAACACGTGAAGTTATGATAGAAGACTATGTATTGGATTCGAGCTGCGTCGGAAAATCGCGATCTTGTGAAATATCAAACTTTCTTAAGCGGTGAGAATCAAATGTAAGGCCTTTTATCCATTCTACACAATATTAATTCATATAACATATATCGACATTTAAAAAGTAAAGAAAAATAAAAACGTCTCAATTCAACCCTTTTTTCGATTGTTATGTTCGGCATGAAGTTGTTTTACCGGGAAAATGACGTCACATACCAAACCCAAATATTTTTAGAATAATTTTCGATTCGGATTTTTTTTACTATAGAGTGCGATTTGCTTGATAGCATACATTGCTCCTTCTCTCACAATGAATTGTCTCATATTGGAACTCATTAAAATGTACAAACATTGTTGGAAAATTGTTTGCTGTACACTCTTTTTTACTGGACCTATCTAGAATTCCGCCATCTGTTAACGGGTTAATACTATCTCATGGCCGAAATTTGGACTGGAAAAACAGCTCGTTCATAGATTAGAATTGACCAAACGCGGCTTTTGACCTTTTCCTGGTTAATCCCTGGTTTTTACGTCCCTGTGATTTCATAAATTGAGAAAATATTGTGAAAAAAAGAAGATATTGCTTGTAACAAGCAGTTTCTTCTTTTTCCACAATATTGTCTATCCTACTATATGGTTATTTTTTAAATAAAATCAACTTTGAATTTTCGTCTGCAAAACCCTTGAATTTGGACAGGTCTAAATTTTTGCAAAACAGGAAAAGGTTAATAAAACAATCGATAGGCCAATCCAATCAATCGTTTAAACGTGACCTTTGAACTCAAACATTGGTTGACATATAAGTGATGCATTTTCTTTATTTTGGTGACATAAATTTTCAAGCTGTATTTACGACGTTGAGGTCGCCTACCAAACCATTTGTTATTTTACCACGTGTAATTGGCAATAAAATTGGCAAAATAGCGTTGTTGGATATCGCAGTCTAACTTTTGGTCCGTTAATTCTATATTTTTTGTATGCAAGTATGTAAACGGTTGACGGATGGCCCCTTTCGTTTAACCAGATGACAAAAATTTTAGACTAGTCAGAATTGAAAGGAGTTGCAGACGACAATTTTATGTTTTATGAAATTTTAGATTTTTTTCAACTTTCTGGGTGGACAATATTGTGTGAAATGAAGAAATTGCTTGTTACAAGCAATTTCTTCATTTTACACAGTATTTTCACAATTGTTTATCGTGAGGGGCGCCAAAAAGCATCATTGTGTTGGAATTGGTTAACAAATCGATTCACCTGTAAATATAACGTTGACCTCTGACATTTCAGTCTTTGGTCAGGGACTTAAACATCGTAACTGCAACTTATTCAGGCTGTAGTTACCAAGTATAGTTCGCTCACTCACAATTTACTTTTTGTTTCTATTTGTTTTTAAAACTGACGTCTTTTGACAATTCGTTCAATATGCACGGTAGCTTCTATAAACGAAACAAACAAAAAAAATGTTGGAGAGGTCCAAATTTGATTAAGCCAAAGACGACACCATTTCAAGTTTGTTTGAACTGAAAATTGATAAACTTCTTATTTTGAAAAATTGAGAAATAGATTATTATACTTTTTTGACAACGTTTCCCATAGGGATTTTAAGCTCGTTGAAACGCGGAATGGTTTGATAAGGGGCTAATCACTGATGACAAAAGATATGGTGTTAAGTGACTATCCATTTCCACGTAATCCTGCTTTTTGCGACCCACAAGAAAAATATCTTCTGACAACATTATTAAAATTAAGAAAATGCTTTTATAAGTTATATCTCCATTATCTACATCTTTTATTTCCAAAAAGTGAGAGTTTTTAACCGATTGCCACACGGTGACGCTTTTGGACGCCCCTCAAGATAAAATATAAGGAAAACATTGTGTACAATGACGAAATTGCTTGTTTCCTACCTAGAATTTTGAAATTAAAAAAAATGAATCAATAATTTCAAAATTGTCGTCAATTTGGACCAGTCTATAATTCTGTCGTCTGGTAATGGGTAAAAATTCCACCCAAGCTGAACATTTTCGTCTGCAACTTCTTTTAATTTTGACCGCACCGAAAATTGAGTTGTCTGACAATGGGTTTTGCGCAAAAAGCGGGTATTTACTCTTGGGCTATAAATCAACCCGGAACAGATAAAGGTTTATCTTTACCATCGTGTATTTCTTGGCGACACCTGTCTCCTTTTTACTTTCGTGAAATACATAGCCAAGAAGCACACATTTAGTAATCAGTATAATTTCTTACAAATTTTTGCAGAACATACGCGTAAAGAAAATAGAAATCCAGACTGGGTAAATTATTTCAAGAGTCAAACGATTTTTTGACAGCTGTAAATTTCAATATTTTCCACAATTGAAATACTCTAGACATGTTCGAATGACAATATACAAATGTTGCACCTGTATTATATATGCGAAATGGGACCCCCCGGAAAAGTAAAAAGTATCTACTCTGGTCAGCTTTACTCGCACCACGTAAACCGAGAAGGGTATTTTTTTTAAAGTGTTTGAAACTAAAACGGTCACTTGATGTTGTGATCATTCTCAATATACTGTCTCTTATTGACGTCTGCTAAAATCCGATTTGTTTTGTGGACTTCCTGAGAGATTTTTTAAGGCCCAATGGATTACATGTCTATCTTATTGAAATGTTGGTTATAAACGATTACTAAATAAACCCACTTTTAGTATTGAAGTTTGTTTTAAAGGAAGGCTTGAGAGGAAATGTTAAATTGCTTGTGTCAAATTTTATTGCATTTCGAATTTTTCTTTTTGTATTGATGTTTCAGAACAAAAAGGGAACTTTCCTTTGACGATGGTCTGGTGACGTTATTTGAGTGTAAAGTTCATACGTTTGTGCCAGCGTAAGTAAAAACGTTTATCAAATTCCATAAGAATATCCTAACTTAAAGATAAGTGCTACATAGGGTAGTACACCTAGCGAGATAAAGAGAAAGTGCTTGTCACAAACAATTTCTCCTTTTCTCGCCATGTTTTCAAAGGCTATTTTATTACGTCGTCATAATGCGGCAATTGGTTACCCATTCCAACACTGTGACGCTTTTAGACGACCCAAAGAAAAACAATTGGGAAAATATTGCATAAGGTAAAGACATTGCTTGTAACTAACAATTTCAAGTTAATGGAGTTTAATCTTTTTCTTCATTTTTTTGGATAGAAAACGTTGTGGATAATGAAGAAATTGCTTGTAGCCAGCAATTTCTTCACTTTCACAAAGTTTTCCTCCAGGAAAGTTGAAAAATCTAAAATTGCATAAACTTTAAATGTCGTCTGCAACTCCTTTCAATTTCGACTAGTCTACAATTTTGTCGTTTGGTAATGGGTTAAGTCGTCATATGTCCAATCCACCACCATTATCATATATCATTATTCAACTTTCATAAACGATCAATAAATAAAGATACATAAATCGACAGAGATTTTAACCCATGCCCACACAGTGACTTTTTTGACGCCCCCAAGAGAAAAAGTTTTGGAAAACATTGTGGAAAATGAATAAATTGCTTGTTACGAGTAATTTCTTCATTATTCACAATATTTTCCAGCACAAAAGGCAAAAAAAAAAATCCAAAATTTCATCAACTAAAATTTGTCGTCTGCAACATCTTTCAATTTGGACCAGAATTTTTTAGTCTGCTAATTGGTTAACTCTTATAAAAGAACGATCAACTTGTCGTCTCTATACGTCCAGTAAACAAATGTGATGGCCCTTATGGAAAATAAAGGAAATACATGTAGTTCTAAATGTCCTCATATGACATTGAAGAACCGAAAACATACAAAAGAACGAAATAGAAATACATGTATAGAAATCCTTAGGCCAGGGAAAATGATTTCCAGCAATAAATGATTGGTTGGTTAATTGGCTGGGATAAATGGTTTGAGTTTAGGTGGATTGGTTGGTCTATCAATCCATTCATTTATCCACCCGTCCCTCCATCCATTTAACAAGCATCTATCAATTATTGTCTAAAGAATTCTGAGTCAGTACCCACACGATCCAAAACAGGAGACCCTGATCAGACTGTGCGGATAAACAGACAGACCCGAATCTTTACTTGACGTGTATGTGAAATCGCTGTAAAATGTTATGGACAGTCTCAAATTTTGTGTCGTTTTCTAATAATTTGATTTTCGTTTTATCTCTCGAGATTCCCCAAGATTCCATCGGTTTCGTTAGCTGAACTTTTCTTTCCATACTTCCATGAACGAAACTTTGAGCACGCAACTATTTTGTATGCTTGTCCATAATTTAGACCTATATAATTTTACTCAAAACTAGTAGAATTTTTATTTTCATTTCTTGATGGCATAGAATTAAAAGAAATGAAGACAAAAATAAAATAAAATAAATAATAATCACACAAATGTATGAATACATGTATGAATGTATGTTAGCAAGTTTTAAAGTTTTTACCCAAATGAAACAAAAAATAGTTCATACCCCAATGAAACAACAACAACAACAAATTATCTTCGTTTCCTGAATGTTTACAGAATTTTGTTTAATTTTAGAGACGGTGAGGATGATGGTAGACATTCAGACGGAGTTATCTTTCATAAGCTTGGTCTTGGAGGTCGGGATGAAATAATAAAACAAGACACGAAAGTCCATTCCATTGTGTACACATTTGACAGTTTACGTCAACAAATAGGAAATTTAAATGTAAGTAGTTCAATGTCTTTTCAATTAACCAATCGCGACTGTCAATCAAGGAATCAACCGACCAATCAAATTATTTATTCAGCCCGGACCTTAACTTTAAACTCCATTATTGGCCGCCATTTTTGTTTACCATATTTGTTGGTTTGGCGAATTAAACGTCGTAACTACAGCTTATTCAAGCTGTAGTTCAACGTTTAGGTCACCAAGCAACCATTTTACTTTTTTGTTACATGCTACTGGACATAAAGTTTGCATAATAGCGTCGTTAAAAATCGAAGCGAAACTTCCTGTAGGAGTTCATGGGCGGAGCCTATAGGGAGTCAGTGGGTGGGGCCAGCGATTGGCCAATTGTCTTGGCTTCGCCCTTTTCACATTAGAAGCATTATTTCTGGTGTCTAAACCTTATTGTAGGTAAATGTAGTTAAGAGAATAAAATGCTTCTTACAAGCACTTTTCTCTTTTACCACAACATTTTATTCATAAAACGCTTATCCATGCCCGTCAAATTCCGTTTTATACACGCCCTCAAGGAAAATGCATTTCGAAATATTGTCAAAAGTAAAGAAATTTATTGTAAAAAAATCAATTTCCTCATTTTCCATAATGGTATCTAATCAAGAGATAAAGATCGTTAAAACATCATTGACTAAAGCTTTGTCCTCTGCATCTTCTTTGAAATTCAGTGGGCCAGTCTAAAATTATGTCGTCTTGAAATGTTTAAACCCATTACCAGACGGTAAAAGTTTAGACTGGCCTAAATTGAAAGAAGTTGCAGACGATAATTTCAAGATTACGAAATTTTGGAATTTTATTTTTTTGGTAAAAAACATTGTGGAAAATGTAGAAATTGCTTGAAACAAGCAATTTCTTCATTTTCCATAATGTTTCCAAAGCTTTTTTCCTTGGGGCGTTTAAAAGCGTTACTGAGTGGGAATGGATTAAATCAGACGGATCTTACATTTTGTAGACTGGTAGAGGCTGAATTGTATATAATACACATAGTGGCGGATTGAGAGAGCTTCGAGGGGGTGCGGGAGGGGTCATTGAACAACCCTCTGTATCCACATTATTTCATATTTGGGGATCCATAATGAATTCGATAATACAGTCAACAATGTCGAACAACCTCTCTTATTAAGCGACCAAGTCCATTAAGCCACCATAGTCGAAATCACTTTATTCAAAAGCAAAAGCTCTTTAACCCTTGTCATGCTGAACCCGGAATATTCCGGTTTTGGCAGGAGGTGTAGACTAAGATCAGACTGCACGTTTGTGCAGGCTGATCTTAGTCTATACCCCTGCTTTTCCTTTTCCTGCCAGATTTTTTATGAAGTTGATTTCTAAAAAAATATTGATTCCTGAACAACAAGTTCTATCAGTGCTTTCAGTCCTTTGATTTGACAGCAGTTCAGTAAGATAATTTATACAGCATGACAAGGGTTAAGAACCGAAGACATATAGCTGAAAAGTAAACTCACAGCTGAATCCTATGTTGTTGGAACTCGTTACAATCGTCTCAATGGGATTTTCTAATGAGTCATTACACCACTGGGTTAGGCAAGAATTCTGCAATACTTTGTGTATATAATTGAATCAGTCCTGCTTTCTTTTGCTTAAAAAAACGTGTACTAGGCGACTATTCTCTCAAGCGACCTTTGTTGGTCGTCCCTCTAATGGCCGCTAAATACAAGATTTACTGTACTAGGAAAACGAACCCCATCGGTAAGTTTAACACCCCTTTAAAGAAATTCTGGACCCGCCTTTGACACCTATTCACCTACCATTTGCAAGTACACATCCCTTAGTTTTCTATTGTTATAAAATCCAGACGGACAATTAGATGCGTAGTAAAAACAGAGAGATGGTCTTAACCCATCACCAGACGACAAAATTCAGACTGGTCCAAGTTGAAGAAGACAATTGTTGATGATGAAATTTGAAAAAAAAATCGGGAAGAAAGCTTTCTGGATTTAGAAGCAATTGATTGCTGCAAACATTTTTTCATTTTCTTCAATGTTTTAAAAAGTTTTTTTCTTGGGGGCATCAAAAAAGCGGGTTTGTGTTGGAATGCGTTTTAACGTGAGCTGTAGCACGTCATTTGACATTTTCGCACGAGCTAGACCAAGGGAGAAAACTCATAAAAATCAATTTGTTCGATTAAGTTATTTTTCTGGATGCCTTTTTCGTTATTACTTATTAACTATAATATACAGCAACTATTTTTTTTTTATTTTTCATTAATCATATCGTCGATTGGCAACACAAAATGACGTAAATGCAGTTTTTATTCAACGTGTTTTTAAGACTGGTACCAATGTCGAATTGAAAGTTAAGCCACTTAGTTAATGTCGACGGCTGTGCGAGTCTAGCTGTATTTACGACATTTTGGTCGCTCATCGACGATATTTTTTTCAGATAAATTTATGAACAATTATTTTCAGCAACTAGATTTAAGCCTTTTTTGATCACACCGTCAATGGATGACCAAAATAGCGTAAATACAGCTTCAATAAAACTATATTTACGACATTATGGTCGCTCATCGACGATATTTTTTTTTCAAATAAATTAAAACGTTTGTTATTTTTTCAGACGCCGATTGACATAGTCAAGATAGACATAGCTGGCGACGAGTGGTTGACGTTAAGACAAATGTTGGACGCCAAGTCGCTGCAAGGCGCCGAAGTTAAGACTCTTATAGTAACCTTTGACATTGTTGGAGAGAAAAGAGACAAACCTTCTTATATGTATATGTTGAAGATTCTTAGGCAGTTAGACGATCTCGGCTATAAACGATTTTTCTTCCGAATGTGGTGGCAAAATTGTGTGATTAGGGATTTAAGCACGAACTTGGAACGGACAGGTTGTCACGAGGTGCATTTTCTAAAAGTGTGATCTCGTGAGTGAGAAAAATAACACATTCCGTCGAAAACACGTGTGCCAATTTTCTGATTTTGTAATTGACGGATCGCTGGCCCTGCCCATAAACTCTGCTCGCCCCGCCCACTGATTCTACCAGGAAGTTCCTCTTCGATATTTAACAACCTTATTTTGCACAATTTAGGTCGAGTAACATATAACAAAAAAGTTAAATAGTTGGATGGCGACCTAAACGTTGAAAGTACAACTTAAATAAGCTATAGTTACTGGGTTAAATATCCAAACAAACGAAAATGCTGCACGTAAATGTCGATCATTGGCGGAGTTTAAAGTTCACTTCCGGACTAAATGAATTATTTGATTTTTTGATTGACAAAAGAATGAAATGTCTTTTGACATACTTCAGTCAGTTAATTCTAAATTGACATATCGCTGCTGTCAATCAAAAGATCGATCGACCAATCAAATAATCTATTTAGACCGGAAATTAACTTTGAACTCCGTCATATATGTTGAGTACTTTTGTTGTTTTGATGAATTTAATGTTGTAATTACAGATTATAACAACGTATAAGCCATCAACCGATATGCACTATTACTGTATTTTGTAACATGTTACTGACAAGAAAGAAAAATACAAGTGAATTTATATTAGGAAAAAAAAAAAAACATGGAAAAATGACTCCGTATAATCCATTTCCACATGAAAATATTCTGGACTGGTCCAAATTGAAAAAAAAATTGCAGCCGACATCTCAATGCGTGTATAATTTGAACAATGACTAAATATGGTAGAAAACATTGTGAGAAAAAGAGAAATGGTTTACTAAAAGCCATTTCTCTTTTCCCCACAATGTTTTCTACCACAATTAGCACAGGGACTTTAGTGCGTTATTGAGTGGTAATGGGTCAATATCCTAGTCGAACTTCCTGTCGGAGTCAGTGGGCGGGGCTAGCGATCCGTTGATTGACAGACGTTTGTCAACAGCCACAACTGTCATTCCGATTTGAATCTTAATGATTCGTCGTGCTACAGGCAGGATTAGACTGGCGTGTAACTGTATACTCGAACTAGCTTTACGCATTCGAAAATAGCTTTTGAAAACATTTCGGGAAAATGAAGAAGTTGTTTGTATTAAGAAATTTCTTCATTATCCACAATGTTTTCTGTGGACAAAAAATTTCATCAACTGGAAATTGTCTTCAGCTGCTTCTTTAATTTAGACCAGTCTAAATGGATGGATTTGCTGATTTACTATGTGCGCGAAAATGCAAAATATTTCGGTGCTCTTTTTTAGCTCACCTGATCACAACGTGCTCACAGTGAGCTTTTGTGATTACCATGTGTCCGTTGTCCGTCGGTCGTCGAAAGTCGTCAAATATTCTTTAAAAACTTCTCCTCCATAACCATGTGGCCAATTTCAACCCAATTTGGCAGGAATGTTCCTTGGCTGCCCCTTTTTAAAACTTGTTCGTTGAATTTTGATTCGCCAAAAAACTAGGGGCATGGCAGGGTCGGGCTTATCAGACTTAGATGAATTATGAAATTTTTTTTTAGAAATCTTATCCTCACAAACCATCGGCCAATTTGGACTAAACATGGTAGGAATATTCCTGTGGTGACTCTTTTCTAAACCCGTTCATGAAATTTTGATTAGTGAAAAAATGGGCGCCACAGGTAGGGCTTATCAGACTAAAGAGAAAAAATGAAATTATTATTTAAAACTCTTCTCCTCCATGGCCAATTTCTACCAAACTTTGCAGGAATGTATCTTTGGTGATATTTTACAAAACGTCTTCGTGAAATTTTGATTCGCAAAAAAAGTGTCGTGGCAGGCCGGGTTTATCAAACTTAGAGAAATCTTGGAATTATTCTTTAAAGATCTTCTCCTTAACCATTGGGCTAATTTGGACAAAACCTGACAAGAATGTTCCTGGAGTGGTCCTTTTCAAAACATGTTGATGAAATTTTGGTTTGGCTCATCAGACTTATAGAGGTCATAAAGTAATTCTTTAGAAATCTTCTCTAAACCATAAGGCATATTCCGACCAAACTTGACAAAAATGTTCCTAAGGTGGTCCTTTTCAAAACTTGATGATGAAACATTGATTAGTGGAAAATAGGGGCACTGCATATAGAACTTTCAGGCTTAATAAGAATCAGCTAAAACTATGAGGACAATTTGGACCAAACTTGGCAGGAATGTTCCTTTGGTGACCCTTTTGAAAATTTGCTCATGAAATGTGGATTCACAAAAAATGTTGATGTTACAGGGCTGGCCTTATCAGACCTAGAGAATTCATTCTCGGATGAGCGACTTATGGCCAATTTGGCCCTCTTGTTTTTATTATGTTATGCAAAAGAAATCAGAATAGGTGAAACTTGGTAAACTAAGATTAATTTTTTACCATAATTAGGGGAAATCTAATTGGCTGAAAAAAATTCAATGGTGCTTTTGACGTGATGGATCTGAAAAGCAAAAAATGAAGAGAAAAAAAGACTTTTGGGTGGGGTCGGTGGGGAGAAGGGGGACGGGGTTTCACACAGATTTAGATGTTTCTTATCTATATGAAACAAATCTTCATTAATATGTGATATGATTGAATCGAAAAATTGTGAATATATAATATTGCTAAGCTAATTAAAACCCGTCGAGAAAAAAGCGAGGAGTTACAGCAATACCGATGCAAGCTCTTATATATGTAAAGGTTTTTGGAGTAGTTTCGAGCTGACCCCTCGAAAGGGACAGACCAGGATCTCCGAGAAAAAAATATTTAAAAAAATCTATGTAGGGTCATGTAGTGATCAATGATAGGTATTATTTAGAAAATAAACATGCAGTAAGGTAGAATTTCAATTGTATATTTAGAAAATCTACGAAGATTGAAACGTGTTTACCCTGATACGTCTGTACGGTCCGCATGGTCTGACGATAGTTTTCGCATTCCCCAGAAGGTCCACTTGGTATCAATGGACGCGTTTTTTTTTAATCACAATACCATGAAAAAAAGAGAGGAAAGACAACGTTTTGAATTCTCCTTCGTTAACGGCAATTGACCAATCTCGGCTGTAAATCAAGGAATAAACCTACCAATCAAATCATTTAATAGCCCACACCTGAGAATGAAAAAAGCTGTAGTCACGACGTATAAGTTGCCAAACCAACAAAAATGCTCAATATTGATATCGACCAATGACTAAGTTAAAATTTCACTTCCGGTGAAAATTATTGCTTTGATTGGTCGGGCGATTGTTTAATTCACAGCCGCGAATCGCCAATTGTGCGTCGCCTTCTATGAAAAAAATCGCTTTCAAATCTAGCAGGAAAGACGCGATAAACAAGGTCACTAGAATGTTTGTAAGTCATACAGATTCTGTCAGATTAATAAGGCTGCATTTATTAACCCCTTCGCAAACAATCCTGTTTTTGACTCCCATCAAAATGGAAGCTTTGGAAAACATTCTAGATTGCTTTTTGCAAGCAACTCTTCATTTCCCACAAAGCTTTCAAAACAAAAAAAAAAAAAAAAAAAAAAAAAAACAACAAAAACAGCAACAAAACAAAAAAGAAACAGTTTAAAAAAAGAAACATAACAAACAAACAAAAAAAAAGATACTAAAAACTGTCGTCAGTAAGTTCTTTTAATTTGGACCAGTCTGAATTTCTGTCGTTTGGTAATGGGTTAAAGGAGAGAACGTCGGTGCAGGAATTTGAGCGATATCGGTATGATTTAACCTACATGTACTAGTGTATGAGAACATGAAAGTTATACTTAGACATGATGAACAAAGACTTTTAAACTCACATGAAATTGTCGTATTTCCTCAATCCAGAGCTAAATCTCTAGTACTGTATAGAAAGCATTTTCAAACCATATTCACGGATTGTCGCCATCAATGAAATAATCGACTGACTGGTAGAATGATAGATACAAGACCGGAAGTAAAACGTTGACTTCCAACATATAACATGTTCTTTGTGAGCGATAAAACACTTGAATAAGCTATAGTAACGATGGTAAGGTCTCCCACCATCGATTTCTGAAAATGAAAATAAAGTCTAATATTTCGGTCAAACCGCCTTAACGGAGGTCTACGGGCGTGGCTAGCGATCTTTTGCTTTTAGTTAGAGCATTGGTATTCACGATCCTCGGATTCCGCCGTATATAGGATAAAACAAGAAGAAATGTCGGTTCTAGCAGAGGCCAATCAGAGATCGCATTTTGAACATAAACATTAACCCATCACCAGACTACAAAGTTTGTAGTCTGGCTGATCTTGGTCTACACTCCTACCAAAAACGGAAAGGTTAAAATAATACAAGATGTTAACCTTTATGTATTTCCGTTTTTTTATCGTCGCTACCGTTGCGCATGCCCATATGAGCCACGCCCCCAGAAGACGATTAGTTGTTCCGGGGGATAGTGCAAGGATACAGGACGAAACTGCTGAGAGACCCGCCTGGTTCTTTTAAGTGCTCGATGGATAGCACCGTCACATGGGGACTCGTTTTAAAGTTTCATCCGAAAGACAATTAGTTGTGTTAATTGATATGGTCAGCCCAGGGCTCGAACTCATGATCTTGACGTTTGAAGTCAAGTGCTCTACCAAATGAGCTAATCGGGCTGACAAAGTGTGAATAAAATCCTTTCCAGATCTGTATTTAAATCATAGGGCTTGCAAAGGTTTTGCAGACAACAATTACATGTCGATTTTATTTGAAAATTAATCATTCTGTAGGTTAGAAAAATGGGGGAAAAGAGTCAATTGCTTGTAACACACACACACGCATGCACAGCCGGACACACACATACGCACGCGCGCACACGCGCGCGTGAGAAAAAAGGTTATGACTTCTTTAAATTGAATTTTTCCTCGAATAAGATCTATCTACCCACGAATTTTCAAGTTGGTAGCTACGACGCTTTCAGATATATGACTTTAACAAAATTTATGACGGACGGGATCATAAATTATCAAAAAATCCCTCTTTTATTTATTTATTTATTTATTTATTTTTGCTGTGCTTGCTTGCAAAATGTAAAGAAATTGACTTGTTTTCGACCCAAAGACGCCGCCGAAGCTCATTCAGAGTGATGTATAAATAAGCCTACAGAAAGTCAGTGGTAATTGCACAAGGCAGGGCATACTATTTCGAAGTTAGCAGGGATCGGACAAAATTTGCCTTTAGACCCCTTTACATCTCAAACCTTATTATGCTGAATCCGGATTATTTATTCTTCAGCAGGAAGTTAATATTAAGGCCAGCCTTCACATATGTGCAGGCTGATCTAAGTCTTCACCACCTGTTTCTTTATAAAATTGATACAACAAAGATATATTGGTTCCAATTTAAGCTCTTTCAGTTCTTATCAATCCTTTGATTTAATGTAATTTTGGAGCGGACTTCATACTACATAACAAGTTCTAACTTCAACAGACGACAAAATTTCAGACTGTTCCGAATTCAAAGATGTTGCTGCGACGACAGATTGTAGTTGATGAAATTTGGGATTATTTTTACTTTTGGACAGAGCAATTGCTTATAACACCATCGCTCTTTCACCATTATCCCCAATGTTTTTAACATGTTATTTTGTGAGAATGGTTTAACACATTCCAGCACAATGATGCCTTTTGACCCCCCCCCCCCCCAAAAAAAAAAGATAATTTGGAAAACCTTGTGTAAAATGAAGAAATTGCTTGTAACAACGTTTTCTACCAAGAAAGTTGAAAAAATCTAAAATTTCATAAATTTCAAATTGTCGTCTGCAACTCCTCTTAATTTGGACCAGTCTAAAATTTTGCCGTCTGGTATTAGGTTAACAGAAGACCCGAGGTATCCCTAAAGCATTGGCTTCCTAAGCGTAGTAGTGGCTGTCGTCGTATAACCCTTTCTGACCCCCCACCTCCTTCTAAAAGTATTCTGGAAAATGAAGACATGGCTTGTTACAAGCTATTTCGTCATTATCCACAATTTTTTCTACCTCTAGACATAAACAATATTATAAGATTCTATCAACTATAAATTGCAATCTATAACATCTTTGAATTGGACCAGTCTCGATTGTCTTCGTCTTGTAATGGGATAAGATCATGAATCTACATTAGTTTGGAATATCCTCAAACGGTATAAGCGTATAAAAATATCTGGCCAGTGTGGGGGTCGAACCCACGACATTCGCGTTATTAGCACGACGCTCTAACCGACTGAGCTAACCGGCCGTTGTTGAAAGCAACTGGTTTAACGTTATTTATTCCCTATCTATGAGGAACGTCACTTGTACCTAAGTAAGTGAATGTTGCTATGTCTTGAAAAGCAATTCTCATCTCAGAGAAAAGCGTTTTATCGATTATTTATAATAATTTCAAGTTTAAAACGCGCAGTGTTTATGACAGAATCGAAAGTGTTTTTGGCTACACTTGATTGTTGTTAAATATTGACATTTCATTAATGCCTTTTCAATAAAAAAAAATAAAAAAAAAATGAACAAACAACGAAATAACATAATTATAAAAATATAATTTCTATTACCATTGTTATAACAAAATACTTTTTTATATCCTGTTTTTTCCAAACGTGTTTTATTAGAAAAAATTCAGAATAATAAAATGTGAATAACAAAACTAATTGACGAATTCGAAAAGGTGAAATCTCGTTCTCGTTTACCGCGAGATTTGAGCTCTGGGGAATTAACCCCCGAGATCGTTCTTTACTCTATGCAAAGTTTTTAGTTGATATTGAACAAACTATTACTGAATAAAATTCAGAAAAATACGATTAATTTCGGGATCGATCAGAAGAATAATACTGACCATGATTTTTATTTTTTTTTGCATGTTTTATCACAGTTTTTACCTTTTAACTACGTACGGTACCTGAGCTATCGAAAACGTATTTGAAGTCCTTAAATCAAGTAATTCAAAGTGACTTTTACAAATCAAAGTCACATATGATAGAATTAATAGTTTTATTCATTTTCGTATTGTTATAGGTCGATTTTTTTTAAAAAGTCCTGGGAAAACGCTGATTACGGATCGTCCCAAAAAGTTTCGCTACCGACATTTTCCGCTACTGCTGCTGCTACCCATGTTGTGTGTACATGAAATGATCTAACATAAAGTCCAAAAATATTTTTTCAATTCTGAGTCTAAAGAATGTTATTATTTCTTCTATAACCATGTTATATTAATTTAAAGACACTGTTTGGGAAATTACTTTGTATTAGCTTTAACCCACACCATTCTCACTTTGATACCCCTCAAGAAAATATAGTTAGGAAAATATTGCGGATATGAAGAAATTGCTTGTGACAAAGAATAAAATAAACAATATTTTATCAACTTAAGATTGTTGTCTGCAACTTCTTCAATTTTAACAAATCTAGAATTTTGCCATTTGGTAGTTGGTTAAAACACTTTCTTTAACTTATATTGCTTTACAAATCATTTCAGTCTTAATTGCAAGTTTATTTTTTATCATTTTTTACTTTTTTATTTTCAATTTGCAATTTCTGATTTTCTTTCACTTAACCTCCAAATGTTCATTTTGCTAATTGATGTTCTCTCATCTGATTACAAATCTAGAGTCGCAATGCTCAAATATTAATTCATATTTGGTAACACACCTGGCTGTCAACCACCTTTGATTGGTTACATTTTTTTTTCATTTCCCAAAAGCTTACGAAACAGGTAAAAATATACTCTCACTAATGACTATGATCAAGCCCGGTGAGCTCAGTCTGTTACAGACCATGCTCTAGATTCTGGTGTTAGTGACCTTGACCCATTTTTCTGTCTAACATATGAAAAGAGTCATTTGTCTATAACTCATTTGTATTACACCAGTAATAACTAATTGGCATTTCACCAGTAATAACTGTGCCCAAGTTTGATAACCAGCCCTAAGATTAGATTGAATGTTGGGGCGGAACTGTTTTAGAAACCATCATAACAATGATTAGGTGCACCAAACACATTTATAAGTAATTGAAAATGTAAATATTTGGTTTAGTTTTGCAAAAGTTTAACAAAGACCCTTACATCTGCAGATTTGAATCGCTTAGATCTATCATCATGTCAAATATCAGCATTTTATCTTTCGCAAAAATTTGACCTTGACAAATGAAATTAAAGTTTGAGCTACTTATAAGATTTATTTTCAAAAGAAATATTAGCCCGTATATATGCATTCTAGCACTTTCAGCCCTTTAATTTTGATGTAGTTCTAAAGGTTGTATTTAGCATGACAAAGGTTAATAGTTCATAAACCATGGCTTAGCTGAATGAAGCATATAGAACCTTTTTACTCTCATATTGCCAATGAAATTTATGGAAACATTAAGCACATATACCATATACAAGTGTTTTCAAATCATATTCTCTATGTAAATGAATTGTGTAAAAACTACAACTTCACCATTTCCCATTCTGTATTGTAATGTTTCAGGAGACATTAAATAGAACTAACTGTTGTATGTAAACCAATGTTGAACTATCTCCTAAAACCTCTTTCAATTTTGCATTTTTGTAATAGACTTGAGAATAAAAATCTAGTTGTACAGATTAACAAAATGTGTTATACACAGAAGCTGTCACATCTGCAGCTATTTCAACTTTAATTGACCTCAAAGATGACCTTCAGGTAAATACAAACAGATAGGTCATACCACAAAAATATTCTAAATGTGCATTAACCCATCACCAGCTGACTGGTTCATATATTGAAAGAAGTTGCAGACCACAAAATAAACAGTGCTTTAATCATAAAATAGGGTAGAAATGCTGTGAGAAAAGGAGAAATTGCTTGTTTCAAGAAATTCTCTATTTCCCATAAAGTTTACCATTATTGTACTTTTTCAGGGTGTCAGAAAGTGTCATTATGTGATAATGGGTAAAGGCCTATTATTTATTTTCAACAGTTCATAAAACATTGCACAGTGTCAATGCTTTGGCATTGAGTTCTATCTCTGACTTGCTGACAAATTAACTGCAACTTTATTGTCTCTATTTGGATTGGATATGATAAGTAGTAGCCTCAATCTTGATGAGCAGCTTGAATCTGCTGATAATACAGTTGTGAAAAAATTACTGAATGCAAAAGACGCTGTATGAAATCCTGATAGTTGCTGTAATTTTATATTACAGGGGGGTTTAACCCTTTCCCGTTTTTAAAAAATTTAGACTGATCCAATTTGAAAGAAGTTGCAGACGACAATTAAAAGAGGGTGCAGTTTGAAAAGTAACCAACCCACTGGTTAGAAAATAATGTGGAAAAAGGGGAAATTGCTTGTCAAAAGCAATTTCTTCTTTTTCCACAATGTTTTCTCAAGTATAAATCACAGGGAAGTGAAAACAAGGGATTGTACAGGAAAGGGTTAAATAACTAACTTTAAAATGATGGGTTGAGAAACTGATTTGGTCTAGTTGATCATTTCTGCCTTTACCACAATGTCTTCAGTATTTTATATAGGTCTGCTGTATGTTGAAAACTCTCACCTAAATTCATTTCTCTATATAGTTCTTTCTGTCATGAAAATTTTACATAATTATTATGAACAGATTTGTATTAACTCTTGTCTTGTTTAACCCAGAAAATTCCTGTTTAGTATGAGATATAGACAAAGATCAGCCTGCAGATAAGTGCTGTCTGATCTTTGTCTACACCACCTGTTTGTATCATTCAAGTAATTATATTTATCACATTGATTTTCAAAAGAAATTGATGATCAATAAATTTTGCTTCCAGTGCTTTCAGCCCCTTTGACTTTAACGCAATTCGGAAAGGATTTTATTCAGCATGACAAGGGTTAACACTCATGATTCGCTGACCAACATAGATCAATCAGGCAATAGGACAACATATCCTGGGCAATACATGTATAAGATCCACCGATTGCTAAACTCAGTCTGATCAAAGTCTTCACTGTGCTCTCTGTAGAAAAAGAAGATTAGCAAATATGCTCAAGTCATTCCCAAACAACCCAACTTTTGAGGCCCTTCAAGAGAAAAGCTTCTTAAAACATTGTGGAAAATGAGAAATTTACTTATCATAAACAATTTCTTCATTATCCACAAGATGAAAAGGTTTTTTTAAAATTTCATCAACTAAAACCTGCCATATGCAACTTTTGGACCAGTCTAAACTTTTGTCTTCTGGTAATGGGTTTAGGCAATGTTTTTATGTCCAGGCTGTCCATATCACTTTCAATCATAGTCACAAGTGAATTTTTTGCAAACATGTTTTGTGAAGGCTTTTTAAAATATCCTGCCCAAATATAAATCTTAAACTACTAACAGATTTAGCAAGGTTGAACAAGAGGCAGGGCTCAGGAAAACACTCCTGACAGTGAAGAAATTGCTTGTAACAAACAATTTCTTCAATATCCAAAATTTTTCTATCTCAAAACACAAAACAATTTAAATTTCATCTTAACCCATTTTAACTCAAGCCCTCCTTTTACGCCCCACAAGAAAAAAGCTTTGGAAAACATTGTGGACAATGAAGAAATTGCTTGTAACAAGCAATTTCTTCATTATCCACAATGTTTTCTATCCCAAAAGACGAATAAAATTAAAATTCCATCAATTTGAAATTGTCGTCTGCAGCTTCTTTCAATTTGGACCAGTCTAAAATTTTCTTATGTTGGAATGGGTTAAATTTGGAAAAAATGAACTTTTTTGTCATTTTGGTATTTGGTTAACCTATTTTAACAACACAAAATTTGAAATGGTTCAAATTCAAAGAAGTTGCAGCCAAAAGTTTTAAGTTGGTGAAATTTGAAAAAAAATTGTCTTTTGAGGTTGAAAATATTGTGGGAAAAAATGTTTGTAACATGCAATTTATTTATTTTCATCAAAATTGTCTAAAGCCTTTTCCTTGAAAGGTGTTAAAAGTGGATTTGTGTGGGAAACGGTGACTACTAGTGACTAATTGGTGGATGAATATTCATGCATCAAAGGCCTTCACAACAATGAGGGAGAATTAAGGGTCTACTAACATCATATTGTCTTTGTTCTTTATTGTTATGTATATTAGTAATAAATCAAGGGATCACATAGGGAGTTACCGTGGTGATTATATATAGTGCAACAATCTTAAATTTCAGGCAACTGTCTAATTAAACAGATACATGTACTTGTATAAATAATGTTAACCCTTCAACCAATGAAAATATCAATTACATTTAATACCAAATATTAAACACATAGGGATTCCCCATGTATCAAGACTCAAAGAAACATAATGGTCTTAACCGATAACCAAACTACAAAATTCTATGTGAAGAGTTGCAGACAACAAACAATTAAAGAATAAAGATCAAGCAAAAAGGGTTTATGATTTTTTGATATCGGACAGAAATGATTGTAAGAGAAGGAGAAATTGCTTGCAACATGTAATTTCTTCTTTTCGTCAATACGATTTTCTTAATATGATTCCTTGATTCGAAAAAAATTTGGAATTTTGAGGTATTGGTTTAATCCATTCCCACACAATCCCACCTTTTTGTGTCTCTCAAAAAATAGTTATGAAAAAAAAAGTTAGGAAAACATAGAAATTGTATGTTACAAGTACTTTTTGCATTTTCCACATTTTTTTCTACCCAAAAATATTTATCTTTCAAAAGAAATCTTTGAAATCATTGTGATAAGAGGAAACAACACTTACTAGAGCTTGAAATACTACCTGAATAGTATTTTTACACAATTTGGAATGTCATTTTGAAATTGTGGTAACTTTGAAAGATTTTGGACAGTCCTGCTCCACAATGGGCAAGTCAGAGAAATTTAACTATGGAGTAAAATTTATTAAGTGGAAGGGTTCTCCATTGCCGAACTGAAGATAATTCTAGAAGTCATTTAGATTTCAACTTGATGTAAGCAGGAATTTTATGTGGAAGGGTTGGCTAGTTACTTGAGTTGTTAATGATTATTCCCGTAACCAGATAAAGATAACCAGACAAAGAAGACTTTTGCAAAATCTTCGATGTTTTTTGTTAAAGCATTTGCTGATGAAAAATGCAATTCTCGGCATCATTTTCTCCATTCTGCCATGCATTTATTTCAAACACCTCACAATGGCCAAGAACGAGGCTAGCTCTAGACACAATAGCACATATAACTTGAAACATTTTTTTTTTTTTAAACCATAAACAGTCAATTTTACTGATAATTCTAGTATCAGACCGGATCGGCAAAATAGATCGTCCCGGTTAAATGGACGATGTCTAACTACCGTTATGTTTGAAATCTCGTAGTACAAGTCATCATCTAACTAAAATTAATTATTCTGAAAATTGTCAACGAATTCTTTTGCAGTAAATATCGCTCATTTCTTTCAATTTTCGGGCTAGTTTGCGGAACGAGATGCCGGAAGTAAACAAAAGTCTGGTTCCTAAAACCGGGAAAAGAACTGGAAACCAACTGACCCCAGAGATCGATTCTCGTGATCTCGTTTTTGGCGAGAATTCAGGATGTCAAATAGGTCAATCGAGTCCTAGACTGGTACCACTGTCGACTTTAGGTTTATAAAAGGCTTTATTAAAGTCGACGGCGGTACCGGTCTAATCGAGTCCCTCCAAAATATTTTGGTAGCTGAAGCTATTTATTGTTGCTATGGCTTGAATTCAAATTTCTCCGTACGGTAACCGGCATTTATTCAAGTCATCCTACGTAACCACCACGCTGAGAAAATGAATTACTTAGGCACTTGATTTGCTCTTCAAAATACACTCAATTAATAAATATCATTAGTTTTCGCGATTTAATTTTGCAAAAGGGGGGGGGGTGCAACGATGACAAAGTATTTACCGTATAGGGGAAGCTTTCGGAAAAAAAATGGAAGGGCTTGGTTTTTCAAGATTTCATTGTATTTAAAATAACGGCTTTACTGGGTAAACATTTAGACATTTATAAAATAAATATAATATCTAAAGTCAATATCTTGTCTGTTTTGGGCTCTTCAAAGTGTAAATTTATATGTTAGAAAGTTGTAAGAAATTTGTAAGAGGAAAAGCACCCCCCAAAAAATCAGTTCTGACATACAAAGGGACAGAGACTTGTATTTGACCCCCATTGTAGCCTCCAAATAATGACTGAATTTTATAATATTGGATTAAGCTTTCTCTGTTGCAGGTAATAAGACTAACAGGGGACTAGTCGCCCATGGCCCCTAGACTTTGGGCTGGGCTTCTAGATTTTTGGAGAAAATTCCCATAATCCTTATGTTAAATGTTGAATTTTGACAGTGTGGCCCCCTAAGTTAAAATTAACAGTCTTTTTTCCCTGTGTTGATAGGTTATTGCAAGTCCTCATTGATTGAATCCGGGTCCGTTCGCCCTAAATCACGTTCGCCCTAATTACTTTTCGCCCTAATTCCCGTTCGCCTCGGGTCCGTTCGCCCTAATTCCCGTTCGCCCCGGGTCCGTTCGCCCTATTTTTTATTTATACTATAGATGCCCAGGAAATATTCTGGTAAACATTTATTTTTCTTTTAAGAGAAGTTTAGGTTTTGTAATTGAGTTAATTTCTTCAACCTCATATCTAGACTAAATTTCAGACTGATCTAATTTGTAGTGAGCGAAAATTGACTCAAAGTACATATAAGGTTAAAGAGAACCACGTTAGCTACTAGTAGGGAGTACTTTATAATGAATAGTGGTATTCCCAGTTGGGATTTCTTCTGGAAGGGGGGGGGGCGTCGTTAAATGAACTAAAGAAATTTGAAAAAATAAGAAAAAATACAAATACTCTGATTGCAAAAGATTGCAATTTTTGGAAATATCATGTTAATTCCTCGTTTATGGGCAAAACATCGTATTTACAGCTAAATCTTAATTGTAGTTACAAGCTTCTGCTTTACAAGATATCATGTTAATTTATCGTTGTTTGGCAAAACAACGTATTTACAGCTAAACCATAATTGTAGTTACGTGATTTTGATTCAGAAGTGATAACCTTGTTAATTCATTTTTGATGGGCAAAACATCTCATTTACAGCTAAAAAAAGTTTCATCTCTGTGACAGAATATACCTAATATTAAACTCATGATGTCTTGACAAATAACAACTAAAATTCGCGTTTTACGGGCTAAAATAACACAGTGAGAAAAGAAGAGATTGCAAATAATATGCAGTTCCTCCTTTTCTTACTATATTTTTAAATTTCTCGGTCCATTGTTCGATTTTAAAATCACTTTATGTTATTTTATCTTCTGCAACGTCTTTGGATTTGGCCAAGTCCACTGTTTTTTCGTTGATAACCGAAAGAAATCAAGTTTCTTATATCATAATGACCGTGTTTGACTTCAAACAACTAAATTTATTATATTGAAGCGTGTTCGATGTAATTGAATAATACAAAATTCGGACGAGTTGCAACTTTCAAAAACATCGGGAATATGCAATTTCGAACAACGTTCGAGTCATTTATCTATATGACAAAGCATTTTTTTTGAAAAGTTAACATTAAAGTGAATTGACAGATAAACACTAAAAATTATACTCATTCTAACTCACTTTAAAAAGGGGGCGAACATAGAAAAATAGGGCGAACGGACCCACTTTTGGGGCGAACGGACCCGGGGTGAACGGACCCGGGGCGAAAGTATATTTAGGGCGAACGGACCCGATACCCATTGATTTACCTATGTGGTAAAGACAGAGCTATCCATCTCTAAATAAATTACACATAGTCTGGATTCTGGAGTTCTTTTTGACATTTAAAATTATAAAAAGCCAACATCCAATGAAATGATTTGTTCATTATTTTATAAGATTAAGTTAACAGTATTTGAAATGTATAGACAAGTCTAGGATAAACTAATTCCCCTACAATTCTGCTTTTTGATGCCCCTCAACAAAAAGGCTTTGGAAAATATTGTGAAAAATAAAGAAATTGCTTGACTCAAGCAAATTATTTATTATCCACAATGTTTTCCCAAAGCTTTTTTCATCTGCATTTTCTTTGGATTTTGACAAATCTACATTCATCTGGTAACTCGTTAAAAAGTTTGTGAAAAGGCCAAGAAATAAGCTATGCAATGATTTTTATCATGTAAAAGAATTTGC
The DNA here is from genome assembly GCA_946902895.1 of Fragum fragum. Lineage (NCBI taxonomy): Eukaryota > Metazoa > Mollusca > Bivalvia > Cardiida > Cardiidae > Fragum > Fragum fragum. The sequence continues at coordinate 36,870,928 of OX336376.1, read as the reverse complement.
ATCTGTTTGTATTCTTTTCCAATCTTAAATCATAGGATGTCATGGGTTCGATCCCTGGCGGCAGCACATATCCTGTCTGAAATTTGTATCTCACCAATGGGTGGATAATCATAAACCTTGGAGGGATAGCAGCTTGAGGCTAGGAGCCTAGGAAAGGATGTAATGGTAATACTGGTGTGAGAAATACCAGGAATCCATTGCTAGGTGCTCCAGTCACCAAGATATGACTGAAATACTACTAAAAGAGGCGTTAAACCCTATTCAATTCATCAATTATGTATTCGTTTGTTATTTAGATTTGTGAACAATGGTAGATTGATGAGTAAGAAATCCGAAACTACAACTGTAATGCAAGAAAACAAATATGTCTAAAGCTGGTGGATCCAAACCAGGTACCTCAAAGGGAATTCCATCCAGAGGTAATCCATCTAGGGGAAATGCAGGACAAACACCGGTAAGAAAAAAAATTGGTCCTTATACGGCAAGCAGTTCTGGCTTCATGCTTAACTCATTACTACACAAGCCCACATTTTGACAAAAAAAGGAGTACAGTATAAAACACACTGCGTCAACTGGCCGTTGTTTAACCCATTACCAAAGCAGAACCCTTTCTGACCCCCCACCTCCTTCTAAAAGTATTCTGGAAAATGAAGACATGGCTTGTTACAAGCTATTTCGTCATTATCCACAATTTTTTCTACCTCTAGACATAAACAATATTATAAGATTCTATCAACTATAAATTGCAATCTATAACATCTTTGAATTGGACCAGTCTCGATTGTCTTCGTCTTGTAATGGGATAAGATCATGAATCACAAAAATTACACCATTTAGAATAAGACTGACTAGGTTACGGGTATATGAGCTTTTCAAAATTACTCATTTTCCAGTCATGCCAAATGTTGACTAATGAGTACCAGTGGTGTAGAAAAACAGAATTTCTCACTTGTCCCCTGACAAGTAAGACATGATTAGCTGGCATTCTTTGCTTATTCTGTTGGCCCCACCCATTGACTGCAACAGGAATTCAGATTCAATTTCAAGCTGTGTTATTTTGAAAAATATATGGCTAATAGCATGTAACAAAAAAGTAGAATGGTTGGTTGGTGACCTTAATGTCATAACTACAGCTTGAATAAGCCATAGTTTCAATGTTTACAAAAATGCTTCACATAGATGGCAGCCAATGTCGGAGTTCAACGTTAATGTTGAATGAGTGATTTCATTTGTCAACTGTTTATTTAACCCTTTCCTGTTCAAACACAGGATTTTACGTTCCTATGATTTTATACTTGAGAAAACATTGTGGAAAAAGAAAAAATTGCTTGTAACAAGCAATTTCTCCTTTTCCCACAATATTTTCTACCACATAGGATGGTTTCATTTCAAATGGCATCCAGTTTTCATCGTCGTCTGCAGCCTTTCTCAATTTGAACTAGTCTAAATTTTCCAAAAACGGGAAAGGGTTAATTAGCAGCAGTGATCCACCAATTCATTGACATTGTCTTTCAGAAAACAGGGACAGCAGGTAGCAAGCAGAGGACTGCAGGTTCTATGAAATCTGGCCTGACAGCCCTCACTGAAGATGATGATGATGATTTACCAACCATTGGTACAGAGGTGAGTTGAACAGTTTCCCTAACAGCCCAATGACTTATAAAGCCTGAGGTATCATGATAATTTTATAAATCTCTTTTTAACCAATTCCCACACACTAAAATTTTAGACTGGTCTAAATTGAAAGAAGCAGCAGATGACAATTTTTAGTTGATGAAATTTTAAAAACCTTTATCATTTTGGGTAGAAAAATTGTGTATAGTGAACAAATTGCTTGTAGTGAGTAATTTCTTCATTTTCAAGATAGTTTTCCAAAGCTTTTTTGGGGGGAGGCGGGGTATCAAAAAGCATGACTTTGTGGGAATGGGATAAGTAACAAAGCAAAAATACCTTTCGCAATGAATTATTTTTTTATTTTAGTTTCTACTCTTTAAGGAACTAAATCCCATATCAGATTCATTATTCTTTTAAGCTTGTATGGATGTGTATTGGTATCATCTTTTATGTATGATATTTTTAACACATTTCACAAATTTGAATGGAATTTTCACGTAATGTACCAGTCACCTGACCTTGCAAATATTTCAGGGTTTTGCTTTTTAGGCTGAAAAAGGGGGCTTAACCCTTTCCTCTTTTTCAAAATTTTAGACCTGTCCTAATTCAAAGGTTTTGCAGACGACAACTTTATATTGATTTTATAGGAAAAATCATCATTCAATAGGGTAGGGTAGTGACAAGCAATTTCTTCTTTTTCCACAATTATTTCTAAAGTATGGAAAGACCAGGACGTAAAAACGAGGGATTGTGCAGGAAAGGGTAAATGCAGATGTCTTGGTTAGTTGGCTGCGTATTATGTGACGATGGCACTCCTGTTACTTACATTTCTATATACACTACCTAGCACCAATCACTGCCAAGCATCAGGCACAGGAAGTGCACTTGTCAACTGATGGATAGCTGACCACCCTGCTGATCTCCCACATAGCAGTTTGACTGAAATATCAAACAACATTAGTTTTCATAATATAATGTGACATATAACAGAAAGGAAACCATTTGAAGTTGACAAAAGACATTGTAAATACAGCTTTAAACCCTTTACCAAACGGTGAAATTATAGACTGGTCCAAATTGAAAGGAGTTGCAGACGCCAATTCCAAGTTTGTGAAATTTTGGATTTTTTTCTTTTGCGGTAGAAAACATTGTGGAAAATGAAGAAATTGCTTGAATCAAGCAATTTCTTCATTTTTCACAATGTTTTCCAAAGCTTTTTTCCTTGGTGGTGTCTAAAAATGTCATTGAGTTGGAATGGGTCAATACGCTTGTGAAGTTTTGCTTCGACTTGTCCATATCCAACATAAATATTTGTGCGAAATTTATTTGAGAGTGTGAGGGGAGAAATATTTGTACTTATTGTTATAACTTGCAGTTGTCTGCCATTGTTCCAAGGGCCTCCTATAGACCTCCACCAGAATATTACAATGCTCACATGAACAGATTTAAGAAGTATCTGGAAGAAACTGAGGTAGAAACCCAGTTCAGAAAGCTGCTACATGTGTTACTGAGTAGGCCTGAATTACCCTACAACCCCTACCCAGGGTTTTATAACCGTTTACGCTCATATCAGGAAAGGTATAACTTTAGCTTCAACTTAAGCCATGCCCAAACAATCCTGTTTTTTACGCCCCTAAAGAAAAAAAAAAGCTTAGAAAAAATTGTGGATAAAAAGAAATTTCTCATTTTCCACTTATATTTTCTAACCAGAAGACAAAGAAATTTACCATTCAATAAACTTATTGAATTCAGACCTTTCTATAAATTTGTCATCTCATAATGGTTAAAGATTACTTCAATTCCAAAGTTTTTCATACTTTCCAGTCTTAACTCCTTTACCTCTAAACAAACCCTATTGTTGTTTCCACATTTGGTTCACAATCCTCATAAAATGTACATGTATTAGCTTGACTTTTTTAAGAATAGTTGGGCTATTCCTGTCACCTGGGCGTTGGTGTTGGCGTAATGGTTTGGTTTGTCATGTCTCAGTTTCTACTAATGGTATTGCTCTGAAACTTTGCACATGTTTTTGTGACAATAATATCAGCCCTTAGACATGGTTTTATTACTCTGACTATCATGTTAGTGGAATTTTAACGCTTTTCAGACTTAAAAATTCTCGCGTGCAACTGTCATATGTCTTTAATAACTCTTTTTCTACTAATGCTATTGCTTTGAAACTTTGCAATTGCCATTGCGACTATCATATCATCTTCTAGGCAAAGATTCATTACAATTTCATATATTATAATGGAGTTTTATCACTTTTTGGACTTAGAAATTCTTTGTTGAACCTTGTGTGCAACTGTTATATACCTCTAATAACTCTCTTTTTACCAATGCCATTGCTTTGAAACTATGCACATGTTTTTGTGACAATGATATCAGGCTCTAAATATAGATTTATTACTCTGACATTTATTTTAGTGTTATTTCCACCCTTTTGGGGCTTAGAAATTCCTGGTTAAACCTTACGTGCAACTGTCATATATTTTTACTTACTCTCTTTCTACTAATGCTATTGCTTTGAAACTTTGCACATCTTTTTGTGACCATCATATCATCTTCTAGGCAAAGATTCATTACTCTGGCATTCATTGTAGTGGAATTTTAACCCTCTTTGGAGTTAAAAGTCTTGTTAGACTTAAAATTTTAATTGAAAGATTTTGTATATCTATTACTACTTAGGTATTATGTCTTATGTCAACATTGAATTGCTGTTGCTATCGAGCACTCAGAATAGTAGAGCTTTACTGTCCTCTGATAACTCTTGTTAACCCATTCCCTTTTTTGATTATCCACCATGTTTTCTAGTCAAAAAGACATATAATTTTAAAATTGCAATCCTCATTTCAAATTGCACTGAAATTCGAAAATTAGTGCCAAAGAAGGGAAGAAAACATCGAGAGAAAAAGAGAATTTGCTTGTGACAAGCAATTTCTCCTTTTCCCACAGAGTTTTCCATGATGGTATTTCTTCAGGGTGTTAGAAAATGTCATTGTGTGGTAATGGGTTAATCAGTGCCAACAGTAGATGGAATGGTGTAGAAATATGTAAACTAAAAGACTTTGTATCACAAATTCTGATTGTTAGATAGTTATATCTAAATATGTACATCTAATTGGAAATTAATTTTCTAATTCCACTTTGAATTATTTTCAGCTTCCATTTAGATGGCGTATCAAGGGGGAAAATCTTGTCTTCCATAGGTATGTATGAATTATGAGTAAAAATGAAATATCGTATAGAAACTTTTTTTATGTCAAAAGAAATCCTTTAAAATATACAGTTTTATATGTTGTGCCACTGTCTCAGAACAAAACATGGAGGTATAATCTTAACGATGTTTTTGTGATCTCTTGATGAGGGTGACATTTGGCTGTAGAAACAATTGTAAGAAAAGGTGAAAAGTCTAATAATTAGGATTTTCTCCTTATTCCATAAAGTTTTTACCTTTTATGCCACCAATTTTTTTAAACTTTTTCTTGTACTTTTGAATTGTGGTGTGCGTTAAATTGGAACAGTCTAAAATTGATTCATCTGTTGATGAGTTAATTCACGTGGCTAGACAGAAAAATATGTAATAATACTAGACATGGGGAAAAGTAGTAAGTACTCATATGGAAAAATTGTTTTAACCCATTCCTACACGATAAAATTTTAGACTGGTCCAAATCCAAAGAAGTTGCAGACAACATTTTTAAGTTAGTGAATTCTTTAAATCTTTCTCTTTTGGAGTAAAAAACATTTTGGATAATGAAGAAATTGCTTGTGACAAGCAATTTCTTCATTTTCCACAATGTTTTCCAAAGCTTTTTTCTTGAGGGGATGTTTAAAAGTGTCACTGAGCAGGACTTTTTTATAGAAATATATTGGTACTTATTGATAGAAAAACTGATTTAGTACTCATTAATGGAAAAAATGATTTAGTACTTGTTAATGGAAAAAATGTTGTAGAATTCATTTACAGAAAAACTGTTTTAATATTCATTTATTGAAAAAACTGTCTTAGTTCTCATTTAATGAAAAATCATTTTGAGTGCTCCATTTCTTTCAAGACATACAGAAAACAATGTCAAAGACACTCATTGATGAAAAATCTGTTTTTAGTACTCATGTAAGGAAAAGTGTTTCATTTATCGAAAAATCAATTTAGTGCTAATTTTTCTTCTTTACCTACAGAAAACAATGTCAAAGACACTTATATCCAGAACTTATATACCCTAAAAGAGCATCAGAACCTGTGGGGATTGATGAGTATTCTACGAGTAATAAATCCTGTAAAACTTGAGAAGTATCGATGGCTGGTTGATGATGTCACACCAAGACTGGATGAACTCTATTCTTTGGATGGATATTCAGTGAGATGAACTATTTTATGATACTCACTGATAACAATTAAGATAATCCTGTTATTAATCTACCAATAACAGCACTATCCCGGTTAAAACATGGAGTCATCTTGACACATGAAATTAGGTGAAACTAGATATCCCATCATCTAGGAATTATTTCGATATCTGTGACCACATTTAAAATGATAAATTCAGGCATCATTTCTTGTCTACCCATTACAAAGTTTAACCCATGAGATATCACTATGTCCACAGACTGGAAGGGTAAGGGTAGAATTTAAATAACTCTGATTATGCTGATTAAAATTAGTATTATCACAAATAAATTAATTGAATGTAATGCATTTGTGATGTCATCCTAGGGGCAGGGGTTCATGGATTGGGGTTCAAGCATCTGTGTTGTATATCAGAACCTTGTCTACTATGCTATTCCTCAGCTTAGCTCTGACCAAGAGTGTTTTAACCCATTTCCACACAATGACGCTTTGATGCCCCTCAAGAATAAACAATTAGGAAAACTTTGTGTAAAATGAAGAAATTGCTTGTAACAAGCAGTTTCTTCATTTTCCACAATGTTTCTACAAAGACAGTTGAAAAAAATCTAAAATTTCATAAACTTTGAATTGTCGTCTGTAACTTTGGATGTCATGGGTTTGATCCCCAGTGGCGGCACATGTCCTTTCCGACATTTGTCTCTAACCAATGGGTAGATAATGTTGTGGTAGCCTTGCTTGTAAAAAGCAGTTTCTTCATTGTCTACCATGTTTTCTAAGGCTAAGGGCATCAAAAAGTCAGAATGGGTTAACCCTTTTCAGCACAGTCCCTGGTTTTTACTTCAATGTGATTTTATACTTAAGAAAATATTGTGAAAAAAGAAGAAATTGCTTGTAACAAGCAATTTCTTCTTTTATCACTCTATTTTCTACCATATGGTTTCATTTCAAATTGCACTCATCTTTCTTTGTCGTCTCAACACCTTTCTAAAACTTCAAATATCAGAGTATGGTTAACCTATTCCCCCACAATGATGCTTTTTGACGCCCCTAAAGAAACATAATATGGAAAAAATTGCGTAAAATGAAGAAATTGCTTATTACAAGCAATTTCTTCATTTTACACAATATTTTTAGTGAAAATTTGAAAAAATCTAAAATTTCATAAACTTTAATTTGTCTCCTGCAAGGACGCCATCATAGCACAGTCAGTAGTGCGTCAGACTCCTTATCTTGAAAAATAGGATGTCATGGGTTTGATCCCCAGCACATATTCTTTCAAACATTCGTCTCTCACTAATGGGTGGATAATCGTAAACTTAAGTGGGATAGCAGCTGGTGGCTAGGAAAGGATGAAGTGGTAGTACTTGTGTGAGAAATACCAGGAATCCATTCTTAGGTGATCCAGCTGCCGCGATATGACTGAAATTCTGTTAAAAGTGGTGTTAAACCCCATTTAATCAATCAATCATTGTCTCCTGCAACTCCTTCTAATTTGGACCAGTCTTAAAATTTGCAGTGGGGAAATTGGTTCAGTAAGTTTTTGGTCTTTTGTTTACTTACAGAATCAAGTGATGTTAGCCATGGTAGGACAGTGTGTGTTTGATGGTTCGCTGTATACAGATGCTCATCTTGTTCAACTGCGGCTGGAATACCTTGTGTCTGGTCCAGATATACAGCAGGTTCTAGTAGTTTCTGTTATATTCATTTACGTCATATCATTAGACAACATAATTCCAGGTAATATTGTCTGCATGTGACCAAAACCTTCTATACAGGTAAACCACCTTGTTAAAGCTGTGGATACTAGGGATGGTTCCCCTCTGACAATATGCAAAGTTCAATACATAAAGTTTGGTCCAAATGACATTTTCTCATTACATTAGTAGCCCTGGTGTTCTTCAATTCCATGGTCTCAATTGAGATATCACTTTGCAGGTTTCTAAGATTTTATCCCTTTTCTCCATTTACTTTACACAGATTACTTAATCCATTCCCACACAGTGACGCTTTTGGACGCCACTTAACCCATTCCAACATAGTATCGCTTTTGGACACCCCTCAAGAAAAAGGCTTTAGAAAACATTGTAGAAAATAAAGAAATTGCTTGTTCCAAGCAATTTCTTCATTTTCCACAATGTTTTCTACTCAGAAAGTTGAAAAAATCCAAAATTTGATAAACTTTAAATTGTTGTGTGCAACTTCTTTCAATTTGGACCAGATAAAATTACACCTTGTTGTAATGGGTTAAGAAAAACAAATGGGGAAACATTGTGTAAAATGATGAAATTGCTCGTAACAAGCAATTTCTTCATTCTGCACAATGTTTATACCCAGAAAGTTGAAAAAATCTTTAAATTACATAAACTTTAATTTGTCGTCTGCAACTCCTTTCAATTTCAACCAGTCTAAAATTTTGCCGTCTGGTAATGAGTTAAGAGATGAAGAGAATATTTTTCTTTTCATGGAGGTATGAACCGAAAAAACTAATCACACTGTATGAATACATGAAGCGGATTCATACATAAGTGTGATTAGGTTTTTCAGTTCATAACTCCATGAAAACAAAAAATATTCTCTTCATTTTTATTATTTAATAGCATTGAGGGAAAAAAGCAAAAACTCTACAAATTTTTATACATTTTTGTATGAGACTATTTTGTGTGGAAGCTAATCAGAATGCCCATTTTCGATAGCCAAAACTAAAAGTTATATTATTTCAAATTGAGCTTATTCAACCTATAGTCACCCACTGACAGTATGCAGATATTGCACATAGAAGTTAAAGCAGGTGAAATAAGATAGAAAAGATTGGTTTAAAAAAAAATGTTAGAAAAGTAAAGGTTGTCACACAATTTTTAGCTCAACTATTCCTAGTAAATGGGGATATTCCAGTCACCCAGGTGTCTGTTCAATGCTTTTGTTAAAGTTGTACACGTGTTATATCTCTGTTCTTATTCTATTGCTCTGAAACTTTGCACATAGCTTTTTCACTATCATACCACCCTTAAGTAAAGATTCATTACTCTGACATTCATTTTTAGTCGAACATTAACCCGTTTTCATCTCAAAGATTTTGTTAAATTCTAATATGCAAGTTTTTGCACCATGTCATATTTTGGTAACTTTTGAAGCTTCGAAACTCTGTTCTTATGTATTGACATAACTCAACTTGATAATTTGACCTTCTTTACGACTAAAATAAAAAATTGGGTTTAGTTTTTTCACCAAAGATGCTAAATCTTTGCTACTGCTCAAGTTGATTATTTTGAATGCTGCACATGTGTTTAACCCATTCCCACATGATAACATTTTAGACCAGTCCAAATTCACACAAGTTGCAGAAAGCCAATTTAGAGTTGATGAAAAATTTGAAATCTTTGTCTATTGGGGTATAAAACATTGTGGATAATGAAGAAATTGCTTGTAACAAGCATTTTCTTTATTTTCCACAATGTTTTCCATAGCTTTTATATTGAGGGGCGTTTAAAGGCGTCTGTGTAAATGGGTTAATGTCATATTAGATGTTCATTACTCTGACATTCATTTAGTAGAACTTTACCTTTTGTCAACACAGAATTTCTGTTATTTTCCAGCACTTAGAATAGTTGAGCATTGATGTCCAGTTATAGCTGTTGCTCAAAAATGCTTCTACCAATTTATAATAATTTAATTGTTATTTTCGTCTATCAAAAACGAGTGATCTGATTGGTCGAAAAATTTAATTCATACCTCCATGAACAAAATTTTGAGTACGCAGCCATTTTGAATGCTTCCGCACAAAATACTTCACTACAAAAAGGTATCAAAATTTGTTAAGTTGTTGCATTTTTCGCTCATTGCTATTAAATTATAAGAAATGAAGAGAATATTTTTTGTTTTCATGGAGGTATGAACCGAAAAACCTAATCACACAATGTATGAATCAGCTTCGCGTATTCATACAGTGTGATTAGGTTTTTCGGTTCATACCTCCATGAAAAAAAAAATATTCTCTTCATCTCTTAAATACTACTCTACAGGGAATTTCCATATTTGTGAACAGTGTAATGAATGATATAGATCAGACCTACAGAAGTCCAAACCATTTCCTATTGGGTGTGAAGGTACCATCCCCAAGTGCCATCAACCCTGAAATATGGGTACAGCAGTACTGGGACCCAGAAAGAGTGCAATCTGACAAGGTGAGGTTTGTGTTTGTTTGCTTGTAGGAGGTTACATACCACTTTAATCAATGCAACACAGAAAAAATTTAGACTGGTCCAAATTCAAAAAGTTGCAGACAATAATCTGAAGTTTAGAGAGTTTTTTTTGTCTCTAAGTCTTTTATGGTAGAAAACAAGGTTAAAAAATAAAGAAATTGTTTGTGATAAGCAATTTCTTCATTATCAACATTTTTTTTCTCAAGTCTTTTCCTCGAGGTGCGTAAAAAAGTGGGATTGTGTGAAAATTTCCTCATTTTCCACAATGTTTTCTAACAAGAAAGTTGGAAAAATCTTAAATTTCATAATCTTTAAATTGTCATCTGTAACTTATTCCAATTTAGATCAGGCTTTTTTGATATTTTGGCAGGTAAATCAGGATGGATACCTTTTGCACCTTAACTAATTACCAGACAACAAAATGTTAGAATGGCAAAAATTGAAAGAAGTGGCAGATTACAGTTGATGTAATAGAAATCTTAAACATCTTTGTTTTCCTTGGTAGAAAAACATCGCAGGAAATGAAAAATATTGCTTGCATTAATTACAAATTATTTCTCTATTTTTCACATTTTTATGCCCCTGCATCGATAGATAGGGGGCATATTGTTTTGCCGGTGTCCGTCTGTCTGTCTGTCTGTCCATCTGTCTGTCTGTCTGCAAAACTTAACCTGCCAACTAAACATTTTCCTATAACTTCATCCCTAATTAAGTTACAATGCTAATATTTGGTATGTAGATAGGTCTCAATAAGGTGCAAATGGAGAAGGTCATTTCATCAAGGTCGAGGTCAAAATTTTAACCCTTTTCCCTAAAACGTTACTCAAAAACTTAACCTGCCAACTAAACATTTTCCTATAACTTCATCCCTAATTAAGTTACAATGCTAATATTTGGTATGTAGATAGGTCTCAACAAGGCGCAACTGGGGAATGTCATTTCATCAAGGTCAAGGTCAAAATTTTAACCCTTTTCCCTAAAACAAAAACCAAAAAAACATAAAAATCTCCTGTTTCTGAAGAATTCCTGTTCGGGGGCATGGTGTTTCACATACACATCTTGTTTTTTTAAAGCTATTTTTGAAGGTAGTAGAAAAAGAGGACTGTGTGGAAATTGGTTAAAGATTGCCCCTTTTGCATATTTTATTTTTCATTATCTTTTAGGAAACATTCCTGCAAAAGCTGAGTGATGCGGTGATTGGAAATAAATATATAACTGCTGAGGTATGTATACCTTCTTGTGGAGCTTGTTTGCAGTGACAAAGATATATTTCGGTGGCTTAGTGCAAAAACATAATAAGTGTCTATACGTACTACAGACACTTATGATAGTTTACACTAAGCAACCAATTTGTCACAAGTCAGTCTATGTGTGCTAATGTGGTAGTTAGATAGTGCTTTAGTGCATCAGGCTGTCCAAACTTGGCATATCTGCTTATGACAGAGAGCAGGCCACTGTCCCAAATTTTTTTGAAATCCGTGCACAAATATAGGAGATGTGCTCTTGATAAGCTTAATTTGAATCTTTGACCTTAAGCTGTGACTTTGACCTTGGAGATGTCCAAAGATTTTTTCAAATGGCCCATCTGCTCTTGAGAAGAAGTGTCCAAAGTTGATTTGTGATACATCCAAAACTTAAGAGATATGAGATATGCTCTGGATAAGCTCAATTTGAAAGTTTGATCTTATGCTGAGACCTTGGCCTTTCAGCTTTAGACAATGGTTAACTTATTACCAGATCACAAAATTTTAGACTGGTCTGAATTCAAAGAAGATGGAGACCACAATTATTGGTTGATTTTATTTTAAAAAATCTTTGCCTTTGTGGGTAGAAAACATTGTGTACAATGAAGAAATTGCTTGTGACAAGCAATTTCTTCATTTTGCACAATGTTTTCATAAGCTTATTCTTGAGGAGCATAAAAAAGAGGCATTGTATGGGAATGGGTAAATTAAAACGTTCAATCATGTTTCAGTGCATTTTTCTTCTTGACCCATCCTATGTGTCCTATGTGAAGGGAGAAAAGCAGTATGGATTTAACTTTATTGAAGTGGTGCAAGAACTTAAGGAAGAAGGGTATGTAATCTTATCCATTACCTAACAATTAGCATTTCAATACCCCCCAAAATGTTTAAGGGGTAGATAGGAGTCAGCTTGTCGGTCAGTCGGTCTGTCCGTCAATCTGTCCATCTGTCTATAGCTTTTTCTTGTCCACTCAATTTCTCGGCAACCATGGGACGAATTTGATTTAAACTTCACTGATATAATCAGTATCAAGCAGAGATGTGCATATTCCACTTTGATTACGATCCATTGATTTTTGACAGAGTTATGGCCCTTTGGTGAAAAATAGTGTCCACTCAATTTCTCAGCAACCATTGGACGGATTTGATTCAAATTTCTCAGAAAGACTCGGTATAAGTCAGACATGTGCATATCCTTTTTGGCTTATGGTCCATTTATTTTTTACTGATTTATAGCCCTTTAATTAAAAGTTCATTTTTGTTATGGCCCTTTGGTGAATAGCACTTGTATATGGTTTTGGCGGGGTATTAGTCCGCATTGCGACAATGTCTAGTTACAACTGATGAAAAATATTTTGTGAAAAGTAGATGTTGCTTGCAAAACAAGCAATTTCTCCTATACTCTTAATGTTTTCTGCCCTGTAAATTTAAAGATATATTTGATTGTTGTATTTACCATCTTTTAAGTTGGACCTGTCTAGAATTGTATTTTATTGTAACTGACTCAACTTCGACTGTTACAAAATTGAAAGACGTTGCAGAAACAATTGGAAGTAAAATGAAACTGAGTATCATCATAGGTAAAAATATTGTTGGAATAAAAGAAATTGCCTGTAATAGAAGAAATAGCTTATGACAAAAATAACTAAAATGTACTTCTTGTTTGATACAAGCCTGTGTTATGTGATTACAGTTATAAACTTAGATAGGTAATAAGCTTAAAATCAATAAAAGAATATTCTGCAAACAAAATGGTAGCAAACAGGGAAGACACAGTACAAGAAAGGAAAAACTATAATTCATTTTCCCAACCAAGATGTTTATATAAGATCCAAGAGACTTACTTCATATCTTGCTGTATATCTAAGGATTTTCAAATTCGTTAAGTTTGTTATAAATACTTTATAATCATGTTTATAAAATCTTATTGAATATAGAAAAAGGAATGGCATAGTCCCAGTATCAAGGTCGTAAGTACAGATGTGCACAGATTTTGGTGGTGGGTGGCACTGTTTGTATGAGTTGCCAAAAAGAAAGTTAAAGACTTGACTCAATAGAGCATTTAGTTTTCATTTATGTTTTGATATATTTTCTCAGATGTTTTTAGACTTCCATTGTATTTTCTTTTGAAAGTTTCTGATGAAAGAGAAAATATTACTCTTGTCATATCATTTTTTGTTCTATGCGACCATTCAGGATAAAAATGATCAAAATGGAATAAGAGTTGCCAATTTAGGCCACAAATTGTATAAGCAAATCTAGACCAATTTGAAAATTGTATTAATCTGGTATTGTCTTGAAATGTTTTGAATAATCAAGAATCGTTTCTCCATTCTAGTCTGTCAAGTTTCTGTGAATTTCCAATGGCTGCATTACACGAGGGAATATTCTTCAGTCGGGCCCAGGCAGAGGCGTATGTCTCAATATTCCAAGTACAGATGAACGACTTTGAGTATGCAGAAGCTCATGAAGCTGGGGAAGGTAATCGAGGAAGTTTTTAACCTGTTACCACAGGACAAAATTGTAGACTGGTCCAAATTCAAAGATTTTGCAGATGGCATTTTCAAGTTCGTAAAATTTTGAAATCTTTGCCCTCTTGAGTAGAAACAAGGTGGTTAATTTAGAAATTGCTTGAAACAAGCAATTCTTCATTTTCCACAATGTTTTCCAAAACTTTTTTGTGGGGCCTAAAAAAGTGGAATTGTGTGAGAATAGGTTAATTCTTGTCTCACCAGAGCCACTCTCATAGTGCAGTTGGTAGCGCATCAGACTCCAAATCATCATTCATGGTGTGTGATGGGTTCGATTCCTGGTGGTTGCACATATCCTTTCCAACATTTGTCTCTCACCAATCGTAAACCTATATTAGATAGCAGCTGGAGGCTAGGAAAGAATTTAATGATGGTACTGGTGCGAGATATACTAGAAATACATTTTTAGGTGTTTTTGGGTGTTTGATGAAATAGGCTAGAAATTATTAAGATGTTGAAGTAATTGAAAACATTTTTCAGGAAATAGTTTCATTAAAGTAAGATTAATCCTATTCAATTCTGCTTCCTATCGTATACACCAGTGTTAAAGGCTCAGGAATGTGGAAGGCAAAACTCTGATAGCCACTCTTGTAAGTCACAATGTCTGATACAGCATTTCTGTAAAGGGGGTTCAAAATTACTAGTCAAGTAAGTGGAGGAAGAAGATTCGTTTTCCTATTATTACAAAAAAAATCCTTGAATTTAGCCACAAAAATGAAATTATTCGGTAGGGGAACAGGGTTCACATTAACAATCCAAACCCCCTTTACATCCACCACTGAGTGACTTAGCAATTTTCTTCCTTAAAGCAATAAAGTCCCACACATTACTCAGTACCATTGAATAAAAAGCTACCTTTCAGATGAATCTGAAAGCTTGGTTTTGATGTATTTATTTAAACAGTAGGTTTGTTTGTTTGAATGGGGTTTAACGCCGCTTTTAACAATCTTTCAGTTATATCGCGGCGGCTGGAGCACCTAACAATGGATTCCTGGTATTTCTCGCACCAGTACTACCACTACACCCTTTCCTAGCCTCCAGCTGCTATCCCACATAGGCTTACGATTATCTGCCCATTGGTGGTAGACATATGTCGGAAAGAGTATTGCCGCCGTCGGGGATCGAACCCGGGACCCTTTGAATGAAAGTCCGACGCGCTACCAACTGCGCTATGACGGCGGCTTTAAACAGTAGGGAAAGAAAGAAAGTCGGGGTGCATTATCTTCCAATAAGGATTGTTTATCTCAATTTCTGATTAATCCTTTACGACACAATGACGCTTTTTGACACCCTCCCCCCCTAAAAAAAGTTTTAGACAACATTGTGGAAAATGAAGAAATAACTTGTTACAAGCAATTTCTTCCTTAATCACAACATTGTCTACCTTCAAAGACAAGAAAATAAGATTTCATCAACTAAAAATTGTAATCTTCAACATCTTTGAATTTGGACCAGTCTAAAATTCATTTGTCTGGTAGTGGCTTAAAATCAAGGATTGTTTGTTCTAAGTAAAATTTTTGCTATGCAAGTTTGTATCAGGACTGGCTAAAATATATTCAGTCAGACTTTCTCAAGCAACCACTTCTCTTTAGGACCTTTATCATTAGGTTACAATAATCTAAACTTCCCTATTGATAAGGAAAATCTCTTGAGAAATTGACAATGATTGCTAAGAAAAAATATTGTAATTAAATCCCATGTTATTTAGACTCATTTGAATTAAATCAATGAGATAATTCTTTGTTTGGACAACATAGGATTAAGTGAATTCTGCAATTATTTATGCAAGTGAATGAGGGACATTCTTGAGTTATCTCTCTTGAATATTCTCCAGAAATACATTGGTCCCTATCAGTGTTTTACTTGGACTTTATCCCTGGTTTCTTTGCACTATCTGGTTTTAAAGTAAGCTGTATAATGCAAACTTCTGAACTGGAAATTTTCATTTAATCTTTAAATATGTTTCTATGTTATTTCTGAGCCATAAAAACACCATCAAGAGATTTGTATCTATGATCAAACTGGAATAAGTAAATAAAAAATTGCAATTTCCCCATACTGAACAAGGATAAAAACAAAGGTAATGAAGTGAAAGTTCAGCACACCTCTGATTTAATGGTCACAGGATAAAGGGAAGATAACACAGGAATGGTCCTCATTGATCCTTCATATATGTCATGAAAAAGTGTATTTGATGTCCATTCTCTAAAGGGACCACTATTTAGATGTCCCTTAACTTAAACCATTCCAACACGCTCTTGGACGCCCCTCAAGATAAAGTAAATGGGAAAACATTGTATAAAATGAAGAAATTGCTTGTAACAAGCAATTTCATCATTTTACACAATGTTTTCAATCCAGAAAATTTAAAAAATCTGAAGTTTCATAACTTTAAATTGTCGTCTGCAACTCCTTTTAATTTGGACCAGTCTAAAATTTTGCTGTGTGGTCCAGTCTAAAATTTTGCTGTCTGGTAATGGGTTAATACATGCACAAGTTTCATTTCGATTTCAAAAGTCAAATTTCAATATGTAAATTCGACAAACTAAAGTTTTGGCTAATCAGTGTATTATTCATGGGTATGTAGTAGAATGCATCTTCACAATCCAGAGGTTCTAAGTTTGATTCCTGTTAGTGACTATCAATCTTGGTTCTTTTATTTGCTCACTATCCTTTGCTAGAATTGGTGCATTCTTAAGAAAGCAAAATCCGGAGGGGTTAAACTAAGTTGTAAGAACTTTATTCCCAATTGATGTAAAATAATAGGTTTACAGCTTAACTCATTCACACAAATTGATGACTTTTAACACCCCTTAAAAAAAACGGGAAAACATTGAGTGAAAATTTCCACAATATCTTCTACCCAGAAAGTTGGAAAATCTGAAATTTCATTAAATTTGAATTGTCGTCTGCCACCCCTTTTAATTTGGATCAGTCTAAATATTGCCTTACCCTAATTGGTTAGCTCAATGAAATGGTATTCTCACCACCCACAAAAAATGAATGTGAACAATAATAACAAATTTAGACTGTAATCATTGACTACTTTATACAGACGCTGAAATTTTTCATTATATCTTCAAAACTATGGATAGGGGGTATATGATAGTGTTGATGGTCTTTCAGTCTCAGGGCCATAGTGATAGTCCAGTGGTAGCGTGTAGTCCCAGTCATGGAGTCAGGGTTTCGATTCCTGGCTGTAGCAAATATCATTTCTGACGTTTGTCTCCAGACAATGGCTAGATAATCGTAGACCTAATTGTGATGAGCAGCTGGAAGGTAAGAAATGTTATACTGGTAGTACAGGTATGAGAAATACCAAGAATCCATGGTTAGGTGCTCCAGCTGCTGTGATATGGCTGAAATACTGTTAAAAGTGGGGTTAACCCCCTTTCAATCAATCAATAAAACATACAGTTGGTCAGTCTGTATTCGTTTTTTTGTCAACTCATTTTCATCTATCCTACTTGATGGATTTGATTCAAATTTCACATGTACACTAATTATCAACAGTGGATGTAAATATTCTATTTTGGACAGTTTCCATATGCTTTCTTGGACTTGAAGTCCTTTGTTGAAAAAAGGTGTTATTCCAGTGTAAAGCCTTCTTTTCCTGAGCTGTTTAGCTGTATTAATTATTTTCAGTCATAGTCTACTTAATATTTCAGGTCCACCACCTCCTAGTCCTGGGATTGCTTCCCCTCAGCCAGGACCCTCAACTCAAGTCCCACCCCACACAGCAAGGATAGAAACAGCTCGTAGTGAAAACAGAATGTTCTCTACAAGTCAACAGAGAGATGCAGGGAAAATTAGGAAACATCTGGATAAGAAAATAGAAAAAATCCAGCCCCAAAAAGTAAGAATTGATGGGTTTAGATTTGGAGATGAAAAGTCTACTGGAGCTTATGCATGGCAGATAACTACTCCACTCAAGTAAGTGGATTAATTCAAATCTTTCATAAAAGAACTGGACTAATTGACATTTTGACATTTTATTACCAGATAGAATTTTGGAGCAGTCTAATTTAAATTAGTGTGTAAATGATTATTTAACTTCAGCCTTTGAGTCTGACCAACCAGGCTAAACCAAAGCTTGAATTTTGTAATGAATCATTTGATTACCTGACACATGTCTTGTCCAACCAGAGCTTTTGTTATAAAATATAACTGTATCTGGAGCATAGCTCCTCAAATTATGGAATTTGAGGAGCTATGCATAATTTACTCTATCATGAGTAGATGTGTCATTTGAAAAAAAATTAAGATAGCTCTACAGTCAAGGTCACAGCTCAAAGTCAAACATTAAAATCA
Organism: Fragum fragum; assembly: GCA_946902895.1. Classification (NCBI taxonomy): domain Eukaryota; kingdom Metazoa; phylum Mollusca; class Bivalvia; order Cardiida; family Cardiidae; genus Fragum; species Fragum fragum. Next base: position 36,852,678 of record OX336376.1, on the reverse strand, counting down.
AGTATGTCCAGAACCTAGCTCCTTCAATTATGAATGAGTAGGTGTACCATTTGAAAAAGATATTCAAATACCAAGGTCAAGATCACATCTCAAGGACAAATATTGAAATTAAGCATGTCTGGAGTATAACTTCTCAAATTACAGATTTCTAAAGAACTTTGCACAATCGTTCCCTACCATGAGCAGATGTGCCATTTTAAACAAGGTCAAGCTCACAGCTCAAGGTCAAACATTAAAATTAAGCATGTCTGGAAAAGGGGGAGCATATAGCCACTAATTTGTCTGTCCATTCATCTGAACCCTTTTGGCCATTCAATACTTTTCATGACAGGGCTATATTCGGAAGCACAGTCCGTCTCTGACGGCTTAAGTCTCCTAAAGTGCTTGATGGATCTGATTCAAATTTCTCACACACTCTCAGCACCAAGCGAAGATGTGCACATTTTATTTTAGTTATGGTCCTAACATTTCTAGGAGTAATGATTTTTGGTAATGGTTCTTATGCTAGTATTTTTCTCAACTACTTCATGGGTTTGATTAGAATTTCATGCATGTACTTAGTATCAAGAAAAAATGTGCATATTCAATTTTGGTTTGTGCGAAATGTTTCAAGGGGGTCGGTATGAATCACTTTCAGTGATAGCTCTAGATCTATTTAGTACTAACAATGATAGAGTTAAGAAGGGAGTTTCATGGTCTGGAGTTGAGTGTGATTGCCTCCTTTTGAAAAAGGTTCCATTATGCCTTTCATTTCATGTATGATTGTTTTCATTTAGAAATATGCTCAAGTAAGTATTGTGCAAGGTTTGAATTTGCATGGTGTAAATGTTTACTTATGTTTAATACATTTAAAATACAGTACATCTTGTATTAATTGACCACTCAGGGTACCACAAAAAAGCAGTCATTTAACCTGTTCCCACTTGATGAAATTTTAGACCTGTCCAAATTCAAAGAAGTTGCAGACGACAATTTTAAGTTTATGAAATCTTTAAAATCTTTGTCTTTTGGGGCAGAAAACATTGTGGATAATGAAGAAATTGCTTGTAACAAGCAATTTCTTCATTTTCCAGAATATTTTCCCAAACTTTCAAATTGAGGGGGTGTTTAAAAGTGTCACTGTGTAGGAATGGGTTAAGAGAATGGAGACAAAATACAATTTTTTTTAAATTCCAGACATTCTCACCTAATCCTTAGTAGTTTGAAATCAGTAGAATCATTTCACTGAGATTATCCTAATGAGTTCCAACTACATAGGATTTTGGTAATTTTGATAGCAAATATGAACACTAATAGCTTTTGCATTTTGGCAGGGAATTCTGAGAAATGGTTGATTAATAGAGGTGGTCCCCCAAGCAGGGTTTGTGTTAGCCTTGAAAAATACAGAGTCATTGACAGTTTACAGTAAGCTGTACAAAAATTACTTGAGATGTATCACTGAAATTTGAGGATTCAAAATTCTGTTTAGACCCTTAGAAATTTCTCTCATTTTGACCCCTTGAGAGAAATTTTAAGGGTCGAAATAGGATATTTCCAGATTATTTAGGGTCAAAAACCCAGCTTAAAGATTTAAACACGAGCCCTGTAGGTTCAAATAAAGTTTACTCTATCTAGAATTAAGTTTGTTTGTATGCGTTAATTTTAATGCTTGTTAGCAGTTGTGTTTGTTTCTCAGAAATGTACAACAAGAAGTCAATATATGGAAAGATGCTATGCTATCACCTGTACAAAGTTAACTAAGTTTTTTTACCCATTCCCGCACAACAGATTTTCAGACTGGTCCAAATTGAAAGGAGTTGCAGACAATAATTTAAAGTTTATGAAATGTTAATTTTTTTCAACTTTCTGTGTAGAAAACATTGTGTAAAATGAAGACATTGCTTGTCACAAGCAATTTCTTCATTTACACAATGTTTTCCCAATTGCTTTTCTTGAGGGGCGTCAAAATGCATCACTGTGTGGAAATGGGTTAAATCTTTAGAAACAAAGTTGTATTAAGTCATTGTAGGAACAGAAGGGCAATGCTGGCATAATGCTGGTATTTTCCCCTATTTCCATAAAGTTATTCATCCTTTCTGGTACAAAATTTATTTTAGGGCAAATTAAAATTGTTGGCTCATTCCTTTGAACAGTGAGTAGTCTAAAATGAGCTATATTTTCAACAATTTCAATACCAAAAAAGACATGTTAAAAAAAACTCAATAGTCAAACCAAATCCTCTTTTCAGTGTGATGACAGCTAATATGCCATTTACCAAATAAGCATTTACTTAATATTAATCATATACATGATATGATAATAAAATGAACATTTTGAAGGCTGTGTGAAACTAAATACTATATGAATTTAACCCATTCCCACACAATAGAATTTTAGACTAGTCTGAATTCAAAGAAATAGCAGACGACAATTTTAGGTTAATGAAATCTTTAAAATCTTTGTCTTTTAGGGTAGAAAACATTGTGGATAATGAAGAAATTGCTTGTAACAAGCAATTTCTTCATTTTCCACATTGCTTTACAAAGCTTTCCTATTGAGGGGCATTTAAAAGCATCATTGTGTGGTAATGGGTTAAGTTGGTATAACACGTTATCAAAGAATAAGATTTGGGACCTATCTAAATTGAAAGAGTTTGCTGACGACAATTTTTCAATTGATGGAATTAAAAAAAATGTCTTTTTTGGTAAAAAACATTGTGAATTATGAAGAAATTGCTGGGAGAAGCAATTTCTTCATTTGCAGTAAGAGACATAAATAAATTGAATACAGTAATTGCTTTGGAATTAGACAAAGGATGGTGGAGTTTTGAAGGAAGGTCAGAGATTGAGGATTTTGTGTCTAAATGCAAATACAGTAATCTTTGTATTTACTGAGTACTCATCAAGGGACAGCCAAAATGAGGCCAATTAAAAGAATGGTTGTTAAAATCGTTTTTTTGTGACATATATGACAGATTTGATTGCATACATAGATTATTGCATGACGATTCCAATGAGTTCCAGGGAGATTGTTCTTGTGAAAGACTACTAGACTGCAGTGTCAGGGGTCTGTGGTTTGATCCCCCTAGTCATTAAACCGAGGCCATGTCTGCATAGGACTTTAGTTGTTTAGTGAAATGTGAAAGCCCATACAATTTACAATTAAGTCAATAAGCTTCAACAAAAAAGGACTTAGTTACAGTAAATTTATAGAGCAAATACTTCTTAGATTCTAGAGCAATTGGTATCTGTATACTTTTTTATGTTCAGTCAGCAATATGGAAATATCACAAGCAGAATGAATTAACCAATGGTTTGTTCTTGATATATAAGAAGCTTAGTGTAGGACATGTTTTATAAAATATTAGATGTATCATGCAATTTGTTTGATTTTTGTAAATGACACCACATATCTTGTTAGAATTTGGTTATAAGCTTTGTAATATTTAGTGTGATTTGAAAGTGAAACTAATCCATTAATGCTTTGAAACTGTTTAACCCATTTACACCTGACAAAATATTGGACTATTCCAAATTCAAAGAGACGGCAATTTTTAGTTGATCAAATCTCGAAAAATCTTTGTCTTTTGGGAAGAAAACATTGTGGATAATGAAGAAATTACTACAAACAAGTAATTTCTTCATTTTCCACTGTTTTCCCAAGCTTTCTTAAGCAACATATAAAAAGTATCTTTGTGTGAGAGTGGGTTAAACTGTACATGTTAGTATGACACTGGTGACGGAATACAAGAGTTAACTCATTCCCACTCAGTGACGCTTTTAGACGCCCCCAAGAAAAAAAGCTATTGAAAATATTGTGGAAAATGAAGAAATTGCTTGTAACAGGCAATATCTTCATTTTCCACAATGTTTTCTACCCAGAATGTTGAAACAATCCAAAATTTCCAAAATAGGGAATGTCCAGAGAGAGAAAAAAAAAAAGATTGGTCCAAATTGAATGTTTAAAAGTCAGTTCATAATGTACTACAAAATAAGACAGAAAAAAAAAAGATATTGAGAAAATGATAAATTACTTGTAATAAGTGGTTTCTCCTTTTCAGAAATGTTTTCCCTGCAAAAACTATTTTCTTCATTGCTTGGAAATGGTGGTTTTGTAGGGTAATAAGTCTTCAACTTCAAGCTTTTAGTATGTACTGTTACTAAAAAGATAATTTACAATTTTTTATGTATCTAACAGTTCTTTTGGAAACATTGTGAGAAAATTACTGTTTCAAAAATCTTCTGATTAGGAAATGGTGCATCTTATTTCATTAGCCGTTTCTTAAGCTCAAAGTGTCTAGTGTCAAATGTGAAACAAGCAACTTCTTATTTTCCCACAGCATTTTTTCAAAGATAATATCTAAGGGTCATAAATCTGTGATTGAACGGAAACAAGATAAAAGTTGTAATGAGCTTTGCAAGTCAGTTTACTTTGAATTGTAAAGATTTGCTACATAAATTTGCTTACAATTAGAATAAATATGTGTGAGTTTAATCCATTACAACAAGATGTGGCATTTTGATGAGAAGAAGGTTTGAGAATTATTTTGAAAAAATAGAGAAATTTATCGTTAGAAGTAAATTCTCCATTTTCTACAATGATTTCTACCCTAAAGCTAGTTATTTTTCAATAACTATACACTTTGAGCTGTAATCAGCAAGTTTATCTTTGATGAGTCAAAATTTTGTTGTCTTGTAATGGGAAAACCTATTTCCAGAGAACTATATTTAAGATTAATTGAATTTGAAGGGAACTTGCAGAGACAAAGTGATAGTTTTTCTCTTTTTTTTAGCTCACCTGAGCACAAAGTGCTCAAGTGAGCTATTGTGATCACTTTTTATCCGACGTCCATCTGTCATCCAACAATTTCTTTAAACAACATCTCCTCCAAAACTACTGGGCCAATTTGAACCAACATTGGCAGAAATGTTCCTTAGTTGGTCCCTTTCGAAAATAGCTAAAAGAATTGAAATGCGTCAAAAACTCTGGTTGCCATGGCAACAAATGTGAAATTTTAAAATAATCTTTAAAAATCTTCTCCTCCTGACCCAGAAGGCATAGAGCCTTGATATTTTGGATGAAGCATCATTAATCATGATCCTCGGGTCCTGGGAGCCCCGGGGGGGGTGTTTTTTAGAGAAATAAGATTTTTTTTAAATAACATCTCCTCCAAAACTACTTGGCCAATTTGAACCAAATTTGGCAGAAATGTTCCTTAGGTGGTCCCCTTTGAAAATTGCTAAAAGAATTGAAATCCGTTAAAAACTCTGGTTGCCATGGCAACAAAAATGAAATTTTAAAATAATCTTTAAAATAATTTTTGAAAATCTTCTCCCCCTGACCATGAAGGCGTAGAGCCTTGATATTTTGCATGAAGCATCCTTTTAAAGTAGCTATAATCATGACCCTCGGGTCCCCAGGGACGGAGTATCCAGGATGGGTGTTATATAGAAATAGAGTATAATTTTTAGACAACATCTCCTCCCAAATCACTTGGCTAATTTGAACCAAATTAAGGAAAAATGTTCCCAAGGTTGTCCCCTTTCAACATAGCAAAAAGAATTTAAATCCGTTGAAAATTCTGGTTGCCATGGCATCAAAAATGAAATTTTAAAATAATCTTTAAAAATCTTCTCCTCCTGACCCAGAAGGCATAGAACTTTGATATTTTTCATGAAACATCAGTTTATTTACCTCTTTCAAAATAGGTAAAAATCATGATCCCCAGATCCCCTAAAATCTTCTCCTTGAGGCATATAGCCATGATATTTTGCATGAAGCATCAGTTCATTGACTTCTTTATTTCTGAAATTTTAACCCATGAATCCAGAGGGAGGTAAAAGATTTTTGGTTCTTTCAAATTAGCCCTCAAGCCTTGGAATTTGTCCTTCAGATTTTGGGATCACCAGGTACAGAGCTTATATATGTATAAAAGATGGCCCATTTGTATGATAATCCTAACCTTAACATGAAATTAGACTGTTGAAAGAAAAAAAGCCTTTATCTCAGATGAGCACTTGTTTATCTACTTCATCTATTTTTAAAGATTCGACATAAGACAAGACATTTTGACTAATGCATAACTAATAACATGAGTCTGAGGACTAAAATGGTAAAGGCTTTGTTGATCAAAGTGTCAACCCTATTGAAAGCAAGTTTTGGCCTATCAGACACTTTGTCTTTGAAAACACAGTACCTCCTGAATCCCTTCTTTGTATTTTTTAAGTAAGCCAAACTTAATCCATTCCCACATAATGACATTTTTGGATGCCCCTCAAGAAAAACAATTTGGACAACATTGTGCATAATGGAGAAATTGCTTGTAACAAGCAATTTCTTCATTACTTAGATGTTTTCAATCCAGAACGTTGAAAAAATCTAAAATTTCATAAACTTTAAGTGTTGTCTGCACCTCCTTTCAATTTGGATCAGTCTAAAATTTTGCTGTCTTGTAATGGGTTAACCTATTCCCACACAATCATACATTTTCACCTCACAAGGTAAAAAGCCTTTGGGAAAAAATGTGGACAATGAAGATATTGCTTGTAACAAGCAATGCCTTCATTGTCCTTACTGTCTTCTACCAAATTTCACCAATTTGTACCAGTATTATGATTTGTCATGTGGTAATGGGTTAAGGCATCTTCACTCATAATTTCAGGGCTCATTACCAGAGGAAAGTTGCCAGCCATTGGAGGACTGTGGAGACTCCTGAGATAATATACTGTATTATCATGTTGGTGTTAATGGACAGGTAGGGCCATGCAAACAGTTACAATTGACAGATTGTGGCTGTTAATCAAATATTCAATGTACTGATTAACCAATTCTCGCACACAAAACAATTTAGCTTTGTCCAAATTGAAAGAAGCTGCAGACAACAATTGCAAGTTTATAGAATTTTAATTTTTTTGTCCTTTTGATTAGAAAGTATTGTGGAAAGTGAAGAAATTGCTTGATACAAGCAATTTCTTCATTTTCGACAATGTTTTCAAAAACCTTTTTTCTTTAGGGGCTTAAAATGAGGGATTGTGTGGGAATGGGTTAAATTATTCTTTTTTCTAACGTATGTGAACTTTGAACTCTGTCATTTATATTTTGCACTTTTTGGTTTGACAACTTGAACATTTTAACTACAGCTTATTCAGCAAAGAGTTTACTGGATGTGGCCTCGAATCAGTCACTTGTATTTTATATCTGTAAACTAAAAATGGGACAAAGACAATAGCAATTACATGTACAAACAATAATTCTTACCTACAACAGGCTGCATAACATGTGAACTATGACATATCATTGAGTACTTGTTGTATTTTAAAAATATATATGTTTTTTTTTTCATAATAGGTGATTTTTTTGATGAATATGATTGTAGAAGTTCCTATGAGGATGAGATTTTGGTGGAGATATACAGATTATTACATGGAACAGTTGGACATTTACACATGCTACTGGAACACAACAAAAGTCTGAGGGCAGTCATACAGGCCATCTCAAATGTTAGTGATCAATCGGAGATGTTGCTTCAAAACATGATTTTTAATTACATCAGTGAATTCATTAACCCTTCATCAAATGATAATATTATTGACTGGTCCAAATTGAAAGAAGTTACAGACGACATTTCATATTTAGCTGAAATTTTCTCTAATTACCGGTACTCATGACAGTAGATTATTCAGATTACTTTGTATGTAAAATAACCAAGACAGATTCTTTAATGAATCAATATACTAGAACATAGGGCTTACTTTGTATGTAAAATTTCAAGACAGATTCTCTAATTTCTTAAGACTGCAGAACATAAGGATTACTTTCTATGTAAAATATCCAAGATAAATTCTCTAATTACTTAAGACTGTAGAACATAAGGATTATATGGTATGTAAAATATCCAATATAGATTCTCTCATGACTCAAGACAGCAGAACTTAATGAATACCTTGTATGTAAATATTTTAGATAGATTTCTTTCAAACAAGACAGAAGAACATAAGGATAAAATTGTAAGTAAAATATCCAAGATAGATTCCCTTATTATTCAAGACAGAAGAACATACCCAGACTTGGTATGTTAAATATCCCAGATTCTTTAAATTCATGTACTCAATACAGCCATATTGCTGTGATAGCATGCAGGGCTTCTGGTCATGGGGTCCCAGGTTCAATCCTTGGTTGCTATGAATATCCTTTCGGACAATTGTCTCCTATCAATGGGTGGATAATCGTAAACCTAAGTGGAATGAGCAGCTTGAGGTTCTGATAGGATGTGGTGGTAGTAATGGTGCCAGAAATACCAGGAATCTATTGTTAGGTGCTCCGGCTGTTGCAATATAACTTAAATATTGTTAAAAGTGGTGTTAAACCCCATTCCAAGAATCAATCAAATAACTCAAAGACAGTAGAACATAAGAAAGACTTGGAATGTAATATATCCATGACAGATTCTCTATTACTCAAGACAATAGAACATAAGGATTACATGGCATGTAAGATTTCTAAGATAGATTCTCCTATCACTCAGGTCAGTAAAACATAAGGATTACTTTGTATGTAAAATATCCAAGATAGATGCTCTATTACTCAAGGTAATTGAATATAAAGATTACTTTGTAGATACCCGCTATAAAACCCCTAAACATCTACTGCAGATAATATCAACCTTGTATGCCAACCCTGTATTTTTGTAAATTGTTTATTAAAACAATACGTAAAAAACAAAATTTTTAGACTGGTCCAAATTGAGGTAGAAGATCATAAAACAAAGTAAGTTTAAACTTATAAATAAGCGCCATTTAAGGTAGAAAACATTGTAAGAAAAGACCATATTGCTTGTTTAAAGCAGTTTCTTCTTCTCTCACATTGTTTTTCATGGCTATTTTTCTTTGGTGCGTAAAAATGAGGGATTGTGGGGTGATGTGGTACGGGAGATTTATGTGTTGAACCTCATTTTTATTGTTTCAGACCAATGATTACATGGTGATCAAAAACCTGCTTGCTGTATACAGGCAAAGTGTGAAAGATGTGTTTCTTAATCCATTGTAAGCACCTTTTATTTTCTCAAGGTATTCAAGCACAAGTAGCTTTGAATTTTGCAGGTGTAAACTTATACAGAAGGGATTTGATTCTGTGAAATAAACCAAAAAAAGCTCAATTAACCCTCATCACCACAAAATGCTGCTGTCTAATGCACTTAAGATAAATGATCAAGGAAAAATTTGTGGGAAATGGAGAAATTGATTGTAACAACCAATTTTTCTATTCTCACAATGTTTTTTTTAACTTATTTGGCACTTAATTTCCAATTTTTTGCTCAGTTTGAAATGTCATATGCAACTACTTTCCTTTTGGATCAGTCTAAATTTTTGTTGATTCGTAATATGTTAAAGCAGTTTCTTCAATAACAATGACACTCTTTACCCTAAAAGACAAAGATATTCTGAATTTCATCAACTTGAAATTGTTGTCTTTAACTTCTTTTAATTTGACCAGTCTATTATTTTGTTTAGTAGTGATGGGTTTAACCCTTTCCTGTTCAAATACGGGATTTTACGTTCCTGTGATTTTATACTTGAGAAAACATTGTGGTAAAAGAAGAAATTGCTTGTAACAAGCAATTTCTTCTTTTTCCACAATGTTTTCTACCCTTTTGAAGGGCTATTATTCAAATTAAATCCCCTTTAAAATATCGTCTGCAAAACCTTTGAATTTGGACAGGTCTAAAATTTCCAAAAACAGGAAAGGGTTAAATGACTGCAGCTATTGTGTTAGAATGTCAAATGTTGGATTTCAGACTAGAGAGAAGTGAGGATCATGTGACCATTGGTCAGTCTATTTGTGCCAAAATAGAGGACATGATTGTGGCTGAGGAGATGGACTTTGGATCAGCCTCCCATCTACAGTTTGTATGTGTTTTTTTAGGCCATTAGGTTATTGCATCTCTTTCTTTTAATTTACACAAATTTTTGATTTATATCTGCAATTTCATTATACCCCAGCAAAACGAATGTTTTTTATATCCGCGAAAAACGAATGTTTTCGGGGGTATACTGGAATCAGCCTATTTGTCAGTCTGTCTGTGAGTCTGTTTCTCCGTCTGTCTGTGTACAAAATACTACTAATTTTATGTCCCAAACTCCTCCTGCAGTTTTGCTTCAATACCATTGAAACTTTATACAAAGATTGACCACATGTTGAAGTTTTGCAAGACCTAACTTTGAAGTCTTAATTCCCACTGGTTCAAGAATTATCTCCCCTTGAACTTAGATATTACTTATGCTTTGTAGACATATACAGCTGATTATACTACCAATTTTGTGTCACAAACTCCTCCTTTCTAGAAAAGCAAAGTCAGTAGCTATGTCCTTGTATTGTTAAAGACTGGCCCAATTTGAAAGAAATTGCAGATGTAATTATAAAACTTGTGCAAATTAAAAAAAATCAACAACAACAAAAAAACGGACAGAGTAGAAAACAATGTGAGGCAAGAAGAAGTTGCTTCTAACAAGGTATTTATCCTTTCTCAACATGTTTTCAAGAATTATATTTTCTTTGCATGTGAAATTGTAACTATTTAACTTTTTCCTACACAAATCTTAGGATTTTATGGAACTGTGATTTTTTATTTGAGAAAATATTTGAAATTGAAGAAATCGCTTGTAACAAGCAATTTCTTCTTTTCCCACAATATTTTCTCCCACATTAGATGGTTCCATATCAAATTGCATCAAATTTTCATTGTTGTCTTGCTACATCTCTCAACTTGAACCAGTCCAAAATTTTAAAAAACAAGAAAGGGTTTAAACACAATATTGAATTTTGATGTGCTAAGAAATATTAGCGTTGAAAAGACTATCAACAAAGTAGAACATGCTTCTCATAGGTATTTTCATGTTGTCTACCCTTTTTAGCGCCATTTTATTTTAAATTCTGATACAGTTTGAGTTCTGTACTTACCTTAAAGTTGGAATTGGACTAGTATAAAATTCTGCGGCCTGGTAGTGTGCGTATATCTTTACCCATTTATCTTCAGAAATTATTGTAAAAAGCCCTTTTGCAAGACTGTGGATGATTCAAATAAAAAGGTTTTTGATTAATTCTATGCAGCTTCCTTTGAATCTTCTTGAATCTTTTAGACTGGTCCAAATTGACAGGAGTTGCAGACGACGATTTAAAGTTTATGAAATTTTAGATTTTTTCAACTTTTTGGATAGAAAACATTGTGTAAAATGAAGAAATTGCTTATTTCAACCAATTTTTTCTTTTTTTACTATGTTTTCCAAATTTTTTTTTTTTTTTTTTTTTCTTTTGAGGGGCGTCCAAAAGCGTCTAGGTGTGGGAATGAGTAAATGAAATGAAATTAAATTCAAAATAACTAGGCACAGTTGTTCCCCTTGATTACTATAGTGTCATGTATAAAGTTATGTTGGATACTCAAAAGTTCAAGGTCACAGCTGGCAGTCATGTAACAAGCATTTAAGCAAGGGGCATCTGTGTCTGAGACATAACATATTTCTAGTGTTTACTAAAACTTTAAAATCTCTATCTTTTATGGTAGGAAACAATGTGAATGATCAAGAAATCTTTTGTTACAAGCAAATTTTTCATTTTCACAGTGTTTTCCAGTGCTTTCTTTTGAGGGCGTAAAAAAGCAGGATTATGTGGGAATTGGGTTAACAGATTTAAGCCTTTCCTGTTTTATGAAATTTTAGACTGGTCAAATTTGAAAGAGCTTGCAGACGACAATGGAAAATACATGCAATTTGAAATCTGACCATCCTATGTGGTAGAAAGTATTGTGGGTAAAGGAGAAATTGCTTGTTACAAGCAATTTCTCCTTTTTCCACAATGTTTTCCCAAGTGTAAAATTACAGTGACGTAAAATCCCGGGTTTGTCCAGGAAAGGGTTAATCACAAGATTCTGATGAGTACCAGGAACAAATTTGATTAAAAACAAAAGTAATAAAATATCACATTTAAATATCGGAATTATGCTCGTTTTTCTAGTGTCCTGTTGTAAAACAGTTTTATATCCATGTATATTCCAGACACTTAGAGGATTAAAGAATATCAACTTATATCTTATCCCATTAATGATGGAAGTTGCTGAAGATACCCTAGCTAAAAGTCCTGAAATTTCTGTAAGCAGTTGATTTTTCATCTACTGAAATTAGATCAGTTCTAGTAGTTATAGTAATGATAATAAAAAATGAAAAGTAAAAAAAATGTGTTTACACATAATTGACAATTTTTCAATTGTTACAAAAACTTTCATATTCCTTAACCCTCTCCTGGTTAATCCCTGGTTTTTACTTCCTTTGATTTTGTAATTGAGAAAACATTGTGAAAAAAGAAGAAATTGCTTGTTTCAAGCAATTTCTTCTTTTTCCACAATATTTCTACCCTACTAAATTGTTATTTTTCAAATAAAATCAACTTTAAATTTTCGTCTGCAAAACCTTTGAATTTGGATAGGTCTAAAATTTTGCAAAACAGGAAAGGGTTAAATCATTAAAATTGGCAAAGTATTAGACTGATTCATATTGAAATAAGTTACAGAGGATAATTTTTGGTCGATCAAATTTTAAAATTTTTTTTTATCTTTTGGGGTAGAACACGATGTGAAAATATGAATAAATTGCTTTTTACAAAAATTGTTCATTTTGAAGAAAATACTGTGAGAAAAGGAGAAATAGATTGTAACTAACAGCTTCTTTTCCCACAATGTGTTCAACCCTATTAGACACTTATTTTTGAATTAAAGTGTACATGTACTTTGAAATGATGGTTACTGTCATTTTCAAATTGGAATGGTCTAAAATTTTGTCACTTTGGAACAAGTTTAAGACATGTAACAGGACAGGAAGGGGAGAAAGTTAACAAAAAGCAAATAGAAAATAAGAGTGAGATATTGTTCAGAATGAACAGTTTCGACTATGTATCTACACCATGTTTCATTTGATTTATTAATTGAATGGGGTTTAACATCACTTTAACGGTATTTTGGTCATGTTGTGGCAGCTGGAGTACCTAACCATGGTTTCCTGGTATTTCTCACCAGTACTACCACTACATCCTTTCCAAGCCTCCAGCTGCTCATCCCACATTGGTTTACTATTATCTACCCGTTGGTTTAAGAGAAATGTCGGAAAGGATATTTGCCGTGACAATGTTTCAATAAGATTAATCTGTACATTACATTTCAAATCAATACACATGTGATCAAAATGAATACTTAGATCAACCTGTGTGTATGCACAGGCACAGTCTGATCAGAGTATTCATTATGCCCTCTACAAATAGATACTGACTCAAAGTTTCATTATGGGATGAGCAAATATTCTCAATGCCCTTCGTTTTTGTCAAGGTTGCTCAATGAATACAGTTAACCAATTACTAGACGGCAGAATTTGAGACTTGTCCAAATTGAAAGTGGTTACAGAAAACAATTTAAAGTACATGAAATTTAAGATTTTTTTAACTTTTTAGATAGAAAACATTGTGTAATATGAAAAAAATGCTTGTCACAGAGGGGCATAAAAAGTGGATTAATATTTGAATAGATTAATGAGAACAAGCTTTGTATTGAGATATATCATAGGCATCATTTATTACTGGGCTTGATCCCCGGCAGCGGCACATATTCTTTCCGACATATGTCTCTCACCAATGGTTGGATAATTGTAAACCTAAGCGGGATGATAGCTGGAGGCTAGGAAAGGATGTAGTGGTAGTACTGGTGTGAGAAATACCAGGAATCCATTGTTAGCTGCTCCAGCCGCCGCATTAGGACTGAAACTCTGTTAAAAGTGGTGTTAAACCCCATTCAATCAATCAATATTACTACTGCATACTTTTTATTTGTATTATCTCTGACTATCTTTTTTTACTTACAATGATACAGAAAATGATAGACATGTTTGAACAAACATTTGAAGAAGAAAACCCAAGACCCAAAACAAGGTACAAAAGAAGAGTAACAACCTCATTTAAGGTATAGTTGATATTTTGCAAAACCTTTTATGGACGAGGAATTTCTGTGATAATCTGCAATAATTGCTAGAATTGGATCAAAACTTTCTTATCAATTGTAACTCTAGTCAGGCTGTTTGTTTCCTCATACTCTGATTAAACCAACAGAGTTTTTGCAGTGGGCGAGACATAGTTGTCACTATGACACGGTGGTTTAACCCATTCCAACTCAGTGACGCTTTTAGATGCCCACAAGAAGAAAGAGCTTTGGAAAACATTGTGGAAAAATGAAGAAATTGCTTGTTACAAGCAATTTCTTCATTTTCTATAATGTTTTCCACCCAGAATGTTGAAAAAATCCAAAATTTCATAAACTTTAAATTGTCTTCTACAACTCGTTTCAGTTTGGACCAGTTTAATATTTTGCCAAGTGGGAATGGGTTAAGATAGTGTGTAAGTGTATTAGTTTGCCAATCAATCTAAATCAGTCCAGACCACAACTCCTATATTTGAAAATGGACTTCAAAATAGCATTGCACAATTATTTACCATTATGAGTAAATTTGTTATCTAAAATAAATTTTTGGATAGCTCCAAGGTCACATTTTCAGTCATCTGTCCAGGTCATATCTCCTACATGTGTGCATAGATTTCAAAACAGTATGATACACTTGTGCTCCATCATGAGTAGATTTTCAAGTTGAAACAATTTCAAGATAGCTCAAAGGTCAAGGTCCCAGCTACAGGTCAAAATATTTGGGAGGGGGTGGGGGGTCAACATGTCCCTGGATGACTTTCTAGTTTCATGGGAATACACCAGCTATCCCATTACTAGACAACAAAATTTTAGAATGGTTCTAGACTGGTCCAAATTGAAGAAGTTGCAGACAACAATTTTAAGTTGAGGAAAATTTAAATTTTATGGCAGTTATAGGGAGAAGGCATTGTGGATAATGAAGGCGGCATTGTGTGGGAATGGGCTATGTTAACAAAGCATTTTATCAGGTTATATGAATTCAAAATTAACATGTTGACAATGATGATTGACTTTTTGTTCACTAAATAAGGTTTTTTTTAAATGTCTTTAGGAACAATTTTTATTACTTTGAATGAAAATATTTGACGTTTTCAAGACTTCTTGTTTAACCCAATATCTAATATGCTTATATTCCTATATATAAGCTTATATTCATTAATTAACCCATTCCAACACAGCAAAATTTTAGACTGGTCCAAATTGAAAGAAGATGCAGACGTCAGTTTCAAGTTGATGGAATTTTGAATTTTTCCGTCTTTTTGGATAGAAAATATTGTGGATAATGAAGAAATTGCTTGATACAAGCTATTTCTTCATTTTCCACAATGTTTTCCAAAGCTTTTTTCTCGAGGGGCCTTAAAAGGAGGGATTGAGTTAATAAGAAGTCTTAAGATTTTTTTGTAGTGGTTTAAAAATCTTAATCTAAAGAACAACATTTTAAAAATCTAATAAGAATCTAAATGAAAAACGCACCTCTAGTATCTGCATGCTGTGCAATTGTTGAACTTACATTACATCATTCCCAGCTAAGCCCTCCCCCCTCCAACAGATAAGTCTAGGAATAAGCAATTCCTTCATTTTTCACAATGTTTTCATTTTTTTCATGGTGGGAAGAAAAAACGAAAAACTGGATTGTATTGGATTGGATTAATTTATCTTTAGGCAGGTGAAGATGAAGAATCACATGATGTAATCAAACATGGTGTAGAAGATGAGCATATTAGGAGACATGAAACTTCAGGTAATGGACAGTGGGTTTCAACCCCTGTCATTCTGAATTAACTCCTTCCAACAGTGATGCTTTTAGACGCCCCTCAAGAAAAACAAATGGAAAAACATTGAGTAAAATGAAGAAATTTCTTGCAACAAGCAATTTCTTCATTCTACACAATGTTATCTACCAAGAAAGTTGAAAAAATCTAAAATTTCACAAACTTTGAATTATTTTCTGCAACTCCTTTTCATTTGGACTGGTCTAAATTTTTGTCGTGTGGTAGTAGGCTAAATGCTTTTTCAGAATTGCATCAAATTAAAGGGCTCAAAGCACCAGAAACCTTAGTTGTTGATCAAATTACTTTAAAAATTAATTCTAAAAAACAAGTCTTACTTGTAACGGACAAGTAGGTGGTGAAGCCTAACATTGCTGAAAAAGGCTGATCTCTGTCTTTACAGGACACGAGAATATTCTGGTTTCAATATGAGTTAACATAAATATTAGGATGTAAAGAGGTAAAAAGCTCAGGTTAGGGCTGGTTAGATAATTTGATTTGGCGGTTGATTCCTGATTGACAGTTGCAATTGGTGAATTGTTGTCTGGAGCTTATCTTCTAAATTAATCAATTCATTTTGATATAAATAGGAACACTCGATTCTCCTAGAGAGTACTTGAGTCATGTATAAAATTCCCTTAGATACTCCCAAGTTCAAGGTTAGAACTTAAGGTCATATGACCAGCACTTCATTGGGGATTCCATGTCTATGACCTATTTCTAGTTTACATCTATGTGGGATTAATTTCTCTATTTAACCCTTTTCTTTTTCTTTAGAATTTTAGACTTGTCAAATTTGATAGAAGATGAACATGACAAACAAAAGTGAATGTAATCAGAAAAGTAACCAATCTACAGGGTAGAAAAAATAATGGGAAAAGAAGAAATTACTTGAAACAAGCAATTTCTTCTTTTCCCCTAATATTTTCTCAAGTATAATATTACAGGGGATTGAACATGAAAGAATTAAACATTGTACATTCAGCTTATTAAAGGTCACCAAAAAATCATTTACCTTTTAAACGACTCTGATTACATATTTTAGAAAAATATGTTCAATTATTTCCTCAGTCAACTGATAGGTCGTAGGTTGGTAGGCATAGCCAGGGATCTGCCAATTCACAATTCACTTTTGTAAAGTTTTGTATGGCTTTTGTACTTATAGATGTATTCTATCACCATGTTGTTTATTCCACAGTTTTGAATGTGAAGACTTGTATCAATAAAGATATGTCACCACAAGTCATGGTGAAAGAAAATGTACTAATGAAGGTAAGAACTGAGCAGATTAGATGGTGCAGGTACAAGGTAATTTCATGCCTTTGCATCAATAAGATTTGGTCATATTGTTTTATAAATGTCTGTCTGTATGACTGCAAGCTATAAGGTTAACACAAAAACTTTACAGTTTGCTATTACTCACCTTCGAAAATAATTGGATCATATTTGCAATATCGATTTCTTGCAATGATAGGCACCAGTTTGTCACATTTATTAAAAATGACTGTTATGAGGACAATGTGTTCCACAAATGCATCTTCTTTGTTTTATACCATACCACAGAATTTCACTTTTTATGCCTCTTAACCCTTTCCTTTTTTTGGAAATTTTAGACTGTTCCAAATTAAAAGAAGTTGCAGACGACAATGACAATTGTATACAATTTGAAATTTAACCATCCTATGTGGTAGAAACATTGAGAGAAAAGAAGAAATTGCTTGTTACAAGCAATTTCTTCTTTTTTCCACAATGTTTTCTCAAGTATAAAATCACAGGGATATAAAATCCCAGGTTTGTACAGGAAAGGGTTAAGAAAAAAGCTTTGGAAAATCAATGAGTTTATTAAAGAAATTGCTTGCTATGAGCGCTTTCTTTTTTCATCCAAAGAATAAAATCACATTTTTCAAACAGTTCAACATTAAAAGCCTTTTTAAATCCCCATCCTTCAACAAAGACAAATTCTTCTGTTTGAGGATTATCTTGTCTATAACGCACTTGAAGTGACACCTAAGGCCAAAAAGGACCTCCTGGGGAGTGTGAAAATATTATCCAATTTCTGCACGATAAAATTTTAATCCATTCCAAGTTCAAAGAAGTTGCAGACAACAATACAAAGTTTACAGATATTTCAAGTCATTGTCTTTTGGGGTAGAAAACATTGAGGATAATGAAGAAATTGCTTTGCAATCAATTTCTTTATTTTCCACAATGTTTCCCAAAGCTTTCATATTCAGGGATGTTTAAAAGTGTCATTGTGTGGGATTGGGTTAAATTTAGTCAGACATTACCATTCTGTTTATTAACCCTTTCCCTTTCAAATACGGGATTTTACATTCCTGTGATTTCATACTTGAGAAAAAAATTGTGGAAAAAGAAAAATTGCTTGTAACAAGCAATTTCTCCTTTTTCCACAATATTTTCTACGACATAGGATAGTTTCATTTCAAATGGCATCCAGTTTTCATTGTCGTCTGCAACCTCTTTCAATTTGGACTAGTCTAAAATTTCCAAAAACAGGAAAGGGTTAAAGGTATATTTTGGATTGCCATTCTGTTTGTTTTCAGTACATATTGGATTGCCTTTTAGTATGCTTTCAGTACATTTTGAATTGCCGTTCTTATTATTGTCAGTGCATGTTGGATGGCCATTCTGTTTATTTTCAGTACACATTGGATTGCTATTCTGTTTATTTTTAGTACATGTTGGATTGCCATTCTGTTCATTTTCAGTACATGTTGGATTGCCATTCTGTTTATTTTCAGTGCATGTTCGATTGCCATTCTGTTTATTTTCAGTACATGTTAAATTGCCATTCTGTTCAATTTCAGTACATGTTGGATTGCCATTCTGTTTATTTTCAGTACATGTTGGATTGTAGATTTGATGAGATGTGGCATGAATATTTGATAGATCTGGCTGGAGGAGATATATTCCCACCCAACCCTTATCCTAGGTTAATCTCATCTGTTAGGAAATGTGCACAGAGGTAGGTATTTAACCCATTCCCACACAATCCATCCCTTTTGCCCCTCAGGAAGGGTAAATATTGTGGAAAATAAAGCAATTGCCAATTTGCTTGTAACAAGCAATTTTTCATTATACACAAAGTGTTAAACCTGAGATGACAAAGATTTTTGAAATTTCATAAAATTTGAATTTTGACCAGTCTAAAATTTTGTTGTATTATTGTAGGTCAATCCATTTACATACAATCCTACTTTTAAAGGACCCTTAATCAAAGCTTAGGAAAACAATGTTGAAAATAGTGAAATTGATCGAAACAAACAACTTTTATATGCCTGAAAGGCTGTATAATGTTAAAATGGAGAATAGAGAACAGATCGTTGTGTCTTGATAGGGAAATGTTTATCGGGCAATGCTTAGCTGAGCCGGATGAACTTTTCCATATTCAAAATGAATTCAATCAAAAAGTAAATTAACCTCTCTTCACCATCATGAACTGGGATGGGGGTGTGCAGTTCAACCTTTGAAAGAACTTGCAAATTTTATATCAGAGGCCTGAATAAGAAAGAATTAACAAGAAAATCTACAACTGAAAACTTAAACAACAAAGACCTACTTTGATTATTGATTATGATATGCCTAGATTTATTATCTTGTCAAACACTCACCTTTTTCTGCCGAGTTCGTTGTGATGCAGCTAAAAAGAGTCAGCTTGAAAGGCAAAGATTTTTCAATTTTTGATTGTTTGTCTTCTTGATCTTTCAATTTTGATCTGTTTTTAATGATTTCATCTGGCAATTGGTTAAATAGTTCTTTTTGTATGTAACATGTATTTCAGAATGGATTTGTTTTATGAAAAAGGATCTGTAGTGACAGAGAAAATGTTTAATCTGGAAGTGAAACTGGAGGACCCAGAAAACTTTGTGTATCACATTCCTGGTATTGAGGCGCATGGTAGGTCTAAGTACTTGTGAACCGTGAAGCAAAAAGGGGTCTTCTGAGATGAGAAAAGAGTATCAATCATGGCTAGAATGTGCAGGCCGATCTGGGTCGAAACTTTTCTCTCCTTTGTAGATAATTTAGAGCCTTATTTTAATCTTATCATATATTCATTTAATTCATTCCTATACAGTGATGCCTTTTGATACCCCAAAGAAGAGAAGCTATGGAAATTACTGTGGAAAATGAAGAAATTGCTTGTAACAGTATTTTCTACCTCAAAATACAAAACAATTTTCAACGTCATCAGCTAAAGTGTGAACATCTGTGAATTTGGAGTAGTCTAAAATTTTGTTGACTTGTAATCTGGAACAAGTTTGTATCTAAAATCACTGATCTTTGTTTTCTCCTATCTCTTTTTTAAATACCAATTCCATGGAACACTTTGGAGGACCCTTTATACTTTACATATCAAATTTGTTAAAGATTAGAGATGTCCAATATTTGTTTATTAAAAAAATTGCCAACATTAACCAATTCCCATACAATCCGGCTTCTTCCTACCCCACAAGAAAATGATTGTTCAAATAACATTGAAGAAATAAATTGTAAGAAGCAATTTCTTAATTATCCAAAATGCCCCCCACCTGTTTTGTAGAACTTTAAATATCATCAATTTAAAAGTGTCGTTTGATACATCTTTGAATTTGGACCAGTCTAAAGTTTTCTCATCTGGTAATCTTTTCACTCACTCAAAATATTTTTGTATCATAACTGTATTTTTGAGTAAGAGAATATTATTTAATATAACATGTTAGAAAACTAAGAAAATGCTTTTAGCAAGCAATTTCCTCATTTCTCTCAACCTCTTGCCATCTCAAATTACAAAGTTACAGAAAATTTTACCTACTAAATGTTATCATCAGCAACTTCTTTGAATTTGGACCTGTCTAAAATTTTGTCATCTGGTTATGGGTTCATTGCAGGCTGCGTTACTGCCCTAATGATGCTAGACACTGGTACCTATCTACCCATATCACAAATGGTGTCTACCTTCCAGCAGAGATCCTATATCCAGAAGAAAGGGGCTTACCGTGTTGGGATTTGTATGGCCCTTAGTGGACCTGGAATATGGTATGGAAGAATGCAGCCTTACCTTAATGAAATTGAGATCCATGAACATTATTATATACAGGGTCCATCAGGCTGTCATGGGGAAGCAATACAACTGTGTGCTGTCATGGGTGAGTAAAGCAAAATACATTTCAACTCCATTATAACACTGTAGGTGGGGTCTATGATATTATGGTGTGAGAAAGGGGAATTATTTTGCAGTAAGACTGAAACCTCGAATCAGGTATCATCTTTGCTGAAACATACACAAACAGAAAATATTTACGAAAGCAAGACAAGCCCACATTATAACAGAGACAGCATTATAATAGAGAGCTTTGTAACAAGAGTTGTAGTGTATATGCATAATTGTGCTCTCAATTACACATTAGTGGACTCTTGCTTCATAACCTCCCCAAGCCCTACATCAACAGTTTTGTATTGGTTTTGATGTTAATTTACTTCAATCGTGGGATGTCATGGGTTCCGTCCCATAGCAGCAGAGCATATTCTTTCCGACATTTGTCTAACACCAATGGGTGGATAAATGTAAACCTAAGTGGGATGGCAGCTGGAGGCTAGGAAAGGATGTTGTGGTAGTAGGTAGTACTGGTGCGAGAAATACCAGGAATCCATTGTTAGTTGCTCCAACCGTTGCAATATGACTTCAATACTGTTAAAAGCTGTGTTAAACCCCATTCAATCAATCAATCAAATAATAATTTGATTCCATAGTAAAGTTAATTTTTGAAGTCAATTAAGTTTAAAGAAAATTTTATTTCACAACCATTCTAGTTGGTGTCAATTTTGCTGTATTAGAAGGCAATTTTACAGCAATTTTTCTATCCATTACTGTGGATTACAAATAAGTTCAGCTGTCTTGAAGTGGCAACAAAGCTCTAGGCTTCATTCATTTATTTGAAATATAGATTTTCTGATAAAGACATTTTTGGTATTATTCAACAAATCTTTTTTTAACAGTTCATAACCATATGACAGACATGATCACCAAGTCCCCTTGGCCAGTGATGGGTGTATATTTTGGGTCTCCATCCCCTGACCACTGGACAAAGGATGACATTCTTACCAAAAAGAAAGGTTTTCTAACTCAGTTTGCCACTATAGCTGCCATGAAACAACCTATATACTGCAAGGTATGAAAATGTATATATAACTATAATTTAATTGTTAGTTTCGTCTATCAAAAACGAGCGTTCTGATTGGTCGAAAAATTTAATTCATACCTTAATGTACAAAATTTTGAGCACGCAGTGATTTTGTATGCTTCCGCACAAAATAGTCCCATACAAAAAGGTATCAAAAGATGTAGGGTTTTGCTTTTTTCGCTCGATACTATTAAATTATAAGAAATGAAGAGAATATTTTTTGTTTTCATGGAGGTATGAACCGAAAAACCTAATCACACAATGTATGATTCCGCTTCGCGTATTCATACAGTGTGATTAGGTTTTTCGGTTCATACTTCCATGAAAACAAAAAATATTCTCTTCATCTCTTAAATAAATATTTCTAGTAGAATGTATACATTCCACACAGACAAAATCGGACACACCAGAAAAAAATCTGTATCTGAAAGTGTCAAATACGGTTCCATATAAGTCAGTCTAAGATGACGTCACTTTCATTCTGTAGATGACATCATAAAATGAATAAGCTTAATCAGAATGGAACAGGATAAGGAAAATACTTGTAGAATTATAGATTTTATATTATTTTATAGAAATATAGATATTATTTCACCGTATTTATTTAATAAAAATTGGTATATAATAAATGGAATGTTACGTTTTGATTGTGACATTATTTTGTATTTGCTTTGAGCTGCAGAGGAAAATTTGACATTTTTCTTCACAGTTCAAAGCAAATATAAGAAGTTGTATTTCTATTGTAATACAGTATTCCCTACATATTACAATCTTTCTTTATGTAGTGAACATATTAACAGTGACTTTATTTTCATTCATTTATCATTTTTAATAATTTTAAAAACAAATGCAGTCTTAACAAAGTTTAAAGTATCTAAATGAGCAGATTGATTTATTGAATACTTTCAACAAATATCAATAATTTAATTGTTAGTTTCGTCTATGAAAAACGAGCGATCTGATTGGTCAAAAAATTTAATTCATACCTCCATGAACAAAATTTTGAGCACGCAGCCATTTTATATGCTTCCGCACAAAATAGTTCCATACAAAAAGGTATCAAATTTGTTAAGTTGTTGCATTTTTCGCTCGATGCTATTAAATTATAAGAAATGAAGAGAATATTTTTTGTTTTCATGGAGGTATGAACCGAAAAACCTAATCACACAATGTATGAATCCGCTTCGCATATTCATACAGTGTGATAAGATTTTTCGGTTCATATCTCCATGAAAACAAAAAATATTCTCTTCATCTCTTAAATGAAATACAATAAAATGAAACATAATAAATCCAAAATGATAGCTTGGTTGATCCATTATTAAGTATAAAAATTTTGACAGGTCGAATTTGAAAGAAGTTGAATACGACAAATTGGATCCAATTTGAACTGAGAAATATATGTGAAAGCAAGTATGAATATTGTGACAGAAGAGGAAATTGTTTGTTACAAGGATTTTTCTCTTTCTCAAATGTTTTCCAAAATGATTTTCCTTCAGTGCTTGAAAATAGGAGATTGTGTGGTTGAAGCCCTGAATTGGAATTTCTTTCGCACTGATGAGACTGATATAAATGCATTTGAACATAATGCATTTGGAATGACTGCCAAATTCCTTATTTTCTACTGGTATTCTGTAACTGGCAAAGTCTCTGCCAAATTCCTCTTGTTCTACAGATATTCTGTAACTGGGAAAGTTTTTTAACCAATTCCGACACTATCCAGGCTTTTTATGCCTCTCAAGAAAAAAGCTTGGAAAAATATCGTGGAATAGACTATTTGTTAAAAGAAATTTGTTATTATCAACAATGTTTTTGGAATGATAAAGCTTTTTCATATTTTGCAATTAAGACAAGTGTAAAATTTGTTGTTTCCTAATCATAGAGCTTTGAAATATGTAATGAAAACACAAATCATATGCAGTTAAACTTTGCTATTACAACAACTCTCACTGCTTTTGAAAGTGGCTGTAATAGCAGGTTCATCTTAGTACCAAGGTTTGGTTAGAAATGTACCACAACAGACCTCCCCCTATCTCATTATCTCATCATTGTCATCACAGAATTTAGACCTTCGTATCTCTTTTCTTACCATTCTGGTTAGATGTTTTGTTCAATTTACCAGGTTGCTTTTACCTTACAACTAAGAACAGTCCACTGTCTCCTCAATGATTAAGTTGAATTCAATTTTAACTGCTGATTTACAAAGGTTAAGACCTTTTGGGACACAGCTAACAGATCATAAATTGCTTGCCTGAAGCAAAATTAATTTTAGTTGTGGTTTTTATTTTTTTTTAAATCCTATGACAAACACAAGTAGCAAAGAAGGTAATTTCTAAAAGCCCACAACCATCTTTAATATTACAATCAAAATTAATACAAAGCTTAATAAGGGTTTTTTGAAACATGATCAAATATTCAATAAACTGCTGATTGTTGATAGATTCTTGCACAGTGGTAGCACATAGGACTTCTAGTCATGGAGACCGTGGGTTCAATCTCCGGCTGCAGCACATGTCTTTTTGGACATTTGTCTCTCACCAATGGCAGGAAAATTGTAAACCTAACTGGGCTGAGCAGCTGGAGGCTCAGAAAAGATGTAGTGATAATAATGGTGAGAGAAATACCAGGAATCCATTGTTAAGAGTTCCAGCTGCCACGATATCACTGAAATACTGTTAAAAGTGGCATGAAACCCCTTTTGAGCAATCAATCCAGGATGGTTGTGGGAAGGGGTTTCACTGTACTCATGTAAACCTATTAATCCATTCCAGGCTTATGTGACTATAGAGTCATGGAGATATGTGACGTTGGTAAAACATTTTAAACTACATTTTATGGAGGAAGGTGTAAGGTAAGTCTTCAATGTTTATTTCTATCTCTTATCAAAACAATTTCAAGGTCAAGGTCAGCAACTTCTGACAAGGTCAGTATTATCTATTGACTCAATCCAAAACGACAAGATCTTGGACTGGTCCAAATTTAAAGAGATTGTAGACATCAAAACAATGTTGGTATTAATTATAGAAAAGGGGCAAAATGAGAAAGAAAGCATTGTGAGAAAAGAAGAAATTGCTTGCTACAAGCAATTTCTTCTTTTTCCACGATGTTTTCCATAGCTGTTTCGACTTTTAAAAATGCGGGAATGTGTGGGATTGGGATAAAAAATTCCTTCAGTAACAAATCATTTGAATTTTCTTTTTTGTCAAGCCAAGTAGTAGCGAGCAAGATTTAGTTGTGAGTATGACAAATCAGTGTATTTATATTAGTGTGTTATTGCACCAGTTTGTTCAAATTTGTCCAGAGCATTTCCCCTTCATTTAAAGATGAATTTCAAAATGTCATCACAGAATCGTTCTCAGTCATGAATAGATGTGCTATTTGAAATAAATATCAGATAGCTAGAAGGTTATGGTCACGGCTCAAGGTCAAACACACTAATTAGCTTGTCTAAAGCATCTCTCTTACAGTTTGGGAGGGATTGCAAAATTTTCTGTTCAATTCATCATCTATTGCAAATGACCATATCATTGTATATACATAGCCATAGACAGCATTTAATAAGTTTCATCAGTTTTTTTCACAAACATGTCAAAGTTCAGATTTTTACGATTGATTTTTAATTCATCTCTTGTCCAGATGATATGTAGAAAGCATTGTAATAAAAGGCGAAGTTGCTTGTTACAAACAAATTCTCCATTTCACACAAAATCTCATTCTTAACCCTTTCCTATTCAACCCATGTTTATTTCAAAATCTTCAGACAGCTCCAACGTCAAGGTCAAAGTTCAATGTTAAACTTTAAAATTGACCTTGTCCACAGCTCCTTCAATTATGGGTGGATTTGAAATACCTTACCCAATTGTTTTTCATGTGCCATTTGAAAAAAAAAAAAAAAAATCAGATAGTTTCAAGGTCAGGGTTATAGTTCAAGGTCAAATGTTGAAATTAAGCATGTCAAGAGCATATCTCCTTCAATTATAGATGGTTTTAAATTGTTATTTATGTTCATTTATTCTATACTTTTTGTGACAGTGCTATATTCAGGGAGTATAATCTGTCTGTGATGGCTCTTGTCTTTTACCTACAATCTGGCCATAAATTTTGGAAAATAACTATGTTAAAAATGGAAAATGGACGCCAAACTTTCTGTTGGCCAATGTGCAAGGCCAACGGAGTAAGTGGAGTCAGCAATTGGTCAATTGGTAGGTTAATGAAATCTTGTTTGTTTATTATAATAACAGGGCGGAGCTGTTCTTCCCAGATGATCCAGCCTCATTCTACAGATCTGTGTTCTTATCTAAAGATAGGGTAGGTATCAATCCTTGTCAAGCTGAATGAGAATTCCCCTCAGTATTAGAATCAAAGGGCTGAACGCTCTGGAAGCACTAAGTGTGGATTAATAATTATTTTGTCAATTATGTGTTTCTAATGAAGGTCACATATCAATGGTCAACATCAAAATTTTAGCCTGTTACACTAGAATTACTTTCAAAATTTAAAAATAAAATCAAGTTTACTTCTAGCCCATTCCAAATACAAACTCATATTTTGGATGATAATAACTCTTAACAATTTACATCTGCAGATAGCAATGTCATCTAACAAGATCAGGTAATCTATTAAAGGCTCAAATTTAAAAAAAAAAAATTAAAAAATGTGTGTTTGATTATTGCATCTTGTTTTAAGCCTGGCTGAGTAAACCTCAGGGATTGCTGTAAACTTTAGGCCATTTGTGTTGTCATTTTTCAGATTTTGACATTTTAAAATATGTCTTGAGTATGAAATACTATCAGAATGCAAATTCATACTAAGGAAGCAGATAAATTTCATTACTCTCACAGCTATAAGCATAAGACAAAACCCTCTGAGTTTAAAGTCTTTAACCATTGCCGAACTACAGAATTTTAGATTGATCTGAATTAAAAGTAGTTTACAGATTACAAATCAAAGTGTATCAAGTACCAAATAGGATGGTGAATAGGATGGTGAAAAAAAGAAAATTGCTTATTACAGGAAATTTCTCTTTTTATCAGTATATTTTACAATATTTTTTCAATGTTACAAATGCGGTGTGCACTGTTAGTTGCTTCAGAGAAGAAGAATAGTTTAAGAAAGCATACTTTCAAAAGTCTATTTGTACCTCAAAATGCTTTCAAATTAGAATATTTTCAGCTTAGTAGGTTCTTTAACCCTTTTCTGTACAATCCCTGGTTTTTACATCCTTTTGATTTTATACTTGAGAAGACGTGAGAAAAGAAGAAATTGCTTGGAACAAGCAATTTCTTCTTTTCCCTTAATATTTTATACTTTGTAGGTTGGATACTATTCAAATTGCACTCACTTTTCATTGATGTCTGCAACTTCTTTGAAATTGGACAAGTCTAAAATTTTGAAAAACAGGAAAGGGTTAATAATTTTCTATGACAGGCACAATTATCTTACAGGCTGCCTTTCATTACCAAAACTATGGACCACCCCAAGGAGGTGACCCTATGAGTATGGCCAATGTTAGATCTGTGTGTCATACAATAGAGAAGTCAATGTTTCAGTCCCAGAGAAAATGTGATTGGCTCAATTATTACAGGCATCTGCTGCTTCGGGATTTGATCTCTCAGGTAAGGAGTGATCCAGGTTTCGATCCCAAGTCATGGCAAATATCTTTCACAACATTTGTCTACTGCCAATGGGTAGATGGATAATCACGAACGTAAGTGAGATGAGTAGCTGTAGGCTCATGAACAATGTGGTATTAGTGTAAGAAGTACCAGAAATCCGTGCTTATTTGCGTTAGCTGCCATGATATGACTGAAATACTGTGGCATTAACCCACTCCCAAACAAGAACACTTTAGGACGCCCCTGAAGAAAAACAATTGGGAAAACATTTTGAAATATGAAGAAATTGCTTGTAACAAGCAATTTCTTCATTTTTCAAATTATTTTATACACAGAATGCTGAAAAAAGCTAAAAATTGTTAAACTTTAAATTGTCGTCTGGAACTCCTTTTAATTTGGACCAGTAAAAATTTTGCCGTCTGGTAATGGGTTAAATCCCTTTTGATATAAACAATCAACCAGGTAAGGAGCAGTTTGGTCTAGTGGTAATGCTCTAGCCTCAAGTGTTAGGAGTCCATGGTTTGAACACCCACTTCTTCGTACATGTGGGTATGACTTTAACCCATTCCCACTCAGTGACGCTTTTAAACGCCCCCAAGTAAAAAAACTCTTTGGAAAACATAGTGGAAAATGAAGAAATTGCTTGTGACAAGCAAATTCTTCATTTTCCAAAATGTTTTCTAGCCAGAAAGTTGAAAAAAACCAAAATTTCAGCAACTTTAAATTATCGCCTGCAATATCTCTCAATTTAGGCCAGTCTAAAATGTTGTCATCTGGTAAAGGGTTAAACAAATTGATGAATCCTTAGCTCCGCCCACTGACTCCACACCACGCCTACTAAATCCAACATGGAGTTCGTCTTAAATATTGATAACATGACTATGAAGTTAATGTGCGTCATTGATATGAAACTGAATTTATGATGTGAATGGTTAAGAAACAAACATGCTAATTAACCAATTCTTTTTAGATGGTTCAAAATGGAAAGAAGCTGCAGACGACAATTTCAAGTTGATGGAATTTTTGCATAGAAAATATTATGGATAATGCAGAAATTGCTTGATAAAAGCAATTTCTTCATTTTCCACAATAATTTCAAAAGCTTTTTCTTTAGTGGCATGAAAAAGGATTTTGTGGGAATGGGTTAAACATTTTTTATGAGGTTTATTATGATTCAAAGACTTGTTCATTTTCTGTGTTTAGGACCAGAGTCACATAGCAGAATGTTGGAGAATTCTTCATTGTATGGCAGGGCAAGTGGAATATGTCACTGGTATGTTTTCTAAAAAAAAAATCCTATTTTTTAAAACAGATTTTTGTCCTCAAAGAATTTTTGTATAAAAGATATGCTAACAATTATCTAGATTGACACAAACCCTTTCCTGTTTTATGGAATTCTAGACCTGTCCAATTTCAAAGAAGTTGCAGACGACAATTACAACTGAGCGCAATTTGAAAAGTAACCAACCTATAGGGTAGAAAATATTGTGGGATGAGAAGAAATTGCTTGTTACAAGCAATTTCTTCTTATCCCACAATATTTTCTCAAGTATAAAAACTCAGGGACATAAAATCCAGGGATTTACCAGAAAGGGTTAAAATTAGGTTCTGAAATATTTCCAGATGACAGACTTTTGATGAGCTAGATTAATCCATTCTCACACAGTAATGCTTTTGGACAACCACAAGAAAAAAATCTTTGGAAAACATTGTTGGAAATGAAAAAATTGCTTGTGACAAGCAATTTTTTCATTATGCTCAATGTTTTCCTCCTCAAAAGATACGAAAAAAAAATCATCATGAAGATTGTCATTTCAACATCTTTGAATTAGGAACAGTTTTTAATTTTGTTATTGGTTAATGAGTTAAATGAAGAAGTAAAAACAGCTATGTTTCCTTTTCTAGGGCCTTGCAGATAAGAATCAGCAGAAGCCCTGAAATATTTGTTCTGTAATGCCTGTCCATCTGGTGCTTTGTCAATATCTTATCAATATTTTTACACAGATATTTTTTAACTGCTCTTTCCAAAATGACTGCAAAAACTGCAGACAACAAGACTGATTAGAATATGAAATTGCTTGTTTCATTGTTTTTTTTGTTTTGTTTTGTTTTTTTTGTTTTTTTTTTTCAAATATAAAATCATAGGGACATTAATACCAGAGATTGAATCGGAAAAGGTTAAGAGTTTTTTTTTAGCTCACCTGAGCTCAAATTGCTCATGTGAGCTATTGTGATTATCTGGTGTCTAGATCTGTCAACATTTTCTTTAACCCGTTCCCACAGAATGACACTTTTTGATGCCCCTCATGAAAAACAATTGAAAAATGATTGTTGAAAATGAAGAAATTGCTTGTATCAAGCAATTTCTTCATAATCCACAATGTTTTCTAACCAAGAAGATGAAAACATATAGTATTTCATCAACTAAAGAAATTATCATCTGCAGCATCCTTCAATTTGGACCAGTGTATAATTTTGCCATCTGGTAATGGGTTAAACAACATCTCCTCTCATACCAGATGGCAAATTTGAATCAAATATGGCAAAATTGTTCCTTAGATGCCCTTTATTAGAAGTAGCTAAAGACTTCTGAAAACTCTGGTTGCCATGGAAATTTTTAAAAAAAAATCTTTAAAAGTCTTCTCCTTCTGACCAAGAAGGCCTAGAGATGTGATATTTCAAATTTGGGAAAATCATTACCTTTGGGCCCCCGGGGACTAAGTCCTGGGGTGTTTCTATAGAGAAATACAGAAGGATCTTTAAATATCATATGGGCCACCATCATATCGCAGTGGGTATTGCGTCAGACTCCTAATCTTCAATCATGGGATGTCACGGACTCGATCCCCGGCGGCAGTACATATCCTTTCTGACATTTGACTCTCACCAATGGATGGATGATTCTAAACCTACGTGGGATAGCAGCTGGAGGCTAGGAAAGGATGTAGTGGTAGTACTGGTGTGAGAAATACATGTACCAGGAATCCATTGTTAGGTGCTCCAGCCACTATGATATGACTGAAATACTGTTAAAAGTAGCGTTAAACCATATTCATTCAATTAATCAATCAAACCATATGTAGCAGAAATGTTCCTTAGATGCCCTTTATTAGAAGTAGCTCAAAGACTTCTGAAAACTCTGGTTGCCATGGAAATTTTATAAAAATCTTTAAAAGTCTTCTCCTTCTGACCAAGAAGGCCTAGAGATGTGATATTTCAAATTTGTGAAAATCATTACCTTTGGGCCCCTGGGGAATAAGTCCTGGGGTATTTCTATAGTAAAATACAGAAGGATCTTTAAATGTCATATGGGCTTGTCCTTGGTCAAGACATACAGAGCTTTAGTCTAATACAAGTGCTGCAAAGAAAGCATAAATGAATAAGCTTAAATATAACTAAAATAGTGTTTAAGGCAGTATTTAACCCCATAGAACCAAAGCAATTAACATTCACTGTGTTTTATCGGTTATCGAATGAAATGAATTAGAGTTGTTCAAATTGAAATGAGATTCAGATGACAAATTGAAAGTGCACTCAATTTGAAAAATAAGTGTCAAACGCTGTGATAAAGGAAGAATTTGCTTGTTCTGCAACATGTGAAAAATGTTGGATTGAGTAGTGATACGTGAATACTGTGATTTTATCTAGGTATGATGGAAGTTTTACAGGATCTTGTTATTACGTGTCTACAGTCTGGGGATCCACTAAATCAACAACAACAGAGTCGACAAAACTCCAGACAAAGTACCTCAAACAAAAAGAAGGTAAACTGTACTCAGATTAACCTATTTCCACACAAAAATACTTTTTGACACCCTCTGAGAAGAAGAGTTTTGGAAAACATTTTTGGCAATGAAGAGACTATTTATTACAAGCAATTTCTGCATTATCCATAATGTTTTGTACCCCAAAAGACAAAAAAAAAAAAAAGGTGAAAAAATGAATCATCTAAAATTTGTCGTCTGATAATGGGTTAATTAATGTACATACTAGTAACTGTTAAAGGTCAGCTCAATTATTTTTACATTTCTTTAATGACTCATTTTTTATTGTGATGATTTAGCTTCAAGAGAAATGTATCATTGGCCCACTATGACAGTAATCTTTCAAACCAATTGCCACACATTCTGGCATATTTTTGCTCCTCAAGAAATGTATCAGGGAAAACATTGTTGGAAAAGCAGATGTGCAGTCTGATCTTAGTCTACATACCTGCTTGTTATCCCCGCCGTTTCGGCAAAGGAGACATAGTAATGGTCTTCGTCCTTCCGTCATCCGTCATTCCGTCACTCCATCACTAAACTTGTCCAGAGCATATCTCTGAAATTATAATTGCTATCAACTTGAAACTTCATAGGTGGATAGATCTTGTTGAGGAGAAGTGCAGTGCACAAGAACCACAACTCTTGCTTGCATAATGTTGGAGTTATTGCCCTTTGTTGTTTTAAAGACTTAGATATCTCTGAAAGTATAATAGCTATTATTGAACTCATTGAGAAGAAATGCAGTGCACAAGAAGCCTAAATCTAACTGGCTTCAGTTTACTATCAAGCTTTAACGGCGGGGGATGGCCATGTCCGACATTGCTTTTGTTACTTTAGTTTTGAGCAAATATTTGAATGCAAAGTAAATCTAAGTTTGACAAAAATTCAAAATTTTGTGAAGAAAGGATAAATATTCAGCAGGACAGGGGTAAAGGTAATGAGTGTCAACTGTATATAATTTTCATTTCTAAAAACTAGACTAAACAATTTTGCTTGAGTAGCAAACAATTTCTTCGAATCAAACAGTACACATGTACCTAATGTCCCTGGTAGTAGTAGTAGAGAGAGAGGTTTTAATGAAATCTGCTTACTTGTTTCAGAAAGCATAGAAGACAGAAATCACCCTACTCAGACATGCTCTCTGATCTTTGTCAGTCATCATTCCAATTGCAAAAAGTTGCCATAAGTTAACACTTGTCATGCTGATCCCAGAATATTACTGCTTTGGCAATGTTATATGTGCAGTCTGATCTTAGCCTACACTACCTGCTTGTTCTTGTTATATTGAAAAAAAATCTTGGGACTCAATTTTGATCTAATTATGTCACAGTTTTAAAACATAGTGAAAAGAAGATAAAATGCAAATGACAAGGGTCAATATAATTTTCCAGAACCCTGTAGAAGATAGTATTTTGACCAAGATGGTGATAGCTTTCTACCAAAAACTGATGTATGTTTGTGAGGCCAGGCTAACTATGGCAGCTAGATCACTTACAGATTTTATAGAAAACAAACTTAAATCAGCGTTAGAGTTTGACCCAGAGTCTGGGCGGCCTTATCTTGCCATTGAAGATCAGGTAGGTCATTTTATAGACTGGTCCAAACTGAAAATAGTCGCAGGTAACATTTCAAATGTGATTTCAAACTTATTGGAAAATAAGTGCTAAATAAGGTAGAAAACATTGTTGGAAAAGAAAAAATGCTTGGCACAGCAATATCACCTGTGCCAAGAAAATTTTCTGTTGTATTAAATCCTCAGGGGGTTACAATGGAGGTACTGTGTGGGTTAAATTTTAGATTGGTCCTAATTTGAAACAGTTCCAGAATGTATTTAATGGTGTCTTTAACTTCAGAAATCTATACCCCAAAAGTGCTGAAAAATTGTAAGAAAAAAAATAGTCTACAGAGGATTGCTCGGAATGTTTCAAGAACTGATTAAATGATGCTCTCTGATATTATTCTTTGTTTTGATTAACTGAAAGATTATTTATGCCTCATGAAAGTAGCTTTGGTAAACTGTTGAAAATGAAGATATTGCTTGTTGCTTGTAAAAAGCAATTTCTTCATTATCCTCAATGTTTAAAAACCAAAAGACAAAGATTTTTAAAATTCCATGTACTGAAAATTGTTTGAATTTTGACAGATCTAATATTTTATTGTCTGGTAATGGGCAAACATATAGTAAATCACTTTCAGCAGTGTAGTTAAAGGATCTCTGACAGAGAGCAATTGCTATCACTTTACACTAATTGTGTTTCTGTATGTTTCAGACTATATTTAGACTTGAGGAAATGAAGAGTATAATGAAGATATTCCAGGACACTCTAAGTGGGGACGTTAGAAATGTGTTACAACCCGTCAGTATGAGTTATAAACCAGAGAGGTCCTATAGTCCGCAGGGTATCAGTAAACTACCATTGTCCTCGGCGAAAAATAAGGGACATTACAGATCTAGGTGAGACTCTTATTAGTGGCCCCACAATGAAATGGCAGAGGGTCATTTTGCTGGTGTGTTTGTAGGTTTGTGTGTCAAGAGCATAAATGGACAAAAATCGAAATAGTCACGCTGAAGGAAAAAGTCATCTGACTAAATTTAGTTTGAATGGATTATATCTCCTCCATTACTAGTGGATTAAATAAACCATATTGTAGTTGTTCTCTTTGATAAGTGATAGCGTCACAAGAAAAAGATATTGGATTTATCATAGGTCTATCAGAACTCAGAAAGTTGGCAAAGATTAAAGACTTTGTAAATACCTTCTCAGAAACATACTTGGTTGATTACTATCAAATTTCACAGGAATGTTGCTTTAATGACTGGTTACATTCCTGTCTGTTTTCACAAATCAAAAATTGAGTTAAAGGGTCAATTTTGGAAATGTATAATACTTTCTCGAGTTTTTCTAGGGATATAAACCTGGATTCATCCTGAAAAGCTTTCACTTTCCTTGAAAGTCAAGGTTACACCGACTTTCTATAAATATGTGGTACCTCCTTAGTAATTCCTGACATGACGGATCTTAAAACCTTTGCAAATTTTCGATTGTGAATCTATTGAGTGGATTTCAAACAGGGATGCTCACTTTGTAACCCTATATTGGAGACGAACAGTTATTCATGCACCTCTAGTTAGTAGGAAAAGACTTATGTTTTATTTTCAGGGGTCAACTGTCGAGGGACCCATATGCCAACATGCCGAATACAGTAAGAACATCTTCCAGGCCTACAAGTGTGGCTTCAAACAACCTAAATGACCCTGGAAACTACACTGGAAAGAATGCTAACAGAATGATCATTAAATGAAATTGTGGAGGCTGTCTTTGGCACAAACCTTTCTGGGGCAGGAACATTATTGAAAACAAGATACTGACAGAAATTCAAACAAATTCTGTTTGCTTCACTCCTTTATAGAATTGACAGCTGTTTTGCAGACAAGATAACTCTTTTACTTGAGAGAATAACCATCAGGATTATCCTTTATGTATTTGAAGACATTTGCAATGCTTAGATTGGTCCAAATTGAAAGAAGTTGCAGACGATATTTAGCTGATGAATTTTTCAAAAATCTTTACCCTTTGGGTTGAAAAGCATTGTGGATAATTGAAAGATTACCTGTAACAAGCAATTTGTTAATTTTCTACCATGTTTTTAAAGCTTTTTTCTTGAAGGGCCTCAAATGCGACATTGTATGGGAACAAGTAAAAAAGCGGGATTGTGTGTGGATGGGTTAACATGATAAAGTCCATTGATTCACTGAATTCTCTACAAACGTTCACAGAATGATTGTACTTTATTATAATACCTACAAGCATTTCTAGTGAAATATATACATTCCACACAGACAAAATCGGACACGTCAGAAAAAATCAATACCTGTGTCAAATACCATTCCATGTGAGGTTGTCTAAGATGATGGCATTTTCATTCTTGATATGACTTCACAACGCAAATAAACGTAATCAAATTAAAGAGAAGTGAAATACTTGTAGAAAACCATTGTTTATCATTTCATAGAATGTATATTATTTAATAATAAAACAAGATGTGTTTGTGAAACACTATGCTCCCGAAACGGGAATTCTTTAGAAACGGGTGAAGGGTTAAAATTTTGACCTTGACCTTGATGAAATGACCTTCCCCAGTTGCGCCTTGTTGAGACCTATCTACATACCAAATATTAGCATTGTAACTTAATCAGGGTTGAAGTTATAGGAAAATGTTTAGTTGGCAGGTTAAGTTTTGCAGACAGACAGTCAGACGGACAGACGGACACCGGTAAAACAATATGCCCCGATCTTATCGATGCGGGGGCATAAAAAGTATGTAATAAATGGAATACTATATTTATGATTGCAAAACATCTTGGTTCTCAATGTGGATGAAAATTTGATAGGTCCAGTGTCATCCACAGCCTGAAGCAAATGCAAGATGTTGTATCGCTATCATAATTTAACATTCCCTATATATCTTCATAGAGACAGTAGAGCTTCTGGGGCCTTATGGCCATAAAGGGCCTCTTATTGTGTTATCTGTATTTTCCAACAACAGTTCTTTCTCCTTTCAAATGCTTGAAAAAAAATCTAGAAATGAAAATAATGCTTTATAATTGAATTCCTTATTCCAAATATTTTTAAATCTTTATTTCCCAGAATGAACATTAAATGATAAATAATAGATGAACTTCTATCTATTTTGTGTTATTTTGCTGACCTATTAATCAATTTATCAACTCTGATTACCAGACAGCAGCATTTTAGACTGGTCCAAATTGAAAGATGTAGATGACAATTTTAGTTGATAGAATTACAAATTTCTTTGCCTTTTCCATTGGAAAGTATTGTGAAAAATGAAGAAATTCCGACAATCAACTTCTTCATTTTCTACCATATTTCCCTAAGGTTTGTTTTTTTTCTTGAGGGTTTCAACAGCAAGATTGTATTTGAATTGGTTAATAAAAAAAAACACGAAATAAATTGCTCTTTTTAAATGTCTTGTGATTCCGTCCATATTTTTTATTTTCATCAATTAACTTAATTCTATATATATTTATTTCAATAAAGCAATTGATTTATAATTCTTTCTTTAGTTGTGTGTTCATTTAATTTAGTGATAAAGATACTGGCCAAGGTACTATTGTTCTTTGTTCATGTAATTTAGTGATAAAGAAACTGGACAAGGTGATATTGTTGTTGGCTATACGTCATCAGTGAGATACACAAAATAATAACTGTGGCTTTTATAAGCTGTAGATAAACGGTTTTTGTTGCCCTCTAACAATATGGCTTATTCCTTCCTGAAAAGAGAGGTTACCATAATACCAGGACCTCCTGTGTAGGTAACTCTTGCAGATGAAAAACAAAAATGAATTATGAAAAAATATTCAACAAGGTAATAATTTTGGTCAGTAGCAATATATATATATATATATATATATATATATATATTGTTCTTACACTACAAATTACCCATTACCAGTCATCTAAATCTCGGAGTGGAACAAATTGAAAGCATTTGCAGACAACCATTCAAGGAATATGAGAACAAGAAATATAAAAGCCATATAGGGTAGTAGTCTGTGAGAAATGGAGAAATTGCTTGTGAGAAGAAATTTCTCTTTTTCTCATGTTGTTTATCAAATCTTTTCTTGGCTCCGTTGACGAAAGGCTGCTGAAGCAGTTTCTATTGGGTTGAAAATCTTCTCCCCAGAAACAAGTTGATGAATTTCAATGGAACTTTTGCAGGAGTGATCCTGAAATAAGGTTCCGTTCATCAGTTTCCTTCACGAAATTGTGGTCTGATAAAATACAAGACTTTTATGGTCTGTATGGTGATAACTTTGAAAACTTAATTCTCGGAAACTTAAGGCTGGTTTTCACCCAAGTTTCACAGGAATAATCCCTCTGAGTCCCTTTGTAAAATCAATTAAAGAAATTCATATCGATTAAAAGACACGGATTTTATGGGCGGGGTTTATTTACGTACAATTTGAAAACTGTTTCTTCTCAGAAAGTATCAGTGAGATACATAATTAATGTAAAAAAGCACTATAAACATTGCTAAACAACATATTTATTACTATAATAAGATTAATTTGGTATAATTTGGTATTAATTTGGTTATTCGGGAATAATTTGGTATTTCCATGCACCGATATTTGTGCCAAATTCACATGAATTCCTTAGATGACCTTTAGTTTAATTCCTTAAAAATAATAATTGTTGAAATTATGTACAAAAGTTTGCCAAATTTGTAAGACTTTTTAAAAGGAAAGGATTAGCTTTTTTAGAGATAGTTACATCTCCTGAGTTATTTGATTGCATATCAGTAGATTAAGGTAAGGAAGGTAACTTCGGATCAAGATTTTGCCTATGAGGTTTTTCATTTGTTATAAAAAGAAACATTTTTATTCTTCTTAAAATGGCATGTTCAGTCCGGCAAAATACATTGAAACTGTAAGAATGATTGTGCTTAAATTCTTCAACAAGAATTGATAACGGATCACTTTTGGTCAAAATTAGGTTGTTTAAGCATTTTTATTTCTGCAGTTTTCCACTAAGGTGAACGAATTAGGAACAATTGCCCTCTCATTTTTTTTTATTACAATAATAAATGAGGTGGTGGGTCGCTTCCTAAAGATTGTAGGCCAAACGAGTCAATGGTGATTCTCGCTGATCTTGGCAAATTTTAGACGCTTGATGAGAAGAAACTTTGGCAAACACACACACACAATCCCTAGACACGATAACTTAATCTGATTAAAACCAGATCCACCATAACAGCCTATTGCTACGTCCCTGCGTGTGGTTTCTTAGAGATGATTTTAATGAAATTGCCAAACTTTAGGAGATATGAGTCCATAGTTAGATGCAATCGTATGCAATCATTGCGATTTGACCAGATCAAATTCTGGGACAGTTGTAGTCAAATTGATAAAAATGAAAGGTGAATTTATAGTTGGACTTATCCTTTTCATTTCTGGTGAGTTTTGGTGGGTTTATAAGAAATATATAGTAGGTTACTGTTCAAAAACCTCGTTACAACAACTTATTAAAGCCGTAAGTACGAGATTTCGGCTGTCTTACGACGATATAGCTAAAGTACCAATCTTAATTATATCAAAGAATGAGTGTAGACTTTAAAGTTTAAGAATCATATCCCTAGATATGTTTAAGAAAAATCTGTTTTTACCTATTCCCAACACAATTACGGTTTGGACGCCCCATAAGAAAAGAGGCGTTAGGAAACATTGTGTAAAATGAAGAAATTGTTTGTTAGAGGCAATTTCTTCATTATCCACAATGATTTAGCCCAAAAAGACAAAGATTTTTAAATTCCAACTACTAAAAATTGTCGCCTGCCATTTTTTTTCATATTGAACCAGTCTAAAGTTTTGGCGTTTGGTAATGGATTAATACACAACCAAGTGACTTTTAAGGTTCAATCCGAATTCAAAGTCTATACTATGACAGTTTTTAGCTCACCTGAGCACGAAGTGCTCAAGTGAGCTATTGTGATCACCTTTCGTCCGGCGTCCGTGCGTCTTGCGTCGTCCGTCAACAATTTCTTTAAACGACATCCCAAACTACAGGGCAAATTTGAACCAAAATTGGCAGAAATGTTCCTTAGATGGCCCCTTTAAAAACAATTAAAAAAATTGAAATCCGTTAAAAACTCTTGTTGCCATGGTAACAGAAGTCAAATTTTAAAATAATCTTTAAAAATCTCCTTCTCCTGACCTAGAAGGCGTAGATCCTTGGTATTTTGCATGAAGCATCAGTATATTTACCTCTTTCAAAATAGCTTAAATCATGATCCTCGGAGCCCCAGGGGCGGAGCCCCAGGGGGTGGGGTTTATATAGGAATAAAGAACGATTTTTAAATGACATCTTTTCCTAAACTACTGGGCCAATTTGAACCAAATTTGGCAGAATGATCCGTCGGTGGTCCCCTTTAAAAATTGCTAAAAGAATTTAAATCTGTTAAAAACTCTGATTGCCATGGCAACAAAAGTGAAATTTTAAAATAATCTTTAAAAATCTTCTCCTGCATGAAGCATCAGTATATTGACCTCTTTCAAAATAGCTAAAATCATGGTCCTCGGGTCGCCAGGGGCGGAGCCCTTGGAGGGAGGTTATATTCATGAAGCATCAGTTCACAGACTTCTTTCTTATTTTCCCCGCCGTTTCAGTATAGTAATGGTCTCCGTCCGTCATTCCATCCTTCCGTCATTCCGTCCTTCCTTCATTAAACTTGTCCGGAGCATAAACTTCATAAGTCTATAGATCTCATTGAGGAAAAGTGCAGTGCACAAGAACCACGACTCTTGCTTGCATAATTTTGGAGTTATTGCCCTTAGTTGTTTTAAAGACTTAGATTTTTTTCCGGGGCATATCTCTGAAAGTATAATAGCTATTTATTTGAAACTTCATAGGTGAATAGATCTCGTTGAGGAGAAGTGCAGTGTACAAGATCCACAACTCTTGCTTGCATAATTTTGGAGTTATTGCCCTTTGTTGTTTTAAAGACTTACATTTTGTGCTGAGCATATCTTTGAAAGTATAATAGTTATTATCGAACTCATTGAGAAGAAATGCAGTACACAAGAAGCCTAAATCTAAAAAGCTTCAGTTTACTTTCAAGCTTTTACGGCGGGGGATGACCATGTCCAACATGGCTCTTGTTTCGAATTTGCCCCAAAGCCTTGGAATTCGTAAGTTAGACTTTTGGATCCCCAGGTACATAGTCTATTTATGTAAGTATGGCCCACTTGTATCATAATCCTAACCTTAAAATGAAATTAGAATGTTGAAAGAAAAAGTGCCTTTATCTCAGGTGAGCGCCCCAGGGCAAACGGCCCTCTTGTTTGGGCTTTTCGTTAGATTGCATTCAGCAACCCGATGAATAAACTAGAGTTACTGGGTTCAGGTCCCCCACTGTCGATTTACATTAGGGGTCCTTTTGGTAACGATATCTTAACTCATTCTCACACAATCCCTCCCTTTTAAGCCCCTAAGTAGTTCTGGAAAACAGTGATGGAAAATGGAGAAATTGCTTGTCACAAGCAATTCCTGCATTTTCCACATTGTTTCTACACAGAGAAACAAAGATTTTATTCATTTCATCAAGTTGAAATTGTCGCTTGCAACTTCTTTCAATCCTGAAATTCCGAGAACAACGAAATTAACTTGATACGAAAATGACGGTAGGACAACATGTATTAAACAAATAGACGTTATAAGCCCATTCCCACACGACGACGTTATCAGACGCCTCCTAAAGGAAAACAATTGGGAAAACACTCTGGGAAATGAAGAAATTGCTTTTCACAAGGTTTTCTACCCAGAAAGTTGAAAAATATAAAATTTATTAAACTTTAAGTTGTCGTCTGCTACTCCGTTCAATTTGGGCCAGTGTAAAATTTCGCCGTCTGGAAATGGGTAAAATATGAAATACCTCATTAATCGAACGAGTCATCTGAACACATATAAGAAGGAGGTTTTACTGAGGGGCTTTCCCATCTGTTT
This sequence comes from Fragum fragum, assembly GCA_946902895.1. NCBI lineage: Eukaryota > Metazoa > Mollusca > Bivalvia > Cardiida > Cardiidae > Fragum > Fragum fragum. Next base: position 36,811,837 of record OX336376.1, on the reverse strand, counting down.
AGAAGACGAGTTTGGTAAATTCTGTGTTGTGTTATCAAAAATTATTTTATATTTTATTTACAATATGACCTTGGTTTTCGCGATAAATCTTTAATGTTACTGCAAATTTATCGCCGGATTTAAGATATTGTGAATTGACATCATGGCAGGCATTTCATAGCATCATTTTCCAGTTAACGAAAAGGCGTTACCATAAGCCTTAGCTCATATGTGTAGTTATTACACAAGTATATCGCCTGTGTAATAACAAAAATAATAAATGGGTTTGTTCCTCTCCCGAGCCACAGGTCATATTATAAATTTATGTATTAAATGGCCTTGCTGGCAATAAAGAAAAATCACGGAAAGCTTTGTCTAGCCGAAAAGACCTATTTCACTGAAGGCGTTCTTCGCAAGATTTTTTTTTATAGACACAACATGATTGGAACGAGTATATTACGATTGTCCGTAGTGGGACAGTGTTAGCCAATAATATTTGATCAGATTCCAAACAATTCACGGATCGCTGGTCACGTCCGAGCTCCGACAGGAAGTTTAACTTAGATATATAACGGCGTTGATGTGTTTTCCCAAAATCTATGGCAAGGAACATATAGCAAAAAAGTAAAATGGTAGGTTGGCTATTTAAACGTAACTATACCAGTATCTCCATGAAATATCCGAAATTTCTGACTCGGCTCGGATCCAAAACCAGGTTTTGTATCATAACTATGAAATACTATTCCTTATATAGTTCTTGAGGAGTTGGAATGAATCCTTGATGTTTTTTCGCCGATTACAAGATTGATCGACCGAATTGTTGTCTTATCATTTTGAGGAAGCGATAGTATAACAAATAAATATTGATTTTAATCATTGGAATTATGTGTATTTCCTAAAGTGAGGGGACAATGTCCTGGAGGTTGGATACAACGAAACAGCTCGTGTTATTTCTTCAGTCATGATACGGAAACGTGGGTAGATGCACAGGTAACCACTTTTTAACTTCAATTTCCGTATGTCTTATTTATTTAAGAAATGTAGACAATTTTATTTGTTTTCATTGTGGTGTGAACCTAAAAACACAATCAGGCTGTTTGAATACGTGAAGCGGATTCATACACTGATTTGTTTAAGTCTTTCGGTTCATACCTCAATGAAAACGAAAAATATTCTCTTCATTTCCTATGATTTGATGTCACCGAGCAAAACAAAGCAAACACTTAACTAGTTTTGAGTAAAATTTTATGGATCTTCTTTATGCCCAAGCACACAAAATAGTTGCATGCACAATATGTTGTTCATGAAAGTATGAACGCACCCCAAAAAGAATTTAGCCAATTAAACACTTTCATCTTCATGTAGCTATGTATGTTCTGTTCTGTTCTGTATTCACGACACCAAAATTGAACTAAATGTATTTATCACACTAACATTGAACTTCATGTATTTATCTTTCTTTTCTTCGATAGGTTAACAATCAAACCATTGAATATTGTTAACCCTTGTCATGCTGAACCCGGAATATTCCTATTTTGGCAGGAGGTATAGACAAAGATAAGCCTGCACACAAGTGCAGTCTGATCTTAGTCCACACATCTTGCTTTTCCCTTTTCTGCCAGATTTGTTTAAATTATCAATTTTCAAAAGAAATATTGACCCTTATTAAGACATTCCAGTACTGTCAGTCCTTTGATTTAAAGCAATTCTGTATAGGATTTTTAATTCAGCATGACAAGGGTTAAAACTACAAATACAAAGTCATCCGTTTGACGTTAAAACATCGCGTTTGATAATGAGATCGATTTAATTAAGTTCTTTACAAGAAGCTAATGCTTTCCATTTCTAATCTAAGCCCGAGATAATAAAACTTTTTCGTACTCAATTGACAATTTACCCAAAATTCGATTCGAAATAATGGATGTATATTTGCTTCAATACTACCTCAAATGCGTTTAAATGAAACATTGTATTTGTAAATAATAATTTATAGCACAAATTCTACTTTTAACATTGAAACACAACATTTATTTAAGCTCAAAGTTTGAGTAAATTCTCGACTGAGTACGATAATAGTTTTATAACCTCGATAAATGTGATACTAAAAATAGCCTTTTCTAGGGAAACACCACCACATATGATTGGACTTGATCATGTGAATCAAGTAAGGATAGCCATTCGGTCATCGATGAAATTATTTCTCGTTTGTCGAAAAAATTTCAAAACTACATCTTTTTCTGAGCTGAAGTTACGATGTCTCGCTCTCCCAAAGACGAACTGTTCAAGTAGTTTATGTACTCTGACTATTTTCTGACAGGTTCTGTGCAAGTCTGTTGAATCTCATTTGGTAACAATCGAAACGGAAGAAGAGAATTTATTTTTACTGTCTAGAGTGCACTGTAAGTAAAATTTATTTCTCAATTGGTGTTTTTTTGTTGTTATTTTCTGTTCACAGCATCAATCCTCCAATTATCATTGACAACACCGTTTAACCCATTTCCCCCCCCCCCCTTTTTTTTAATTTTCGACTGGTCCAAGATGAAAGATGTCGCAGACGAAAGTGAAAATTTGATGCAATTTGATATGAAACCATCCTATGTAGTAGAAAATATTGTGGGAAAAGGAGAAATTGCTTGTGACAAGCAATTTCTTCTTTTTCCACAATGTTTTCTCAAGTATAAAATCACAACGACGTTAAATCCGGGGTTTAAATAGGAAAGGTTTAAGTGCTTATATGCCTATGCTTTGCCTTTTGAGACCATCTCTGGGTTGAATTATTCTTTTTAGAAGAATATGAATAAGTATTTTCAAACTCCCATAACTCCAATATATTAGTGTCTTTTTAGTCAGAATGCAACATTTTGATTTCCATTTTCACCCTTTCCTTTTTTTAATTTTAGACTAGTCCAGCATGATTTGAGATGTACAAATATTTAATCTTTTCCTGTTTTGCAGGCGACAATTAAAATAGCATTTGATTTGAAAATAATCATTCAACAGTATTGAAAATATTGTGGAAAAGAAGAAATTGCTTGTCACAAGCAATTTCTTCTTTTTCTACATTTTTTTGTTAATTATAAAATCACAGTGACGTTAAAACCAGGGATTGAACAGGAATTGAATAAAGTTGTAGAGATATAGATTAAAAATACTGTTAACGACAAAATATCTAAAACAATAATAATTATACAATAATAATAATTTCATTGGAAGATATCTAATTGCCGACATCGTCCATAAGATCAATTTCCTGATTCACTCTTGCGCAGAAATTTCTTCATTTTCATCATCTTTATTTCGATGTCTATCTCTCCCCCCCCCCCCCTTTCTTCTGTCTGAAAACCCTAGCAGCTAGGCACGATATCTTATTTAAAGAAATATGAATATTTTCTTTAAGATGGGTCCAGCTTTAAAGACAATAGAGCGTGGATAGGTTTGAATGATATTTTTGAGGAAGGCAATTGGATATGGGACAATACAAGGACCTCACTGCAGGGGTTCAGCAACTGGAGTCCAGGGGAACCATCTAACGATCGAGATGATGAGAACTGCGCATGCGTACAGGATACCGGAAACTGGAACGACATTCCATGTCACAACACTGTTCACTATGTTCAGTTTGTGAAAGGGATATGAAGTAAGGATTCTTAATTGACCAATCGCTGGCCCCCGCCGACATACTCCGTTGTCCCCGCCCATTGACTTCGACAAAAACTTCCTTTTCGATATAACGGCGTTATGAAAAAAGTAAAATGGTTGGTTGGTGACCTAAACGTATTAACTACAACTTGAATAAGCTGTACTTACAACGTTTTAGTCACCAAGCCAACAAAATGCCTAACAAAAAAGCCTCCTATGTCGGAATCACTTCTGCTCAAAATGAACGTTTCTATTGGTTGACTAATTATTTGATTGACAGCCGCGATTGGTCGGTTTTCATGGGTACATTAGATTCAATTTAACACGATCTTGACTGGAGACATTTCAATAAGTTAAAATTCGACCGGTATGGCGCGCGGTGCATTCGGAACTCGCTCAGTTAATATCTATTGCGCGAAAATATCAAACTCATTATCTTTGCTTAACATTTCGCACTACAGTTAAAGCGCAACTGACTAGAAGGCTACCGTCCAATAGTATGAATTCGAGATTCACACGTATCGTATTTTCCTATTGATATATATATTTGGCACTTTTTTTCTTCAATTGGTCTAGATCTACTTTTGAAACTCTAGTCCGATTTATCTTTCATGAACTGTACCTCTAAACTAGTGTTTTACCTCTTCGATTTAAATAACACGAACTCACACGAAACAATAACAGATAACGAAATCCATGATGGTGGTCGGCACTGCGTGACATATGTGAGTGAAAATAACATTTTGTAAACTAGGAGCAAAATATAATAATATTAATAGTAATAATGAGAATGATAATAAATACTGGAAAAAGAATAGAATTCGCAACTTTTTTTGATCGCCTCACCCATTCCAACTCAATCCCTCTTTTTTACGCCCCTTGAGAAAAAAGCTTTGGAAAACATTGTGGAAAATGAAGAAATTGCTTGTATCAAGCAATTTCTTCATTATCCACAATCTTTTCTACCCAAAAAGACGAAAATTCAAAATTCCATCAACTTGAAATTGTCGTCTGCAGCTTCTTTCAATTTGGACCAGTCTAAAATTTTGCTGTGTTGGAATGGGTTAATCGACCACTACTATTAAGTGGCCACAATCGAAATCTCCTTTTCAACATCAAAAGCTTTCATAAGAAGTGGTCATATTTGTTAACACTTTCCCACACAATGACGCCTTTTGAATACCCTCAAGAAGAACAATTGAGAAAACATTGTGTAAAATGAAGACATTGGTAATGAAGAAATTGCTTGTAACAAGCAATTGGTTCATTTTACACAATGTTTTCTACCTGGAAAGTTGCAAAAATCTTAAATTTCATCAACTTCGCATTGTCATCTGCAACTTCTTTCAATTTGGACCATTTCCAAATTTTGCCATCTGGTAAAGGGTTAAAAGCATGTAATACACAAATTTGGCATTGTTGAAACACCGAAATCTTTCGCTTTCAAGCTCAAAGTACAGATGTACAAATTAGGCAGTCGAAGTATGTATAAAGTTAGACCACGAATGAAGTGGCTTGGCAAATCAGAGAGCGGTATTTCAAAACTACCATTAATAATAATCTTCAGTTCCCACAATTGTGTAGATAATAACAAAATACACAATTTACAAAGCAAATACAAATATACAGTTTGAAGCATAAAGGTGAGGAGGTACAAGAGAGAAGATATGGACGAAGAGAAGTCAAACAAATATGTGAGAAGCACATGTTGTTATCATGGCCAATTGTCGTCACTAAGCCGTTAATACAACTCAACTTAAGCTTTACTAAGCAGAAGTCACGATGTCTTGGAGAATAAAAAAAAGGTGCGGAAATTATTTAGCCTTCAAAGCAAAGCACACATACACACACGCGCAAAAAAACCCAAAACACACACACACATACACAAACCAAACTCCCCGGTAGTAAAACTTTTCCCGATACGAAAAGAAAAGGGATTAAATAAGGATACACTAGTTTAAAATTAACCTGCAAAACGAAATCTTAGATCAGTCCAAGTTAAATTTCAATTTCGATTCTTCTTCCAGATTAAGGCCCTTTTCGACTGGGACCAACGTTCCTACCATTTTAACCCATTCCCACACGGCAAAATTTTAGACTGGTCCAAACTGAAAGCAGCTGCAGACGACAATTTCAAGTTTATTGAATTTTAATTTTTTTTCGGCTTTTGGGAAAGAAAACATTGTGGACAATAAAGAAATTGCTTTATACAAGCAATTTCTTTATTTTCCACAATGTTTTCCTAAGCTTCTTTCTTGAGGGGCGTAAAAAGGAGGGCTTGTTTGGGAATGGGTTAACTGAAGTTCAAGTCGAACTGGTATAGAAGCTACCAAAATGACGTCATTTAACCTTTACCCCCCTTCTGAACTGTTTTATGATTGGTTGAATTAATTGAGGAAATCAGATTAAATCTACTATAGCAGTTTGGAGTTATAACCAGCCGAAAAAGGCCTTAGTCTCTAACAGAACAGAACAGAAGAAAACTTTTATTTACATCCAACAAATGGATAAGGCATTGTTACCGGTTTTTAAAGAAATACTAATTATTATGGCCGATACGTTTATTGTTTAAGCTTTTGCGTTTTGACACATTAACCCATTACCAGACGTCAACATTTTAGACTGGTCAAAATTGAAAGAAATTTCAGCCGAACATATTTAATTGAGGGAATTTTGAAAATCTCAGTGTTTTGGGGTGGAAAACATTGTGGACCTGAAGAAATTGCTTGTAACAAGCAATTTCGTCATTTTCCACAATGTTTTCTAAAGCATTTTTCTTGAGGGGCGTCCAAAAGCGTCATTGAGTGAGAATGTGTTAACACTTTCCGAGAAACACGGTTTTCAATCCACAAAAATCTACTATTGGCCAGAGTTGGATCATCCATTAGGCATGACAGGAAGCAACTAGGGGTATTTCACCTATGTTAACGGAGAATCATCTTATGTAATAAATCATTCTTTACGGATTTGAAAAAAAATACGTTCATATAGTTAACAATCAAATGTACGTTGACAAACTGAATAACATGCAATTTCGTACGGAGAATTCAAATCTAAAGAATGATCATAACAAATGAAACGAACATCTGAGTAAAATGTATCTAGATTTAGACCACATATGTAGTGAATCGGGAATAATATATATAGAAGCCCCCATACCGTCCCGATATGACAGATTAAGTGCAAGGACTAAGGCTAAATGATTAATAACACTGGCTCCATGTTGTTTAAAATGATTGATAACAGTTGAGGTATGTTCTTTAAAATGCTTGTAGCCGCCGTCATAACGCAGTCGGTAGCGCGTCAGACTCGTAATCTTCAATAATGGGATGTCATGGGTTCGATCCCCGGCGGCGGCACATATCCTTTCCGATATTTGTCTCTCACCAATTGGTGGATAATCGTTAACCTAAGTGGGATAGCAGCCGGAGGCTAGGAGAGGATGTAGAGGTAGTACTGTTGTGAGAAATACCAGGAATCCACTGTTAGGTGCTCCAGCCGCTGAAATATGACTGAAATACTGTTGAAAGTTGCGTTAAACCCCATTCAATCAATCATTTAAAATGTGTGCTCCTAGTGTATCGCGCAATCACATAGGAACTCCATCAATAACACCTGTTGACAATTAATAAAACGCATTACGAAACAACAAAATATTAGACTGGTCCAAATTCAAAGAAGCTGCAGACAACAATTTCAAGTAGATTTTTTTATTTGTTTGTTTTAAATCTTTGTCTTTTTGGGTAGAAATCATTGTGGATAATAAAGAAATTGCTTGTAACAAGCAATTTCTTCTTTTTACACAGTGTTTTCCATTTTTAATATTGAGTGGAGTCTAAAAGCGTCATTGTGTGGGAATGGGTTGATATTTGGGTCAGTCCGGGGAACGAAGGTTGATATTTCACGTTTACCATTTGACCTGTATGGATTTAAGCTTAAATAATTAGCTTCAAATTCTTCCCTTTTGCGATATTTATACTGGAATTAAAGAAACATAGTGACTATCTTAAACTCAGGACATTATTCCGATAGGATGGTTTTAAATTACACTTACATTTGTATTTGTTACTTTCCCTCTTTGTACGTCGAACAAATTCTCAGTTCTGAACAAAAGCAAAAGTTTTGAACTAAAGGGTTGTATTTCTAAATATTGACGGGTCAGTTCTGCCGGCAATAAGCTCGCTGGAGTCTTGATTTCGAAAACCGGCACGACCAAAATTGCTCATGACAGTTAAAAATAGTCATGCAGGAATTAGAGCGAACGGATATCAAGCACAATCCACATAGTTCATTTGGTACTTTGATTTTAAGAGCATTATTTCTTTCTTTTTCAGTTCGATAGAGATTATCGGATAGTCCATCAATTTACAATTTTTACACCTGAAAGGAGCGACATCAACAGTACCAATTCTCTTTTTTTTTCGACGGTCTTTGTTAAAATAAGTAATAAAAGAAATATTTTATCTGATCATTTTTTTTGTATATTTCATATATGATATTTTCCATACCATTACATAATATTTGTAAATGCTGATATGAAAACGCACAGGCTCATATTCAAACCATACGTGCTACGCACGTAGTTTCTAAATATGAAGATAATAGATTTTTTTAACTTTATGTTCAGGAGATGAAGGGAGTTTTTTTTTTACATGGAGGTGTGAAACGAAAAAACTAATCAAAGTGTATGAATCCGCGAAGCACACATGTCGATAGCTTAGTGTTTAAACATCATAAGTGTCTATACTTTGTATCGAAACTTATGATTTTTTTTTTGCACTAAGCCCACGATATGGCACATGGCCCATTATAATAAAACGTTGAATCAAATTATGTTGACAACGCTGGTTTATTCAATATCGGTTTATTATCCCCCGCCGTTTCTGCGATGGGTCTCCGTCCGTCATTCCGTCATTCCGTTATTCCGTAAATCCGTTATTCCGTCATTCCGTAAATAATCTTGTCTAAAAAATGCTATCAAGCAGTGCACAAGAACTACCACTCTTCCTTGCATAACTTTGGAGTCATTGCCCTTTGTTATTTTAAACACGTAGATTTTGTCCGGGGCATATAGGTGGATAGATCTCATTGAGAAGAAGTGCGGTGTACAAGGATTATAACTCTTGCTTGAATATTTTTGGAGTTATTGCCCTTTGTTATTTGAAAGACCGGGGCATATCTCCTTTAGTATAAATGCTATCAACATGAAACTTCACAGGTGGATAATTCTCATAAGGGAGAAGTGCAGTGCACAAGAACCACAACTCTTGCTTGCATAATTTTGGAGTAATTGCCCTTTGTTGTTTTAAAGACTAAGATTTTGTTCGGAGGATATCTCTGAAAGTATAATAGCTATCAACTTGAAACCTCATAGGTGGATAGATCGCATTGAGGAAAAGTGCAGTGCACAAGACCCACAACTCTTCTGTGCATAATTTTGGAGTTATTGCACTTTGATGTTTTAAATACTTAGATTTTGTCAAGAGCATATCTCTGAAAATATAAAAGCTATTAACTTGAAACGTCATAGGTGGATAGATCTCATCGAGGAGAATTGCAGTGCACAAGAATCAGAACTTTTACTTGCACAATTTTGGAGTTATTGCCCTTAATTGTTTTTAAGACTTAGATTTTGTCAAGAACATATCTCTAAAAGTATAATAGCTATTATCGAACTCATTGACGAGACATGCAGTGCACAAGAAGCCTAAATCTTACTGGCTTCAGTTTACTATCAAGCTTTTACGGCTGGGGATGGCCATGTCCGACATGGCTCTAGTAAATATTATATTCAGAAAGTATGGATGACTTACTGCTACTTTATTTTTTATGCTATAAAAGGATGTTTTGTATGATGTTTATAACACAGCCCCAAAGGTTGCCTTAAAGATTCATGGTTAATTTATGCTGTTTCGAATTTGATATTTGCTTCAAAATCCCTTCCTGTGTTAACATCGGTAGCAGTAACAGCTAGTTCAGTCCCTCCATATATCATCGTTACTTGTACATTTCTTGACATCTCGCCAGTGGTGTCTGGCATGTCCACGAGGATCTTTCCGATCTGTTTGCAACCTTCATCTGTTGTATACTTTGGTTCTTTTCTTGTTGAAGCAAATATAGCCAGTGACATTTGTTTTTGACCAAAATGCATAGGGAAGTATTCTCTGACTGGTTGCCTCTCTTTAAGAACTACTGTCTGGTCTTTGCATACGTGAATACTAAATATATCTTTACAATAATCTGTACCGTCATCTTTGTTTGTCCAGCGTTTTAGCTCGTCGTGGGTATTTTGGTCAAACAATGAATTTGTCTGAATCCCGTACGTCTGCCTACTAACACGACTTCTGAAGATAAAAGGATCGTGGCCAAATAGAACAGCACCACATAGCACTGCTCGAAAAGGAGATGTTGGAACAAACACCTGAATACTCGGAAATTCTTTTTGGATTTCTGTTTTAACACTTTCAACCACGATCGGTGACTGTGCGAATCCGCCAACAAGTATTACAGTGCGAATTCCAGAAGCGTTTTTGTTTTTTAGATTTTCTATGATAGTTGAGACTACCCTTTTTACTGTTTCCTTGAAAAGTATTTCACGGACATATTTCGAACTGAACTGGAACTTCCCTTTTTGCGAATTGAAGTAATTGGTCGCCACATCTGTATTTTTCAGAGAAAGTGTTCCATTCATTAACCTCATTTGCATATCTAAAGGTATCGTTAGTGTAATATATTCATCTCGTTCCTCATCCGTTGCTATTGATACCTTTATTTTTTCGAAATCATCTTCCATATTGAGGAGAGCCTCTGCATTCTTTTCGTTAAAGGTATCATACCAACTTCCTCCGTCTAGAATATCGACACAGGCCTGAAAGAATGCATCGTTGATATTTTGTCCACCCACTAAATTGCCATTTCCAGAACAAAGCTCGTTTAGAGAACCTTCAGATGACACTTCTACCGTTGATATATCCGCAGTTCCACCTGGAAGACAAATGCCTGACTAAATTAACTCTTGTCATTGTGAATAAAATCCCTTTTGAATACGCACTAAAAACAAAGCCCTGACAGCAATGGAAGTACTATTCAAGCGTCAAAATTCATTTGGAAATTCAATTTTATAAACAAATCTTGGTTATAGGAGTCAAACAGGAGTTGTAGATAAAGATAAGACTGCACGTATGTGCAGGCTGCTGTTTGTTTATACCTCCTGTCCTTAATAGGAATATTCCGGGTTAAGCATTACTAGGATTAAAACTCATTTAAATTTTTTCTACTGAAAAATTCATCGGATGATCGAAAGTTACACATGAAAGCAAAAGTCCAAAACAAAAGATGCTTCTCGGAGGAAAGTAGAGTTGCCAAAAACTGACATAATTATACCCTAACTATGGCCTTGTTACTTCCAGAATAGATGCAGCACCGATTAACGGAGCGCTTGTCACTCAAAACTGGACTTTCGACTGACGTTATAAACGACAACAATTTGTAAGATGAATTTAATATGAAAGGTACATTGTTGAATGGTGGCATTCAAGGCTTTATTAAGCGATAATTACGACACCAAACCAACAAAATGGTGAAATATTTCTAGTCCGGTCTATATTTACTCAATTGGTCAATCGAGTTTTTTTATTATTATAATCAACGGTAGTGCTAGCATTATAGATATAATGTTCTACTTCCCGTTAGGTGCCACAAGCCCATTCGCCTTCTAGTTTTTGATGGGTTCGATCCCCGGCGGCACATATTCTTTCCGACATTTGTCTCTCAACAATGGGTGGATAATCGTAAGCCAAAGTGGGATAGCAGCTGGAGACTAGGAAAGGATGTAGTGGTAGTACTGGTGTCAGAAATAACAGGAATCCATTGTTGGGTGCTCCAGCCGCGTGATATGACTGAAATACTATTAAAAGCGGCGTAAAACCCAATTAAATCAATATACTTTTATATTTCTTTTAAACCAAATAATCCGCGAAGTAAAATATCCTTGATAAAACTCGAAATCACACACTCATACAATCTAAACAACGTATACGTTCGCACAGAAATCTAGTTCCTATCTAGTTCCTATGTTAATTCAGAGGCTTATTCTCCAAAAACATTTGACGCGTGATAAATAGACTGATCGCTGTCAGGAATTTCCATTCAATTTTTATCAGCGTTGATTTGAAAAAAAATGACCAATCGCGGCTGCCAATCAAGGAATAAATTGACCAATCAAATAGTTTATTTAGCCCGGACCTGACCTTATCAACTCCAAAATTGGCCGCCATTTTGTTTACCTTTATTGTTGGTTTAGCGACATAAACGTCGTAACAACAGCTTATACAAGCTGTAGTTACGACGTTTAGGTCACCAACGAACCATTTTGCTTTTTTGTTACATGCTACTGGCAATAAATTTTGCAATATAATGCTGTTAAAAATCGAAGCGGAACTTCCTGTCGGAGTTAATGGGTTCGGCTTAGGTAGTCAGTGGGCGGGGCCAGCGATTGGTCAGTTATGGCCAGTAACATATAGCAAAAAGTATAGTGAATAGTTTGCAACCTGAATCTCATAACTTCCGGTCTAAATGACCGATTTGAGTGGTAGATCCATTTTTTTTACCGGATTCGTCAATTACTGCTTTGAAGTGTGTTCAAAATCTTAAAGAGCGCCTATCAATATTCGCATTCATTGACACGGCCCAGTTTGAATACCTACGCTTATTCCCTCAACAGCTTGCAAGTTTATTCAAAGATTTTAAACCTTTCCCGTTTTTCAAAATTTTTGACAGGTCCATTTTGAAAGAATTTAAAGACAATTATTATGAGTGGGTGCAATTTTAAAAAGTACCTAGTCTACAGGTTAGAAAATTGTGTGGGAAAAGAAGAAAGTGCTTTTTCTTTCCCCACAATGTTTTCTCAAGTATGAAATCACGGGGACATAAAAACCTGGGCCCGAGGTTATAAAACTTTTTAAAGAAAGACTCAGCTGAGAATCGTTCTCATTCTCAAATCCTCAAGAATTTACTCCCTTGAGAATGACAGCGAAATCGGGATTATAAACGTCGTTGAGAACGTACTCAACAGAGAATGATTTTAGCACGATTAAACCAGTCTACATATATTTCTTATACTGGATGTAAGCGGCAAAGTTAAGTTTCTAATGAAAACAATATGGCGGTCAAGCTGTCACTTCGACGAAGTTAACCAAGAAAAAGGAGCTGCTCTGTATCCAAGATGATCTTTTTATGCCTTAAACTTAGTAAATGTCGGCTTTAAAATCACAAATGCAACTGTACGGACGGAGACGGCCGAAAGTATGGCAGGTATTTTGAGTAGGTATTGCGATATTTCCCTCAATTCTTGAGTATGCATTAGTCGCGCACCTAACTCGCAAGGCCGTCCAAACTTAGATAATTTCTCATTTTCCCACAATGCTTCCGCTGAGCATATTTCTTAAGGGTTTCAAAGAGAGCCATTTTGTGGTAAATGCAGTCACAATACATAGCCTTGAAGTTGGTGTTAACACTGGCCAGGTGTGAACTCTTTACAAGAGTTGACAGTCAAAATTTTAGACTGTTTCAAATAATAAACAAATCTAAATAGCAGATGACAAGTGAAACAATGAATGCAGCTTAAAAAGTCGGGAGATGAAACTTGTTTAGGAGGAATCATATGAGACTAATTATAAATAACTTTTCATGCATTCATGAACCACTGCAGTTGTACATGACTTTCATCTAATACATATTGCTCTCTATTACTTCTAACCAGCAATCCCAACCAGTATTCTGTTCATTTAACAATTTGAAGAGGTATTTTTTTTAACTCTTGGGAAGACTTTATAACCTTTTCAAGCCAACACTTTTTCTTCAAACTCTTTTGTTCCTGCATTAGCAATGTTCAAAGCACCCTTTTTCAAAATATTAATTTTATTGGTGATGCTTACTCCAAATTCCTATCTACCTTAAATTCTCCAGACAGAGAGTGATCACATGAGCATATGATTCAATTGAACAGACACTAACTTGTAAAATGTATTTTCTCCTTTTCTCACAATGTTTTCCATCCTTATAGTACTTTTCACCAAATTTTTGTGCAATTTGAAATGCTTTCTGCAACTTCTTTCAAATTAGACCAGTCTAGAATTTTTTGTCTGGTAATGGGTTGATTAGCTTTATTTTGGTCTGTTATTGAGCAATGCCTGATCAGTAATTTTGGGGTTGTAATTTCTAACTGCAGCCTGGCCAATATTTTCATAAGTCATGGCAACAAACCGATTGGGGCAAACATTGCAAGAAAATGAGAAATTGTTTGTTAAAAGCATTTTCTCCTTGTCTCACAAAGATTTCAACACTAATTCGAAGTTATTTTTCAATTTATGTACACTTTGAGATATTGTCTGCAACTCTTTTCAATTTGGACCAGTGAGATAAATGGATTAAACCCCATAACATTAATTCAACTAGGTTTCTCTGACTTTTGAACTTGAAAGATTTATTCCTTTTTGCAAATGTATGTTTATTAGTATGTTGACTCTTGCAAGTAAATCAATGTGTCTTTATAAATTGCAGCCCAAATCAAAACAGCTCAGAAGTGGATGCATTTGACAAATTAATCAGTATGCAGGGCTACATTTCCAGTGCATTTCTTCGTGTAGTCTCACTTATGCCTCCAGTGGTGAGCATTTACATAAAAGTATGAAAATAAAAGTGAAATAAAGGATTTAAACCAATATATTATTTTCCTAAGATGACAAGTTTTTTTTTCAAGATTGATAGAGTATTTGTTACAGAGTTACACCATTTCATAATTTCAGACAAAAAAAAGAGAAAAAAGCTTTGAAAAATATGAAGCAATCTTCTTTTACCAATATGCTACAATTTGCAGCTACAAAATATCACATGTTTTGAATACTAGTCTGCAAGTTCTTTCAATTTGGATATGTCTAAAAGTATGTTCTGTCAGTTAAATGTTTACTGAAATTATTTCAAATCACCAATGATAATTTTGAATGTGACATGCCTTATATCAAACATGATCAGATTGCAGCAATAGCACAACTCTGCTTTTTTCAGTTTTTGTATGTAAAATGGTCATTCTACCCTACCAGAGTATAGCAGAACACCAATACCAGTCCTGATTCACCTTTAGAAGGTTCCATTTCAGTTTCTTTCCTGAATTCTTAGATGGCCCCCATTTTGATTTGTTTTATCAAACTTTTTTTCAAGATAAAGAAACAAGTTATAGGACTATTTTCAGTTTATTGGTAATCAATTGAGATTTGAGAAAACTAGAGAAACTACATGGTTCTTTTGTCGTTCCTTCTTTACTATGGCTACTACATGTTGCATCTATCATTATTTGGTATTTTCTTTTATTTTCACAGATTGGTGCTGGGAGGAAAAGACAACACCTATCTGAAAATGTCATCTTACAAGAAAACCTAAATCAAGTGGTCATCTTGTGGTCATTAAAAATACAGATATTTTAATTCTAGCAAACTAAATAAGCACAATTTATATTTGATTGACATCCCCCCTCCCAGATCACTAACCTGGCCCCTAACATCTGACATGGCAGTTCAACTGAGATATCAAACAATATTAGTTTGCCTAATGTATGGTCAGTGACATAAAACAGCAAATTGTTGATTAGCAACTTAAACACCATGTCTACAGCTTATTTGAATTGTAGTTACACTGTTTAAGCAGCAAAATCAACAAGAACACTTAAAACAAATGTTGAACTTTTAAATTCACTTCCGGTCTAAATGAAGATATGATTGGTCAATCAATTTCTTATTGACAGTAGCAATTCTTTCCAAATAAGGTTTCAAGGACTGATTATGCTAAACAAGTAATTGGTTCTTATATAATATGAGGTACTATTTAGTAAGAACTGAAAAAAAAAAACCACAATGAATGTCAGTGTCACACGAAAAGGGACAATCACTGGTAGTGCAAAAAGTACTCTGCACAGACTGTCCAGAGTAGAAACTTCCATATTTTAGCAGATTTTCTGAATATAGAATTGTCATTATGACAATTAAAATTCTTTTACAAATAACTAGCCCTTATTGACCTGTGCTGCATCTTTTTTTGTCTTTTTTTTAAATATTTGTTCTACTGATTCCTGGGTGGTTCCTTATGTGTGATAGGTCGCTTATTTCATTAGCTTAATTTTGGAAACAGTTATTGTTGCCAGAACTAAGAGCAAAATTTTCTTTCTCTGACATAATTCACATTTATTACCTAGTAATAATGATTTTGAACATGATTAGATAAATTAGAGAATGAAAGCATGCCTACACATTTTTAAAATTGTATGTTTGATTACATGTTTATACAAATATCTAAACCATGGCAATGGAATCAAGATCTATGACAACTTTCACTGGGAAAAATTAAATCTTGTGAAAAAGGAAATTGTCTTGGGTATACCATATGGTTCATTTCACCCAGTGTTGTATTTCCTGTGCCTTTCAGGTTAGGTCAAATTAGAATTACATGTAAAATCAAATTGATACTTCAACTTGTGTCAATCATACTATTCTGAAAAGTAAGCCTAATATATTATTCAGACTGATCCACTACAGGTGACAGGGGTCTTGCATGGGTCAGTATTAAAGCCAAAGGTCTCATGATCTGAGAAAAATCAAATGTTGAGCAAAGGGTTTGAATATAAGTTGCACCACTGCTCACATGGTTATGTAATATTGGGCAAGCCATTTCAAAAATGTTGATAATTGGGTAAGGGCATTTTAACTGTTTAATCCATTCCCACTCGATCCCATTATTTCTATGCTCCCCAAGAAGAATATCTTAGAAAAACATAGTAGACAATGGAGAAATAGCTTCTAACAACCAATTTCTTCATTGTCCACAATATGTTGCAATTGAGTTTGATATTTCCTTTCTATTTATTGTCTGACATAGTTCACTACCAAAAATGTATTAATGTACATTAAAACTGTTCTACTGTTTAGCTTGCTTTTCCCCTCTTTTCTTATCATCTTGCTTGAGTTTCCAAAAAAGACTAGGCCTTCTTCCCAAATCTCAGGAGGAAAAGCACATAGATAGATGATCCTTGCTGTGATATAATTGAAAAATCATTCAAAGCTTCATCAAATCGAAATGTTAAAATTTCAAACTGGTCCAATATGATAAAGGCCACTTTTCAAATAGAATCCATATGGATGACCAAGTGTCATTTAAGGTTGAAATCATTTAGGGTTGAAAACATTTAGAGGGAAAGGAGAAATTGCTTGATAGTCAATTTCTCCTTTTTAAAAATGGTTTCCATGGTTATCATTCTTGGGTGCCTTGAATGAAGGATTGTGTGGTAATTGGAAATTTGCTAATTTCAAATACAAAAAGTCTGTATTGCTAAATCTTTCATGAAAACCCTTTTTTCCACATTACCATTGTAAATTATCTGGCTATTGTACAGCAGTTCAAAAGGCCTTGAAATCATATTTCAAGAGAATAATTTTTCTATAAATATGATTCCAAGCCCTTTTGAAATTTCATTTTTTAAATAACTCTCGTCTTAATTGGGATATGATGAAGAGTTGTGGTATTCTCCGTGGACCATTGTACATGCAAAAACTAGCCAAATAAACTGGCCCTCACTTTACAAAGTGTCAACACTTGCTATCACTTGGTTGAATCACTCCTAACAGTTGAGCTGAGGACTGGTGTGTGTATTTTTGTCAGTTGTTGAATGGATCTTCCACAACAAACAGAAAAGTTGATAAAAATCTTTATTGGCTAATGACATTCCTTGCACTTTTACCTCCCTTCTGTTGGATACTGAAAATTTAGTGTTTGCATGAGCACATTGATAGTCATCCGATGGCATTTCAATGTTTGATATGGTTTTGGAATTTGAAAGTTTCATCGTCAACAATGTGATGCCTCTGATAGTGCAGTAACCCAGTCAGTAAGATTAATACGTGGCAAATACCATTATGGGGAGTAGAGTGGCAAATACTGCAGCAGAAAGTGTCCGCATAGTAGAACACCTGAAACAAAAAATACAGAATGAGTGAGATATCTTTGTGAGAATAATTTTGATTGGTTGGAAGCAACACAAGATTTGTACAGCTTTCAAATATTGTTTACATTACTGTATACATGAAGGATAGTTGACCACACTCACTGACCACAGACATGGCAGGTTGACTAAGGTCGTTATTTTGTAAAATATGTGGTCAGGAACATAAGATAAAGGCAAATCATTGGTTTTGGACATCAGTGCCATAACTGTAGCTTGAATTAATCATAGCTAGCAACTTTTAAGTCAACAAACCTAAAAAAAAAAAAAAACTATATATAAATGTCAGACTTCAAAGAGTCTTGATAGAGAGCAGTTTAGATGGAATTGGTTCACCAGTCTAGAAAAGTTCTTGTGAATTGGTTTCAATTCTGACAGGTATCACCTATGGTCTGTCATACAAATGTTCCCTTCTATATTTAATCAGCTGGCCAATCCGGATTAATGGAACAAATGGATAGATTTATCCGACTTGTGCCTTCGTAGATTAGCATAGTGAGAAGTCAAGTGTTTCCGTTTCAAATTTCTGTTCATTACAACCAAAGAGATGATGGTCCAGAGTTCAATGATGGTTTTTTTACCCCACCCTCTGAAACATCAAGTATTTTTTAGGTAAAATCAGTATGAACCGAAAAATGACATAAACTGAAAAAAGAAACCACCGGGAGTTATGAAAGCGTCTTAAAAGCGGAGAGATAGAAGGATCTACTTACATGAATTGATTTTAAATGTTCGAGCACAGAAAACTTCCGGGTTGTAAGCTAAAGGGCGGCTTGATTAAATTATCATTTTAGACATTTATTAGACTATCGACTGCACATTTAGGCGTTTAAACAATTGATTTGCAATCAAACTTTCGTCGAGAAGTCGTTTATTATCAAACAAAAGACAAAATCACTATGTTTAAGCTTGTAAAATCGAACGATTTGTGGATTCGTGTTACGCGTGAAAATACTAATCAAAGCTCTCCTTTAGACTTTTTAGACTGGAAGTTAACCGGTTCGTCGAGAAATATGCTTCAAATAACCTTTATTTATCCCTTTTCCTTCCAAAGAAATTTTCAGTCGAGCTAAAATGATTGTCGGCCATCTTGAATCGACTTTGAGAACGCGTTGAGCATGCCCCCTACCAGACTCAAATTTTCGTTCTCAACGACGGTTTTCTTACTCAAGTTGAGAACGTTCTCAGTCTCAAATTTTTTATAATCTCCGTTTTTTGAGAAATTCTCAACTTTGAGTAAAATTCTCAATTTGAGTCTGAGAATGAGCTTGAGAAAGTTTTATAACCTCGGGCCCAGATATTGAATAGGAAATGGTTAAATTCCATTTCTTACCAATAATGCACATTTATTATATAGTCATGTTATTTCATCGAAGTGGAAAGGGTTAAGGAAGCGAGTCTCGACCGACCGTCATCTTGAAAAATAATTATTATATTGAAAATAAAATTGATAAATAAAAAACAAAGAAAAACTACGGTTAAGGATCTTGTAGGAAAGCATTCAATATGCCGTGTATCGAACTTTTGGACAAGTGAATTTCTACTGATCAGAGGGCGACAATTTCCTTTGCAATATTAGCCGTACAATGAGAATTTATATGCCTTTAATTCAAGAAAAAAAAACAAACTATACTCATATCTTAACTTCAATTGATTAACATCAGGAACTGCTTTAAAAGGCGCATGCATTTTCTAACAGTTGATCAATCGCTTGCCCCACCCACTAACTCCTTTTGGCACGCCGACTGACTCCAACAGGAAGTACCGCTTCTATTTTGAACGGCGTTATTTTGCAAAATGTATGACAAGCAGCATGTAACAAAAAAGTCAAATGGTTGGTCGGCGACCTAAACGTCGTAACTACAGTGTATTCAAGCGTTTAAGTCGCCAAACTTACCAAAATGTTTCACACAAATGGCGTCGAATGTTGGATTTCAATTCTTAATTCCGGGATGAATGAAACTTTTGATTGGTCGATAAAAACTTTGATTGACAGCTGCGAATGACCAATTAAATACTGACAGCGCTATTACCAACCCCCTAAATCTGCCGTTAAAAATCGATCTCCAGTGTCTCCAAGGTTGTTCATAGATTTCCTCTCTTCGGTTGGTAGATGGATACAATACAAAGCGGCGGCCTCCGGTTCCATCGCCAACAAGAGTCTCTTCTTGTTGATTCCACTCTAATAAAAGACAATAACAAAAACAGGTATATTAACCCATGTCCCACACACTGCGGCTTTTTCATGCCCCTCAAGAAAAGCCTTCGGGAATACATTGTATAAAATGAAGAATTTGCTTGTCATAAGTAATTTCATCATTTTGCACAATGTTTTCTATCCAGAAAGTTGAAAAGAACTAAAATTTTATATACTTCTAATTGTCGTCTGCGTCGTCTTTGAATTTGGACTAGTATAAAATTTTGTCGTCTTGGAATGGGTTAACATAATCATTCAAGAAGATATTGACATTCTAAAGTGGCCCTTGAACAGATTTACATGAAAATTTGATTTTAGGAAAATCTGCTTTCCCAATAGTAATTAATGTCTTTGCTCGATAAATATTCTTTCTTTCGGTTAATTCTACTTAATTCCTCACTCATATAATTCAATGTGATTTTTGGCTATATCCTACTTTTGAAACATCGGTATTTATCGGATGCGGTCGTTAGTCCTCGGATAATATCGGTATCAACTGAATTGCTAGTGGAAGTCATTGGCGTAAATGATAAACTATAAATAAAGCAATGTTCGGAACAATGGAAAGTCAGCCCGATTAGCTCAGTTTGTAGAGCACTTGACTTCAAACCTGAAGATCACGGTTTCTTTAACTTATGAACAGTCATTTTCATTACAAAATCAGCTTTGTCACCTTTTCTCAAATATCAGAAAGTACTCTTGTCAGATATTTGAAAATTCAGAGCCAATTTCTTTCTTTCGTAATCAGTGTAAGAGCCTTTTTAAGGAGCAATTTAAATATTTCCGTTCTTAGATTGACTTTATGTTTTATATCTGATTCAAAGTTTGCCTATGCACGCTGTATAACCGACCCACGAATATTCATTTACGTCCTTTAAAAGCTGCGCGATTCATGCGATTGTCTTGCAATCAGCGTATCGCCATACTACGACGGACATGATATCGCCTGTATCGTAGAACAGTAAAGAGACAGAAATGAAATACCGCGTTTTGAATTATACACGGCGATATGGTGGCGAAAATTTTGAGTAAGTTAAATTCTCTTTTCCGGTACTATTTGCAAAGTGTCCAAAATGATTCTAAAAATGCCCTTATTTACCTGTATGTATTCTTTTAAGTAGAGAATCAAGCTTGTCACAAATGCTTTAACTTTAGATCAATTGCCCAACCGCTGCCGTCAATCAAGGAATCAATCGACCAATCAAACTGTTTATTCAGCCCGGACCTGATTTATCAACTCCGGCATTGGCTGCCATTTTATTTACCTTTATTGTTGCTTTAGCGACTTAATCGTCGTAACTACAGCTTATTCAAGCTGTAGTTACGACGTTTAGGTCTCAAACCAACCATTTACTTTTTGTTACATGCTACTGGCCATAAGTTTTGCAAAATTAACGCCGTAAAAATCGAGTTGGAACTTCCTGTTGGAGTTAATGGGTGGAGCTTGAGGATCCAATGGGCGGGGCCAGCGATTAGCCAATTTACTTAGCTACAATCTTTAACTCTCCTATATAATTTAGTGCACATATGTTTCGTTAAGAAAATGGTTAATTGACGAAGCCCTGGCCACACCCACTGACCTTCGACATGTAGGTAATAAACAACATTATTTGTTAAACACGTGGTCAGGAGCATAAAATAAAAGGCAAATAGTTGATTGATAACTAAACCTCGGACATACAGTCTAAAAACGTTTAGGTCATCAAATCAGCAAAGTTCAAAGTTTACTTCTCGTCCAAATGAATGATTTGATTGGTGGATTAATTGTTGATAGACAGAGGCGATCTACGAATCAAGATATCTTCGTTATTGAGATATTTCATCATGTCACCATGATAAGCTTAGTTGCCAGAGCGCTCAACTTCAAACCTACTGAGGACGGGTTCGATTCCAGGGCTTATCCAACTGCCAGAGCATTTGTATTTCGGATAAGAGGTGAAGACGGGGCTCTGTGTGACTGTGCGAAACATCGAGGACAGTTAGCCCATTACTAGACGACAATCTTTTAGGAAGGTAAGAATGGAAAAAAAGAGTTGCAGACGGCACTGCAAATGGGATGAAATTTTTTATTGGCGTATCATAAATGGTAGACAGTGTTGTTAGGAGATAGGAAAATGCATTGCTTCCTTTGCAAATTATTTTTATCTTCAGTGCGTAAAAATGTGAGATCATGTAGGGAAAAGTGGATAGTTTCGTCCTAGACCCGTAATTACTAGCCGTCTTCTAGGGGCGTCGCATAAGGGCAAAGGCTAAGATAACGACTATAAGTAAACGAACAAACAGACATATATTGTATCATACTGTACCTCCTCTGCACATCTACGCATGAAGCCTTTAGCAGCGTCAGACCATATTTGTGGAACAGTAATGACCCACAGTATTTTATCCTTGTTTGCATCTTCTGGCAGCTTATGTTTCAAGAAATGTTCCCGCAAAGCTCTGATAAATTTTGTCATGATCACGTCGAAAGGAAGATCTTTTCCATTGTAATCATCAATACGTATGTTTCCCTTGAATTTCTGTAGAAATAGTAAGTCAAGGACATATAAAAGGAGGTTACCACATGTACATATAGTGAACTTAGTACAGCTGTAGTGACACCCAATTTTTGCATAGGCATTAACGGATAATTGGATCTGATTGGTCGAAAAATTCAATTCATACCTCCTTGAACAAGATTTTGAGCACGCAGCCATTTTGTATGCTTCCGCATAAAATAGTTCACTACAAAAAGGTATCAAAATTTGTAAAGTTGTTGAATTTTCGTTCGATGCTATTCGCGTATTCATACAGTGTGATTAGATTTTTCGGTTCATACCTCCATGAAAACAAAAAACTATTCGCTTCATCTCTTAATAAAGTTTTATACAAGCGGGTTTAAAAGTGTATGTTGTCTAATATATTGTATAGGAAAAGCGTTTGCGTTCATTGACACACACAGCCCAATTTCTGCTATAACGGCATCCATTTTCCAACGATCCATGATATTAATTTCCGATTCTCAATTTAGACTTGTCGATAATTTGTTTAACAAATCTTATTATAAAAACAATGTATATATATATATCCACCTATTAAATTGTAAGAAACGAAAAGAATATTCTCTTCATCTCTTAAATGGAATAATAGGGAAAATATCGTTTGATACGTTTTTACATGTATTAACTTACCACTGCTGCTATTACTCGTCATCATCATTAATTTTATCACTATCATAACAGAGTTTACCATTATATGTTCAATTTTATTATCAAATACCATCATACACTAACAATATGTGTATACTGTTCCCCCCCAGGACAGTTTTGAGATCGATCGATGCCAAAGATAAAATATGTGAACCATATGAATTGAAGAATATGTACTTACATCTTGATAAAGAAGAAGTTTGAATCCTTTGAAAAAATACCAATTTTCGGCAGTCTGTCCTGGGTTTCTGTCATTTTCATTACAAAACCTTTTCTCTGCTTGGTGGCCGAAGGAATCGACGTCTTGATTCTTGTCTAACAAAATACACGTTTTTGTCTTGTGTAACTGAAAGATAAGTACGTTAAGTTGTCGTCAGTTTGTATGCTTTGCGTGTACAAGCTAATGGGAGACCTAACCGTCGTAACTACAGCTCGAATAAGCTCTAGTTACGACGTATAAGTCGTTCAAAAAACGGAAATGTTTGAAATAGATGTCGGATTTTATTTTTACCTTTCTGTTTGAGATCGATTGCGACGAAAGCTTTAAGCTTATAGAGACACTCTCGAAAACACAATCCAGATATTTTCATGTCCCCAAGAGATATGCAGTGACTTAAACCCAAAGACACCCAACTACATGTAAACAGTTAGGTAGACTAGTGCTGGCTATTTAGTTTCTTGCCTATGAACACACCCCGGAGACGTTGGGGCTCGAACCTGTGATCGCCAGGTCACAAATCTAACACTTTTAACACTCGGCAAATGAGGAGGTCAATTGGATAACGAAATTAAATGATTTATTGTCAATAACATGTAATTTGAATTTTAGTTTCGTCTATCAAAAACGACCGTTCTGATTGGTCGAAAAAAATTATTCATAACTCCATGAACAAAATTTTGAGCACGCAGCGATTTTGTATGCTTCCGCATAAAATAGTCCCACACAAAAAGTTATCAAAATTTGTAAAGATTTTGTATATTTCGCTCGATGCTATTAAATTAGAAGAAATGAAGAGAATATTTTTTTATTTTAATGGAGGTATGATCCTAAAAACATAATAACGCAATGTATGAATCCGCTTCGCGTATTCATACAGTGTGATTAGTTTTTTCGGTAAATACCTCCATGAAAACAAAAAATATTCTCTTCATCTGGCGGAGTTCTGAGTTCCATTCGGTTTAAATGAACAATTTGAATGGC
The DNA here is from genome assembly GCA_946902895.1 of Fragum fragum. Classification (NCBI taxonomy): domain Eukaryota; kingdom Metazoa; phylum Mollusca; class Bivalvia; order Cardiida; family Cardiidae; genus Fragum; species Fragum fragum. Next base: position 36,787,589 of record OX336376.1, on the reverse strand, counting down.
AAGTGGGCTTTTGGTTGATAAACTTAATCTACCAATTAATGTATATACTATATACATGAGTTTGAAAAAGGCACCAAATTGAGAGAGTTAGTTTAAGAAACTACTTTGTGAACGCGACTATTCTTCATTGAGCAGTGAAACTGTTGGGGGGGGGGGGGGTACAGCCAATTCACCAATTTTATTAAACTGATTTGTCTAATGAACGAACATATACAACGTCATAATGACCGGAATTTGTATATGTGTCAAAACGGAAAAAAATCTCTCCTGGTCTATCTGCATTATTCGCTCACTCTGGCTAAGGTCGAACTCTTTTTGCTTCCGAGATGGTCTTTTTTCTCTTGAAGGGTTATAAATGGCCAATCGCTGGCCCCGCCCACTTACTCCGTTGGCCTCGCCAAATGACTCCTAGAGGAATATCCATCGCAAAATATTTGGCCAGTAGCATGTCAAAAAATAGGTTGGTTGACGACCTAAACGTCGTAACTACAGCTTGGTCTCCAAACCAACAAAAATGCTTCACATAAATGGCTGCAAATGTCGGAGTTCAAACTTCACTCCCGGTCGAAATGACTGGTTAATAGATCGATTGTTTTTTTGATTGACAGTCGCGATTGGTCAATTGACGGAGAGCTGGACACGCCCACTTATCTCTTACAAGGCAGTCCCACTGGGATAACAAAGGGCTTTGGTTTCGGAAAAACAAAAACTGTAGTTACGACGCTTAAGTCTCCCAAACCGAAATGTTTGACATAACCGTTGTAAATTAACATTAACACCCGGTCTTAATGAACGAGGCCGCGCCCATAGTGCAGTTGGAAGCACGCCAGACTCTCAGTCACGGGTTCAATTCCCGGTCGGGGCATGTGTCCTTTCTGACATCTCCCACCAATTGGTAGATAATCGTAAACCTTAATGGGATGAGCAGCTGGAGGCTCGGAAAGGGTGTAGTGGTAGTACTGGTGTGTGAAATACCAGGAATCAATTGTTAGGTAACCGAGTCTCCGCAATATGACTAATATATAATACCATATAATACTGTTTAAAGTTACGTTTAACACCATTCAAACAAATAAACTAAATGAATGATCTGATTTGCCAATCGATGGTTAGATTTGAATCGACGTATCCGTCCAACGGATTCCCCGACGAATCTGTCAAATAGTTCCAAGTAAATGTTTTTTTTTTACCTGCAATGCTCCAGCTCCCCATTCTGTATTAAACTCCACATTGCTTCGGTTCTTTTCAAAATCGCTTCTCCATTGCCAGGCATAGCCCGAATATGTACTTCCAACATCAATGGCCACCACAAGGTCGGGCTTTCTTAATGTTAGCTAGAATTAGCAAATAAACAGAATTCTAAAATTTGTGTCTCGTCAAGCAAAGAAGGACCTCTTGGGTGTTGCTGAAAGTATCGACCCTGGCCAGTCTGGGCGGACTTCACAGTCTGATCAGGGTCGAAACTTTTCAATTTGATGATAATCTGAATCTAAAATGACTCGTCTTTATTACTATATACTTATTTTTGGAATGCGACTTTAGGTTGACGACTGTTGCATCCAATCTCTTTATCAAGTATTTGTTTTAGAAGTAGTGACCTGGAATTTACTTCCGGGGGAGGGGGTGGGGCGTGTATGGTAAAAGTAGTTCTTTTACAAGAACTAGTTCGATACGAAAACAGTAATTTCAGTGCACATTAGTGATGGACATCCTCCAATGTTTACATTTTCATGAGTCCTGCATGTATTCTATAGTTTTACGTGTGATATAGCCGTCTCCATCATTGACTTTATATTCCAGAGGACGGCAAACGGATGAGGGCGTACCTAAACTAACCGACCTTTTCCTATGTGGAAAAAAGACGGTGTCTCTGCAAAGGCTAAAATAGAAAAAAGATATATATCATGACCTACGAATTTTGGTCTCAAAAATGAGGACGAAGCACTAGAGAGGTCATATGACAACGAATGTTTTGTAATCTGCTACAGCATCATAAACATGTGTGATTTTATATAGAACAAAGAAGGCCGAAAATCCGGTTTGATCTGACTTTTAAATTTATTGTTTCAATCTCAGTATTGTATTTGGGATAAAATTGTGCAAAAGATTCCAGGAACTACCTAAAAAATAGCTACCCATTTAAATATAGTCACTCAATATAACTAGCCAGCTACAAATAGCCAGTTAATCTTAAACGAGCAACTGGTGATAGGTACCAAGCTACTAGTTTACTAACTTTTCTTGTTCATTTAGCTGTCACAAGTAGGTAACTTTACCTATACATCTATTATTCACATTTAGTTTGAACCATCATTTCTTAAACGTTTATCTTGGCTGATTCTTTTTTAGCTAGCAAAGCGCAAGCTTTGATAACTTAAGTCAACAGACAAAATTCAACGAGTGCAAACTGCCACTGGAGGCATAACCACCGAATCCGTTAAATGCCTACACTATAAAAAGTAGTTTTTATGTATTTCAGGAATATTGCAAACTCTGCATGAAAGTCTCCTAGGTATTTATGATCACTCAAAGCCTTGATCTTCAAAGAAGTTGCAGATGACAATTTCAAATTGTTGAAAATTCTAAAATATTTAACTCTCTAGATAGAAAACAATGAGGACAATGAAGAAATTGCTTGTAACAAGCAATTTCTTCATTTTCCACATTGATTCCACAACTGTTTTCTCGAAGGACGCAAAAAAGAGGGATTGTGTGGGAATGGGTTAACTCCTTGGCTACTTTAACGTGTGATAACGTTTGACAAAGAAGATTATTGAACAAAACAATGCTTTGCTAGCTTACAGTACTTTTCAGTACTTTGATTTTATACTTCGATGAACAATGTTTGAGAACGCTACTATTTTGAAAGCATGTGCATTCGTAAAGAAGATCCCTAAAATTTTAATCTAAACTAGTTATAGGTTTGTTGTGTATTGCTTGATGACATTCCACCATAAGAAATCGAGAGAATTTCTTTAATGCTTTCAGGTGGATTATCGAGAAATAATTGTAAATTATCATTTGATAAACTCACCGCCTATCCAGTGAAATTATCAAAAACTTATGCCCCGCTTTCGTACATTTTACCCTATCTGACCTTATCAAAGCAGAGCCAAATAAGTGACGTCATCATGAGCGTTGCATAGCAGTCAAGTGCAAAATGACGCGCTTTAAGAAAATTTGTCATATAATGTTCGCATTTGTCCAATTTTTGCATCAAAGAAATAGAACAATCGTTTGAGTTTCAGTGTAAGATCGGTTGATATTTCATTTCGTGAACAAAAAAGCTATATTTTCACTAGTGGCTTCGCTTTCAAAAGATTCAAGCTTCTTCTTAGCTTTTGTTGTTCACTCAATATTTACCGATCTTACACTGAAACAAACGATTATCCTCTATCTATTTATTTGTTTTCATTGATACACGAACCTAAAAACCTGATTACATGTACACTTAAGAGATGAAGAGAACACTTTTTGTTTTCATGGAGGTATATACCGAAAAAACTAATCACACTGCATGAATGTGCGAAGAGGATTCATACATAAATGTGATTAGGTTTTTCGGTTCTTACCTCCACGAAAACAAACAATATTTTCTTCATTTCTTATAGTTTAATAGCATCGAGCGAAAAAAGAAAAGCCTTTATAAATTTTAATACTTTTTTGTATGGAACTATTTTGTGCGCAAACGTTCAAAGTAGCTGCGTGCTCAAAACTTTGTTCGTGGTGTTATGAATGTGTTTTTTAGGGTTTTAGGTTGGTACCTCATAGAATAACAAATAAAAAGCAACAACGACAAAATACATTCTATTCATTACCTCATTATTACCTAATAAAAATTACTATGAATAAACCTGCTCCTCCCGCGAAAAGGGACCGGAAGCCAGAGGTTCAGATCCACCCATCCCCTAGAATTTCGGCAAAAATAATGATATAAATTTCGGAAAATGTGGAAATCAAAGTATCATATTGTCATTGGGCAACCTGATGTCTTAACTACATTTTTTTCAGATTGAAGTTACGATATTTTGCTCACTAACTGTCGAATATTATAAAACGAGTTCATTTTCGGTTTGTGCCCCCCACCCCCACCCCGAGCAAAAAATCTTCGCATGACCGTAGAATGTTCTTTCTCAATCGAACTGTAATGTTTGGAGTCAGTGGGCGTTTGTAAGCGATTTATCAATTGACCTATCGCTTGTCCCGCCCATGCACATAGGCTACACTGTTGGCCAATCCATTGACTTCAACCGGAAGTTTCGCTTCGATTTTTAGCGACGTCATTTTGAAACATCAATTGCCATTTGCATTTAACAATATCAAAGAATGATTGGTAGACGACCTAAACGTCGTAACTCAACTTGAATAAGCCGTGGTTACGACGTATAAGTCGTCTAACAAACATATAAGTTTTACAAAAATGGCGGCGAATGTTGGAGTTCAAACTTCACTCCCGGTCGAGGCGAATGATTTGATTGGTCGATTGATTCCTTAATTCACAGCCACAATTGGTCGATTACAAGATGGTTCGTCGTTTTGGTGCAATCTTTGTAAGACTCTTGGGGTTACGCCCTTGGGTATCAACAAGTTTACAACGAAACTTCTTGTCATCATATTTTTTTGAACATCAATGTTTATCAAACGAAGTTATCTACCAAAATAAAGTAGGCATCAAATGTACTATGATTAAAAATTCTAAATCAAAGCTTACCAGTTCCATATCCTAAAAAGCCAGATACTTTTGCTTATTGTCATTAATGATATTTAAATCATGAATAATCTTCTTCCGTTTTCACCTTCGTAGACCGCTACGTAACTTTCTGTCAATTCCGTCTGTTTGCTTCCAAAAGCAATCGATCAGGATTTGAGCGAAGTTATAGTTACTTTGTTTTGGAAATCAACTTAAGGATGATTAAACTTTGTATATTGAATAAGTATAGATAATCAAACGCTAACAAAGTCTATCGGAAAATTTATTATCGTAACCTACATTTGCACATTATCAAATAATTCTACAAGTCACTTGAAAAAGGAACATATTTTTAGTACAAAAAGTATCCTGTGAGTTTTCACTTTAACCCATTCCCACATAATCCCACCTCTTTACGGACCAGAAGATTTTTATTTTGGAAAAATAAAAACAAAACATTGTTATAAAAGAAGAAATTGCCTGTAACAAGCAATTTCTTCTTTTCTCACAATGTTTTCTACAAACTGTCCATCTCAATTTTCAAATTAAACAAACTTTGAGTTATTTTCTACACCCTCTTTCACCCTGAACCTGTCTAATTTTTTTCTATTTGTAATGGGTTAGCCATGACCATAAGGCAAAAATTTAGACTGGTCCAAATCCAAAGAAGATACGGACGACAAGTTCACTCAGACAAAATCTTCAATATCTTCGTCTTTTTGGGGTAGAAAACAAGGTTGAAAATAAAGACGTTGCCTGTTTCAAGCGTTCTTCATTTTCAACCTTGTTTTCTATAATAACTTGGACGCCGTCATAGCGTAATCGGTAGCCCCTCAGACTCACAATCTTAAATCATTGGATGTAGTGGATTCGATCCCCAGCGGCGGAACATATACTATCCGATATTTGTCTCTCACAAATGGGTGGATAAACGTAATCCTAAGTGGAAAGGATGTAGTGGTAGTACTGGTGTGAGAAATACCAGGAATCCATTGCTAGGTACTCCAGCCGCTGCGATATGATTGAAATGCTGTTAAAAGCGACGTTAAATCCCATCTAATCAATCAATCTATAATTACTTTCTTTCGGGTCCTAAAAGGAGAGGCTGTTTGGAAAAAAGGTTAATTTCAGTCAAAATCTTTCTCTTTATGCAGAGTTTCTGAATGGTACAAGTAATTTCTTAATCTATACCAACAAGACACACTTTTTTTTTTATAATTTCACCAACTAAAAACTGTCGTCTGTATTTTATTTCAATTCAGACAAGCCTTACATTTTTGTCGTCTGGTAATTGCTTTATCCCTTGCAGAAGCCTTGTAAGCCATTGATTAAGAAAAACGACATACATGTATCTACATTGTTGTTATTCCTTTCCAGTGTTCCTGTTGCTGAGAAGCGAATTTTTACAAAGATATTTTTATCTCCCCTTCTAAAACAAATTTTTTTTATCGACATTTGTTTCCAGCCAATGGAGGGATAATCGTAAACTTAAGTAGGATGAGCATTTGGAGGCTCGGGAATGATGTAGTGGTAGTACTGTTGTGAGAAATACTAGGGATTCATGGTTACAATGTAGGTGCTCTAGCCGCCGCGGTATAACTTAAATACTGCTAAAAGTGGCGTAAAACCCCAATCCCAAATCAATCAATCATAATCAAATTTGTGAAGACGATCGGAAAATGCAAGAAAACTAATCACTCATCAGAGAAACTGAGTGTGTTTTTTAAGAAAACAAATTCCTTATAACACTTTCCTGCACAGTCCCTTATTTTATGTCTATGATTTTTTTAGTTGAGAAAAACACTGTCGGAAAAGAAGGAATTGTCTGTTACAAGCAATTTCTATTTTCCCACAATAATTTCTAACTTGTCGGTTAGTTACTTTACGAATTGCACCCACTTTTAATTGTCGTCTGCAAAATATTTCAAATTGGACTAGTCTAAGATTTTGATAAAACGGGAAACATTAAATGTTTGCCTTAACTTATTACTTTCCCAAACAAAGGTTTTCACAAAGAGACTATTTTCCTTTGACTAAAGGTATGTACAATGTACAAATTTGGTTTATGATCTCACCGCATAACTTGTAGATCAATACAATATACAATAATTTAATTTTTAGTTTCGTCTATCAAAAATGAGCGTTCTGATTGGTCGAAAAATTATGCATAACTCCATGAACAAAAATTAGAGCACGTAGAGATTTCGTATGCGTCCGCACAAAATAGTCCCAAACAAAAAGGTATGAAAATTTGTAAAACTTTTTTTTTCCGTTCGATGCTATTAAATTATAAGAAATAAAAAGAATATTTTTTCCTTTTCATGAAGGTATGAACCGAGAAACCTAATCACACAATGTATGAATCCGCTTCGCGTATTCATACATTGTGTGATTAGTTTTTTCGGTTCATACCTCCATGTAAACAAAAAATATTCTCTTCATCTCTTAAGAGGATAACCTTTTTCTTTCAGTGTAAGATCGATTTATTTTTCATTAAGAGAATAACAACAGCAATAATAATCACGAGTGGCGGAGCTATTCTTCTCTCTATAGTGTTTTTGGTCCAGCGCAGATGACGTTGGGTAGCGCGCAATAAACGCAGAGATAAATCTACCAAAGCATTAAGTTTATCATTTAGATAATTTCACCGTATTTCTCGGAGAAATTATCGATTTTTTATCCACCGAGAAATCTCTATAATCCACCGGAGAGGAATAAAGGAATTGCATTCATCCATTATAGTACAAGGAACTGTTCTCAGAATGTCATCTTTCTTAGGAATTTTTTAGGTTTCTGCTGCCGAGAATATGTTGTCAAAAGAGGAGGAATTATCTAATTTGGAAATTGTAAAGTTACTAGTCCTGCCTGCTTAGTTCCAATAGAAAGTTCCGCTTCGATATCAAGCGGCAATATTTTGCAAAATATATGGTAAGAACCCTGTGACAAAAATAGTAGATTTGCGACCTTGTCGTCGTAACCACATCTTGAGTAAGCTGGTTTTTTGACACTTTGGTCGCAAAACCGACAAAAAAAAAAAAAAAAAAAAAAAAAAAAAAAATCACAAAAATGTCGGTCATTGATGGAATTCAAAGTTCACTTCCTGTCTATATGAATTATCTGATTGGTCAATTAATTCTTTGATTGACCTAGCGATCAGTAGGTTTCTAGTTCAAAGCTACAGGTTAATGTTAGAATAAAAATATGAATTTTTAAGTTCAGTAATTAGTTCAGACCATCGGGGAGTTAGCTTTCCAACAGTACTTTTAGTACTTTTATTTAAAAACTGGCTATGGCTATTTCAGAGAAAGTCGATGATATGATTCTGAATCGGAGACGACTAAGTTTAGAGGGTTTTTTTATACTCTACGGAGATCGAATATATTCGGAGCTATTTTCCAAGACTTATGCTAATAACTATGTAAAAAAATGAAATGAAAAAATGGTTTAAGACCTAATTGTCGTGACTACAGCTTGAATGAGCTGTAGTTACAATGTTTAAGAAGTCGCCTAACGAACAAAAATTACATATATGTCGGAGTACAAAGGTTCACCTCCGGTTTAATTGAATGCTTTGACTTTTTAATCGATATTTTTTTGCAAGCGGCGATATATAATTTGCCTTAACCCTCTCCTGGTTAAATTTTGTTTTTAAGTCCCTGTGATTTTGTAAATGAGAAAGCATTGTGGAAAAAGAAGAAATTGCTTGTATCGAGCAATTTCTTCTTTTTCCACAATATTTTCTACCCCACTAAATGGTTATTTTTCAAATATAATCAACTTTAAATTTTCGACTGCAAAACCTTTGAATTTGGATAGGTACAGAAAATTTGGCAAAACAGCAAAGGGTTAATGAGATTTTCCTTGCGAATGGAAAACCAATAAGAATAAAATTTTATATTTAGCATCCGCCAAGCGAAAAGGAAAATACGGGAGTTCCGCAAAACAAATAAATGAAATATGAGATAGAATACAGTACAGGTTAACCGGATATTGTGTTTCGAAAAAAAGTGTTTGGAGAGGTTAAATGACTTAAATACTGCCTTATGCAAAAAGTATCGACCAAGGTCAGGTTGTGCGAACTTAGATTCCGTACATAATTACTACACGAAAAGTAAAGAGTCTGATCGGGCTGTGTCAATGCGCAGGCTGATCCGCGTCTTCACGTTGTGTACATTTGTAACAAAGGGATCGCCGCTTTCAATCAGAATAATAATAATCACACCGCCTAATTTTACTACAGAGGAATGTTAAACTCTGACATCTATGGTGTTCTGGCGACTAAAACGTCCTGACAAGAGTTTATTCAAGCTATAGTTACGACGTTTAGGTTGCCAAACAACGATTTGCCTGAGAAAATACTGACCTCACATAATACTTCATTTTGCGACTGAGACTGCGACTTATAGCAGCTTTATATAACCTGTGATATGTTTGTCTCCCTCGGAAGACTCTTTCACTTCACTTAAAATGTTTTTCCTTTGCTGAACAGTTTAAGTCTCCTTAACGGATTGTCACGGTCTTAAAGTTGAATGACAAATCCAATCATTAATTTAGACGGAAGTGAACTTTGAATCCGAAATTTATGTTAAGGAAGCTGCAGTTATGACCTTTTCTGAGCCGAACTCAGTGTGTCTTACAAGCCATCTGGCATTTACGGTTGATGTAATTATAGAAGACCTGTTCGCAAGTTATAATATAATGTATTATCAAATTTCCACACAAGCCAAGTTTAGACTGGATTGAAAGAAGTTGAAGATGACAATTATCATTTAATGAAGTTTTAGAAACTTTAGTCTCTGGGGTTAAAAACGTTGTGGATAGTGAAGAAATTGCTTGAGACAAGCAATTTCTTCATTATCCACAATGTTTCCTTTTGTCTTCAGGGGCGTCAAAAAGCGTCATCGTGTGGAAACGGTCTAAAATGACAGAGAAAAAACGACAGAAACAGTATAACATTCAATGCAGTTTAATATCAGAGGATTTACCGACTCGGTATAATAACAGTTAGTAAATGTACTACATCTTTTAGAGAGAGTACGATTTACGCTTTAAATAAATAAGAAAAATCAACAAAAATAAGTCCAATGAGGGATCATATATGTCCTGTACATTACTTCGAGATACAGAACCTAAGTCTTTTCATAGTCCAAATTTGTAAGAACATCCAGCTATACACACTACATAGGTAATAAATATCAATAATTTAAGTCACTCATTCAAGTATAATGGCACATTCTCCTGATGTTAATCGTTCTAAAAAACAGATCGCATCTAGCAAACACAATATTTCTATATCGAACTCCATTGTTTTTTTAATTGTCATGTCTCGGTCTTGTTTTAAAAGTCTTGGCATTATCTTCGTTATTCACAATAGAGGGCAATATGAAATACAGGTCTGCAATCTGCAAATGTAATAGATTATCTACGTGAACGGTAAAGCGTCTGTAAAAAGTGTTAGCAGCATCACACCACGTGACCAACACAGAAACCGGATGTTTACACAGGAAATGATGGCATGTCAGTTGTTATCATCACCCCCATTGGACGAGGCGACTGAGCGGGAAAAGTAAGTTGAGTCCTAGTTGCGAATTTCTATCGGAAGTCGTCTGGTGATAAGGTTCAAGGTGTGTCTCCAGCTACCTACAAACAAAATAAAGAAATCATTAAACAGTGGTAATGGTTCTTTTTCTTCTTTTTGCACGTCTCAAGAAAAGAGAGCTTAGAAAACAATGCGGAAGAATGAAGAAAAACAGTCATAGAATTAGATTATGTTTAACTTGTCGTCTGTAACCTTTTTGAATTCGGACCAGTCTAAAATTTGTCGGCTAGTCATGGGTTATACGAGGACATCAATGTCGCGCTGAACAAATCATTCTAAAGTATAAATCGTACGAAGATTAACAACACAGATATCACTTAATGAGCTGCTTTAAGAGGTTTTCTTTTCCTTTACGACAATATACATATGTTTTATATGTTTGCTATGGTTTAAAGCTTATCACAAATGAATAGTCAATCCTTGTCACATTAGTTACTTCTATTGACTAACCTAAACATTTTATCATTTATCATTTAGTCAAATTGATACATTTATGTTGTGCTTTTTTCACTAACCTTTTTTTAACTTATTTAATTCGAACAATGATCATGCTAGAACAGCATAAAGAAATCTGGACGCAATGAGAGATGAGACTAGTTACTTTTTCTGTTAGACAAGCTGATTTTGGCTAAAGACATTCGTTGAATTTAATGACTTTTCTGTATGCGTTATCAATTTCAGTTTGTCTAAAAGAAAAAAAAGGAGAAACGGGTTGTTTTTCTCGACTAATCTTTTTTAGGAATTCCAGGACCATGCAATAACGAGATACAATGCGATCAGGTGACATTACATTAACCCATTTACCAGTCGTCTCAATTTTAGACTGGTCCAAATTGAAAGAGTTTGTAGTAGAAATTTTGAGGTTATGAAATTTTAAATTTTTATCACATTTCTGGGTAAAAAAACATTATGTAAAATATAGAAATTATCACAAGCAATTTCTTTATTTTACATAATGTTTTCTCGGTTGTTTTTCTTGAGGGGCGACCAAAACCGACATTGTGTGGGAATGGGTTAACGCCATGCAAAGTGTGATGCGTGTTTGTTTCAGAGAAGGATATTGTGATGGTTGTGGTAGATGCAGAAGTGTGATTAAAAAGGATTCTTGTTATTTTGACAAGGATCGATGGATTAATTAGTAAATAGAATAGAAGATGAAGATAAACCCCTGCTTGACCAGTATTTTACATACAAATTTAGTGCAAATTAAAAAAAAAAAAAAAAAAAAAACTTTACCCCCCCCCCAAAAAAAAAACACAAAACAATAAAACAACGTCATCTGAAATAGTGTTTCGGTTAATAATATAGTCATTATTAATAATTTGCGAAACATATTTCAAAAACGTCGAAAATAATCGAGTTGGTTGTTTTGTTAAACAGATGGAAAGTCATGCAGGGAATGGAGGCCACTTTACGTAACGTCGGCAGCCAGGCAGTAAAGATGAACATTGGCTTCACTTACGTTTATTCGGTGGAGACTCTGGTGACCTGACGTGATTCTCTAATGGAGATGGTTCCGCCCTATATATATAAAAGGCACACAAGGGTAACATAAATCAAAAGTCAACTCAGAATATATAATATGATATATGATAATAACAAAACGAATTTGGTGCATATACGATAAGGGTAATATTGAAACATATGTTGAAGATTACACCATGGATCGACTATCACGTTATAATGAAGAAAATATATTGTATATATAATATGGGTAAAAAGCCTAAAAGAGAAACATTCCCGCGGGCAATTGTTACCTTAACAACGACAGAAAATTATTGATGTATTTTACTGCTTCTTGGCCTGTAATTCATAATTATTTGTTTATAAATCACTTACATAACAAAACAAATGAGTTATAAATTATGAAAGAAAATCTATGACAGTGCAGTATCCCTGTGATGGTTGATTTAAAGCCATCCATTTCGTGCAGTATGTGGAAAGTTTCAAATAACCTTTTTAGGCATTAAATAACAGTTGATTATCCCAGAAAAGCATATGTCTTAAAAGTAAAAAAAAAAAAAAAAAAAAAAAAGAAAGCGAGACGTTGATGCGACGGTTTCAATACATTAACAAATACTAGCTTCAAACACATATTTTACCGACAATATTTAGTCACATTTCATCGAATCGTGCACAAATTCTAAGAAAAAAAAAAACAACAAAAAACATTTATTGTGTAGTTTATAGCTTCCTTTACTTTCTGATAGACATTTTGGAACAAGATAGCTCAGAGAGTATACTTACACCGGGGCTGGAAGTTGTTCTGGTCATGGAGACCGAGCTGCGGTTCTTGGCTCGGAGTTTCTGAAGAGAGTTCTCGGCGCTGTCGGCACGTTCCTCGGCATCTTCAAGCTCGTTCTGGACCTTGCGGTACTTGGCGAGGTTGATAGCAGCAACTTCTTCCTGTAAAACGAAAATTATCCCTTGTCATGCTAAATCAAATCTTCTGCAGAACTGGATTAAAATCAAAGGGCTGCAATTATTGTGGGTTAATAATTATTTTGGAAACTTATCTTATAGATGGCTCTGGCTTAAAAAGGGACATGGAAGAGTTGTAGACCAAGATTAGGAAGCACATACGTACAGGCTAATCCAAGTTTTGTACCAAAGTTAAACCTTAGATGCTCTGTGGGTTTTGATAAAGTATAATAATTGACCAATTGTGGTTATCAATCAAGAAATATATCGACCAATCAAATTATTCAATCATCCCAGTATTGAGATTTACATTCCGTCATTGGCCGCTTTTTGTGTGAAAAATGTGTGTTGTTTGTCGACTTAAACGTTGTAACTACAGCTTATTCAAGCTGTAGTTACGACATTTAGGTCGTCAACCAACGATTCTACTTTTTTGTTACACGCTACTGACCATAATCTTTGCAAAATAACGCCGTTTAAAATCGAAGCAGAACTTCCTATCGGAGTCAATGGGCGTGGCTTAAGGAGTAAGTGGGGGGAACCAGCGATTGGTCCATCATTTATTGTGATACTTACAGCCTCTTCAACCTGGCGTTTGTAAATCTTGATTTTGCTCTGGAGTTTGTCAACGAGGTCCTGGAATCGTTCCTGGTTCTTTCTGTCCTCGTCCGACTGGAAGGCGAGCTCTTTCAGACGGCGGTCAGCCTTGCGCATGTTCTTCTGGGTTTCGGCATGACGGATCTGTTCACTGTCCAATTCAGACTCGAGCTCTCGGACCTGTTGATGACAGACGTTGGAATAAAATTATGTAAATAATGCATTTTTTGTTATACTCTCAATTGACTATCCATGAATAACATAAACAAAATAAATGAATAACGAATATTGTTAACGCATTACAATACGTCGAAATTTAGACTTGTCTTAAAGAAGTTGAAGACGACAAATATATTAGATCAGACCGATTCTTTAAATTCAGATACGCCAGAAAATATTTTCGAAAAGAAGGCAATAGTGTTTTTTCAACAATTTCTTCATTTTTCACAATGTTTTTATGGTAATTGTTCTTCAGCGCTGGTTTGGCGACTTAAACGTAGCAAATACAGCTTATTCACGTTTAGATCGCCAACCAACTTATCTACTTTTTTTCGTACTCGCTACTGGTTATAAGTTTTGCAAAATAATGTCGTTTAAAACCGAAGCGGGACTTCCTGTTGGAGTCAATGGGCAAAACCAACTGGGTAAACGCCGAAACTAAAACTTGAATTAGCTATAGTAACGATGTTTCAGTAGCCAAACCATCAAAAATACTAAACATAAATATCAGCGTTTGACCTTCATTGCCAGTCTAAATGAATGGTTTGGTTGGTCAATTTGCTTTTTGGTTGACAAATGCAATTCATAAATTTGCTACTTACTCTGATTTCCAACTTGGAAATGACTTTCTTTCCACCCTTGAGTGCCTGTGCTTCGGCTTCATCTAGACGGACGGTGAGTTCCTTGAGTTGAGCTTCAAGGGCCTTGCGCATCCTCTCGACCTGTTGTCCGTGACTTTGTTCAGCACGGAGTTCATCAGAAAGACGACCGACGTCGGCCATAGCTTTCTTGGCTCTCTCGTCAGCGGCTCTGACTTCGCTGTTCATATCGTCAAGGTCAGCCTGCATGGCAGTGATGTCACCCTCAAGCTTCCTCTTCTGGCTGCCCATGGACTGTGCAGAGGCGGTAAGTTCGTTTACACGGTCGTTAGCTTCAACGAGTTCATTTTCAGCTGCTTTGCGTGATCTATCAGCGGCTGCAAGAGCAGAACGAAGTTCTTCACATTCACCACTGACAACAGCAACTCTGCGTTCAGCCATGTTGTATGCTTCACGAGCTTCGCTGGTCTGGCGCTGTTCCTCTTCAAGATGGCTCTGCACTTCACGGACCTGTTCCTGGAATCGTTTGGCGGTCTTCTCCATCTCGACTTTACCGCGGTTGGCACCATCAAGAGCCAATTCGAGTTGGTTGATGTCCTGCTCAAGCTTCTTTCTGATACGGAGAGCCTCGGCCTTGCCCTTCGCTTCAGCTTCCAAGCTAGCATTCATAGAGTCGAGTGATCTCTGGTGGTTGCGTCTAAAAACAGACAGAAATTTTATCAGAGTTTTAAATATTTGAGTTTTCAAGAAACCTTTTTAATATACAATTGCAAAATTTTCGATTTTTATTATTAGTCTAAAAGTTTGTTTTCTGGTTATAGGTTACGAACAATATTGACATATGAATGAAAAAATGTAACATAATGATAATGACAAGAATGGTGATGCTTATTAGCTATCACAATATTGTGAAAGCCAACAAAGTTCGATGTATCAGTAACATACAATCGCAGTTAACCAAGGACACCCCAAAGAACAAAGCTTTGGACAACATTGTTGAAAATGAAGAAAATTCTTGTCAAAAGCAATTTCTTCATTATCCACAATATTTCCTACCGCAAAAGAAAGAGATGAAATTTGACGAACACAAAACTGTCGTTTGCAGCTTCTGTGGCATTGGACCAGTCTAAAAATCGTCGTGTGGCATTGGGAGAAGAGATAATAATTATTGCTTGAATCGTAAAGAATAATATATTTACCTGGTGTTTTCGAATTCTTCCTCCTTCTCGACAATGCGTCTGTCGATTTCTTGTCTGATTCCAGCGATCTCCATCTGTGCACGTGCTACCTTAGCCTCTTCCTGTTCCAATGTGGACTCAGCCTCCTCGAGGGCGGCCTGGAGCTCAGCCTTTTCCATCTCAAGACGACGACGAGCCTTGTCAACCTCGTGTACGCTTCTGCCTCCCTCGGTCAGTTGATCAGTGAGGTCGTGGATCTCATCTGAAAGAAAGACGAGAAGTTAATAAATAGATAATATTGAATGAAAAACAAAATTTATACAACGAGTCATCTATGGAAAAAGGATAAATCGAGGCTTTGCCGAGTTTTTAAATGTTTCAGGTAACGAGTTTAATATATTCGGTAATTTATGATGCGAAGTTGATATCCTATTTATATTATGATATTGATTTATGCAACCAATCAATGGAATCTATCGAATAACTGCATCCGTAAAATATATAGCGCCCTTTGTAGATGACGCCACTGAATGAAATATGCCATTTACATATTAGGTTTCTGCTCTTTGCAAAGTATGTAAATTAGATGACACAACTATTACCAAATTATTGAACTTTAAAAAATACGAAAGTACCATCTATCGAAAGCGAAAAAGAAAATTATCGTACCGGCCAAGTTCTTGTTTTCTCTCTTTAATGATTCTACTGTGTCGTTGGCTTCCTCAACTTGAGCCTTAGTTCGGTAAAGCTCAGCAGAGTAGCTTCGGGCATCCTTCTGTGAGTTCTCCAATTCAATTGTGATATTCTTGACCTTGACAGACCATTCAGCTACAGTCTTGTCGAACTGTCTCTGTTTCTTCTCGAGGTTGTTGGCGTTGGCATTAGCTCTGTCGACATCAATCATAAGATCTTCAAGTTCTCCCTGGAGTCTTGATTTAGTCTTCTCCAACTGGCTGACCTTAGAGTTGGAAGCTTCGACCTCAGCTTCAGCCTCTTGAAGTTTAGCCTGGAGTTTGCGTTTAGCGTCTTCGAGTTCCTCAGTGCGAGCCAAGCCTTCGGATTCGAACTTGGAGCGCCATTGCTGAGCTTCAGCGTTAGCTCTGGAGAGCATTCTCTGGAGATCAGATTTAGCTCCCTGTTCTTCCTCGAGCTGTTCACGGAGGGCATCAAGGTCAGAGCCTAAGTTGCGGATCTCAGCCTGGGCCTTCTGGCGAGTCTGTGTAATAAATAGAGGATAGTTTTCATTTAATTTCTTGAAATACTAATCATACTGAACGAATCATCTATGAGTAGAAACAATACTAAACTTTACCTAAACGTTATGTATTTAAGATGATGGATCTATTTATTCTGTCTTTAATGAACAAAAAATTGACATTATATTAATGAAAAGCCACCTACACACAATATCGCCATTTTACGCCTCTCAAGAAAAGACATTGGACAAACAATGTGAAAACTGTATAAATTGCTTGCTACAATTTCTTCATATTTGAATTTCTTTTATATCCAAGATTCTATCAACCTGAAATTGACGTCAGTTAATTCTTTGAATTTGGACCAGTCCAAAATTTTGTTGTATGGTAAAAAGGATAAGTAATAAAGTATTTCGATTATATAGCCGATCTTTTTTAAAATAATGCTTAATAATATCAGCCCGCTGTTTGTGGACCGTTTGTAGTATGAGGTCATTACATCCGTTATGACGTCATACCTACTACTATATTACCTCATTTACAAATTATTTGATTATATCAGTAGACATTTAAATAGGTTAATAAGGGCCAACTCAAAATTCTATTTGTCATTTCAGATGTTATCGAAACTTACTCTGACTTCGTCTTCGAGACTGCGTTTGGCATCTTCCAGTTGTGTAAGTAGGCTCTGTCGCTCCTTTGTGAGTTGAGACACGCGGCTCTCGGCGTCCTCAAGTTGGCGGGTCAGCTCGGAGTTCTCAGACAGAGATCTCTGTTTAGAGGACTGGAGTTCCTGGATGGTGCGGTTAGCCTCTTCAATGCGAGAGTTGAGCTCTGAGATCTGGGACTCTACTTGTTTGGACATCTTCTCGGACATACCCTGAATTAGAATAATTATATTTTCATTAATTCGAGTCTACAAGTTTGTAACAATGATGGACTTATGACAAGGATTAGTTAGCTTTTAGAAATTCCCCCATAACCTTTTTTTGTTTGTTGTTGTTCTGGACTTGTTTTATTTTACCTTACAGTATAATTGACTACCATTTAACTAAAGGCTTAGGTTGAATTTATTTATTTGATTTTAATTTCTTTGGTTTAGTTTTATCATTTTGCTTCATAAACAATCTGGGTAAATTACCTTTAACCATTTACCCGACATCTAAAATCAAACCGTCGGAATTCAAAGTGGTAGCAGACGACAATTTAAATTTTCAGAAATTTGAAAATTAAGTGTCGCATTGTCGCAAAAAGAGAAATTTACTTTCTTCTTTTGTCACATTTTTCCTCACAGTGTCATAAAGTGCGGTAATATGTAAAATAATCATGGACATAAATGACCTTTGACCATCCTCTCCTTTGTTAATCTATTGTTAGAATGATTGTATGCACATGTTAGCATGCTGTATTCTTCCAATGGTATAATTGATAAAGTTAAAGACAATTACCCTGTTCTTTGAGACATGTTCAAGTTGACCCTGGAGGTCATCGATCTCGCCCTTCAACTGAGTCTTTTCCTTCTCAACTCTGTAAGATGGATAAAATTGACATTAAGTGTTTTCAATCCTATGAACATAGACTTTGATAAAAAAATTGTCATTATTCAACAAACAAGACCAATAAAATAGAATTAAGAAATGAAGAAAAAAGAAAGCAAAAGGTCATCGACTCTCCCGAAAGAATGACAGAGGGCATATCAAAAGTCGACTTGAAAAGATTTGTGGAATCTTCCTAACCCATTTCAATACGACAGAGTTATATTATGGCCCAAATTGAAAGAGGTTGCAGACGACAAAACAAAGATTTATTTAATTGAAGAAAAAAGGCCAAATATGATAGAAAGACAATGTAACAAGCAACTTCTTCTATTCTCAATGTTTTCTATAGCTATATTTCTTCGGCGCGTAAAAATTCGGGATTGTATGGTATTGACTTAATGTATACATTATCCATTTTACGTCCTTTAAGAAATGTTTTATATAGAATACTTACCTAGATTTGACCTTCTGGAGTTGGTCGATCTGGTCGGCCATCTCATTGGAGGCATCTTGGGCCTTCTTGCGGAGGGCAGCAATCTGAGACTCGTGTGCGAGGCTCTGTTCTTCGAGGTCACGACGAAGCTTTACGAGTTCCTGTTCACGTTTCTTGTTGAGGTCGATCTGGGCGGCAGTGGCACCACCAGCCTCGTCAAGACGTTCACTGAGCTCCTCAAGTTCACGGTTCAAGTCAGACCTTTGCTTCTCAACCTTTAAAATAAATGGGAGATATGATTAAGCCGTCATTAGCGGAGGTCCCATTCTCAATATGTATATTTCATGTACGGTGTACAATATATCATAAGTCTTATTATATTACTAGTATATGCCCATTTTTTATGGCATGAAACAATCGAGAGACAAATGCCTGTGATCATTATCTAGCGAGTTAGATTTAATGAGTAATCAATAAATAGATAAAATAAGGTTTGTCGAATGGTTGCCAGCAACAACAGTAACAGATCTCAACAATAAATTTATTGACCATTAAAAGTATGCATTTGAACCGGAGGTGAACTTTGAACTCAGACATTTCATTTTGTTGGCTTGGAGCCTTACACGTCGTAACTACAGCCTAAATAAACTTTAATTACCGACTTTTAGTAGCCAAAAATAATTCAACATTTATTTTATATCTTTTATCATATGTTTAACAAAATAATGCTGTTCATTGCCTCAGTCGAACTGCCATGTAGTGGGCATGGTCAATGACATGTAAATTTTTACTCATTTAAAGTAAAAGATAGCGATTTGAGGTGAATTCCTGTCCAACTTAACCCATTCCCACACAGCACAATTTTAGACTGGTCCAAATTGAAAGAAGCTGCAGACGACAATTTCAAGTTGATGGAATTTTGATTTTTTTCGTCTTTTTGGATAGAAAACATTGTGGATAATGAAGAAATTGCTTTATACAAGCAATTTCTTCATTTTCCACAATGTTTTCATAAGTTTTTTTCTTGATGGCCGTAAAAAGGAGGGATTGAGTTGAATGTGTTAAGTCAGAAACAGTTACTAAACAAGAAATCCAAAAATTTATTTCTTTTTCTTACCTTAGCTCTAGCCTGTCTCTCAGCTTCGAGTTCCTCTTCTAACTCTTCAATGCGGGCCTGTAATTAGAAACATGGGGTAATAATTTAATTTTTAGTTTCGTCTGTCAAAAACGAGCGTTCTGATTGGCCGAAAAAATTATTCATAATTCATGAACAAAATTTTGAGCACGCAGGGGTTTTGTATGCTTCCGCACAAAATAGTCCCATACAAAAAGGTATCAGAAATTGTAAAATATTTGCTTTTTCCACTCGATGTTATTAAATTATAAGAAATGAAGAGAATATTTTTTTTGTTTTCATGGAGGTATGGACCGAAAAACCTAATCACACAATGTATGAATCCGCTTCACGTATTCATACAGTGTGATTGGGTTTTTCGGTTCATAACTCCATGAAAACAAAAAATATTCTCTTCATCTCTTAAATAATCATTTCTGTGATACATTTGTTATTGTTCCAGTCGAATAACTAATAGTACATGATTTATACATAAAGTTTTCAAATGCCTAAGTTCATGAAAAATAATAGTACAAAATAAATGAAAAGAGGTCCCAAAAGTAATAAAAACAATAGTTAGGCATTGGCACTAATTTCTTTTTTCTGTTTTAAAAAGTTTGAAAGCTCCTTGTTTTTCCTCGAGCTGTTTACGGATGGCAAAAGTTTTTCTAAAATAATAAAAGACCAGAACATAGCGGGGTATTGACAATCCTATCATTTTTTTTAAAAATAAAATTCATTTACGGCATAACCGAGCACTCGTTATCATTTTTGAAAGATTACTAAGTCGTTTGACCTCGTAGTTGTTATGAAGTTTTAAAATAAGACATGAATGATTACGCACCTGAAGTTCTTTGATCTTTCTCTGGAGTTGAGCAACAATAGCCTGTTCATCTTCCAGTTTAGAGTTAAGGTTCTTGATCTCCATATCCTTCCTGAAAAAGACAATATAACCTAGAACCCTTCACAAATAATAAATCCCACGTAACATTGTCAATTGCCATTCATCAATTTCCATATCAACCGCGACGTACGCTAAAGAATGCATATCTTTAAATAAGACATGAAAAGATAACGATAACTATCATCTTCAACAAATTGTTTCGAATGTTTGAGAAAAATCAATGACTAAGCAATGGTACAATATGATCAAATATACTGAACATGAAAAGTGTTTGTGCTTACTTTCTAACACTGTCTTCAAGGCCACTCTTGACACGTTCCAAATCTTCAACAGTTTCTTGTGTTGATTTCAGGTCCTGTTCAAGCTTCCTCTTGACCTTTTCAACATCACCACGGACCTTCTTTTCACGTTCAAGGTTATCTTCCAACTAGAAAAATGAATCAAACACATCGTCAAGCAAGAAATATAATATTTTACAATACCGAATGTTGGCTGAGCATTTCAGTAGAATCGAATATCCTACGAAAATGGTGCTCAGTTTGGTTGTTTCATTAGAATATATATACGCATTTCATTAGTTCGACAAGGGCTGATCAGAGAACAACAAAGCTGTTTAAAACATCAAAAAGTAACATTATACAAACTTATACTTTTAACCACGGCAAGAGAATTCAGGTTTCTTTGAAGAAGAAATTAAGCCCAAACCCTGATAATATATACTTATACAAGGTCAAATGATCACAAACTCTTTTTAATCAGAATCCGTCGAGAAAAGTAGGAGCGGTTGCGTACTCAAGAAAAAATAAAACATTTGACCATTCAATGTAAAAATAGTTTTATATGAAAAAGTCTCACCTCGTCTAAAGTAGACTCGAGTTTTCCCTTCAGTTTTGTGAGATGGTTGACCTTGTCTTCCTCGGCCTGAAGAGCTTCCTGTGTCTTCTTGTGGGCTTCGTCTAAGTTCTTCTTCTCTTTGGACAACTTGGCGATCTGTTCATCTTGTTGGGCCATTTCATCTTGGAGAGTTTTGATCTGATTATCTTTAGTACTTTTCTCTGTCTCAGCCTTGGCGAGGGAGGTTTCAAGGTCTTCAACGGTTGTTTTTAGACCGTTGATATCGCCTTCCATCTTTTTCTTCATTTCTTCAAGCTGAGCGGCAGAATCTTCCTCGTCAAGAAGTCTGTCCTCTAGTTCCTTGAGTCGAGATTCGTAATCGACTTTCTGTGTGATCAGTTTCTCGATCTTCTCCTCAGCGTCAATAAGGTTGTCTTGTTCAGCCTGGAGCTGGAGGTACATGTCATTCTTTTGTTGAAGGAGGGTCACGTTCTGCTCTTCCAGTTCCTTCTTGATCTTTTCAATCTTTGTCAATTCAATTTTTGTTTTCTCGAGATCTTCCTCTTTCTTCTTCATCTCATCTTCAGCACGGGCGACGTTCAGGAGAGGCTTGACCTTGGTGTAGAGTTTCCACCATTGCCAGTTCTTGAACAACATCCATTTTCTAATGTTTCTTTGGATGATGGACAATGCAGTTCTGAAAAACAAAGAAAATGTATCTTTTGGATATATTTCTTGTGTAACAGAACAAAAAAATGTGAAATAATGACGACTAACTGTTAAGTTTAAAGGATATTTGCCAAGTTCTTTTGAACGCTTTCTATATTCAAAATAAATTTCTGGCTAAAGAATGATGTCATTGCAGTAAAATTATTTGAAAGTCCGAGGTTTAACTCTCATTACATTAACATCTTGCAAGTGGGAAAAAAACTAATCTAACCGGAGCCATATATTCACATTTTATGATAACTATTATTTCAGCCTACCTCTGGTCGTGCAATTTCTTGTATTGTTTTCTCATGAGGCAACCTCTAATGTGAGCCTGGAAGAGGGAGATGATAATAGACAGACGGTCGTCACGCATGTCTTCAAGCATACCAAGGACACCAGCCTTGAAGAAGACCTTGGTAGTACCGAGTTTGTACTCGTTGGGGTCCATCTGGAGTGCAGACAAAATCTTGTCAGTCACCTGTTTACCGTCAACGAATCCTTGAGGGATGGCGTTAGGAGCCAAGATGGAGTATCTGAAAATGCAGATGAGTCGAGATATGAGAAATATACTTTATCCCTATACAATAAAACTTCTATTTTTCTAATATCATCAATGTTATTAATAAGATAGCGAAATGATTTTTCTCTAGATGCTTGTAATATGCATACACGAATAACTTGAAACTGTTTAAATTCTTCTTTGAGAAAAAAAAAAAAGAACTTACCGCTGTTTGAACTCAGAGTAGATGATTCTGTTAGGGAAACCCTTTCTACAAATACGGATACCTTCAAGTACACCGTTACATTGCAGCTGGTTAAGTACCAAATGGGCATCAATCAGACCTATTGAAAAATAAGGAGTATAAAATTTCTAAATACATATACAATAGCATATAGTAGTTTGCATTGGATTTGATAATATGCAATTTAGGGTTGATATTTAAAAAATGTATTTCTAAAGCATTTAAAACAGGGTCTTTTTACCAAATCGTTCCTTTCAATATTGGTGTTTAAGAAAGACTGGGCACCATTAAAAATGAATTTGGTGCATTCAAAAGAAAGTATTTTCTTCGATGATTCTATTTACTTTTCCATTTTTCTTCAAATTGCATAATGATTCAACCAAATTCTCCTACAGACGAAATAGTGATAGAATAAGAATTGGATGTAAAAACTGTCTGCTATGATGAAGCTATTTAATTGGATACTCGATGGTTCGAAAGAGTACAGTAACCCATAAAATACTTTACCTGGCTGTTTAAGTTCGTTGGGGATAATACAACGTACAAAGTGAGGGTGAGTGGTGTACAAGTTCTTCATAAGCTTGTTCAAAGACTCCTGCAAAATGAAATGCACTTGATTAAAACTGTTGTGAAACGCATACCGAAAATATTAAGTATCTAAAAAGTAATCAGCCAGTGAAAAAAAGATCAACATGTTTTATTCAGGGAGCCGAAAGGTACTTACGATGGTGTATACTTGTATTAGGGATATGATACGACTTTTAAATACGTGTATTTTTTTCGATTCGTTTTACAAACAATTTTATTTCATATAAAAGAAAAAGATTTCATTTTGGTATTCTATCACATAAAACGGTGGATTATATATTTTATTAGAGTTTTCAGAGTAAATGCATACTGTTTTAGTAAATTCATAATAGTCTGATGATATTACCTATCTTACTTAAAGAGAAGGCGAGTATTATCACAATGATTAGTAGAACTGTTTTAATTAATTTTGAACTTAATCAATATCCTCGAACAATACTGTTGTAGATATACTAGAACACTTACCCTGTGAGTAGCAGAGATGGTCTGGAAAGCAGAACTTTTCTTCTTTTTGGTAGCACCGCCTTCTGGAGCCTCTGCAATTGAATGAAAATACGTTTTAGAAAATCATAGGAAGACACTGCGACAAATTGTATTGTTCTAGTAAAAGCCTTTAAGTGAATTTGATTTCTTAAGCTGACAGTGATATTTCAAGCTTTGAAGACGCCTTTTTATTGAAAATATACTTGCAGTCGATTATCATAATATATGAACAAGATTTAGTAATACTAACCTGGTGGGGCGAACAATGTCTGGACGAGATGTTCCTTGGAGTGCTCAAGGAGAGCGATAACAGTTTCGTTGAGAGGATCCTTGTTTTTGTCCAACCAGCCAGTAATGCTATAGGGCACGGCACCAGCGTAGTGATGAAGCTCGAAGTGAGCATCGGCTCCACCTTTTCGGGATTTGACTGGCTTGGCAAAGTTCTTCGATTTGCCCAAGTGGTTGGTGTAAAGTTTCTCTTGGAAGGTCTTGTCAGAAGCCTTAGGGAACATGCATTCTTCTTCGAGGATGGATAAGATACCCATAGGCTGAAAGACGAACAAAATAGGATATATAGCATCATTTCTTTCACCTAAAGGGGATATTGTTTATGTGCCCTTTTTCTGGAATCGAATCCGGATTCAGTTTCGTTCGAGTATTATACAATCTTTCGTTTTGAAAAGTTTTGCTGACATTTTGATATCGCCGCGTAGCGCTTGTAGATATGGAGAATTTATTGCTAAATATGCCTTTAATCCATTCTAATATTGTGATATAAACAGGCATTCTTTCATAAACTTGAATAAAATAACTTAACCTATTCCCACACAATTATGTTTTTGACGCCTTGAAAAAAAGATTTAAAACGCATAAATGAAAATGAGGAAATTGATTGTTACACGCAATTTCTCAAGCATACCCATTTTTGCCTGCCCAAAAGGCAAATATTTTTAAAAATTCCTTAGACGGTAAAAATTTTCGTTTACATTTTTGAATTCGGACCAATCTTAAATTTTGAAAAACAGTAAAGAGTTAACTGTCTGCATATTCTTTAAATTCATGAACACGAACCCTGTTAAAATATTAAACACTGAAACAACTTACCTTTTCAATGAGATCGACACAGGCCTGCAAGTCCATACCGAAATCAATGAATTCCCACTGAATTCCTTCCTTTTTGTACTCTTCTTGCTCGAGGATAAACATGTGATGGTTGAAGAACTGTTGCAACCTCTCGTTGGTGTAATTGATGCACAATTGCTCAAAGCTGTTGAACTAAAATAGGAATAACAGAAATGCCAATCTCAATTATATGAAATAATTTACACAACATATATACATTTTTCAAAATTATGCTATGTTACGATCTTTTAGATGACAAATCGTATCTGGCGTCTTTTTAAAGATTATGTGGTAAGTGAAAAAAACAAGAAAATGACTTTCTCAGCCTCAGAAAGTTATTGTTTTAAGGTGATGAAATATGAATTACTATAAATTTGGAGGAAAGATATCATAAGTTAACTCATTGTATGTGCAAGCGTGTAAATTGAGTTATTTCCTATCGCGAGAATCTGAACAGGAAGGTACATGCAATGTGTGGGCATGATACTTACGTCAAAAATTTCGAAACCGGCAATGTCCAATACACCAATGAAGTAGTTTCTCTTGGCCTTGGTATCGAGGGTCTTGTTGACTCTCTTTACGAGCCAGCCAAACATTCGGTCGTACAGGGACTTGCCCAAAGCGGCGACAGAGTTGAGGACCTGGTCTTTGTTTCGGCCTTGAGACACGAATTCTGTGCCGACCTTGATCTTGGGTTTCAAAAGACCCTTCAATAAGTCACCGGCGTTGATACCCAACAAGAAGGCGACTTTCTCGGCCTCTGAAAATTGGAATTTATAAGGAGGTTAAATATCAATTAGTGAAAATATGACGAAACTTCATTTTTATCTGGGTCTTTTACCCTTTTTGGGAAGAAAACTTCAATAAAAATATATATCGATTATCAAAATTTCTAGGCGGCGAAGATTCTAAGAAGCATTTTAAACAGCATTGAAACCACTTTAGGTATTGAAGAAAGAAGTTCAAATAATGAAGGTCTTGACGACGTGAGTAGACAAAATGAAACCCCTTGTGAGAAAAAGAACATAACGAACATTTGTTCCGATTTTCATCATCATTATTATTATGTGTGTTGGTTTTTTGGGTTTTTTTTTTTTGCTATTCAGACTTTAGTAACTTGTACTGTCAAATTGCAAAAAGTATTTAGTGGATTCTTGTCTTGAATTGCTTCACCAAGTGAATATAATTTACTTCCGACAAGTCTGCGTCGGGCTTACCAGCAGTGCCGTCAGGCTCAGCCTGTTCTTCTCTGGGTCTCTGCTTGAACTTCATCTCTCCGAAGTGCAAGATGGCGGCGGTACACTTGAACATACTGTTCTTCTCTTCTTCGGTGAAACCTAAGACATCGAAGGCTTCCTGTAGGCATATAGAGTAGAAAATACTTTAGTAAGAAGCCAATGTATGTAAATCATAATGAATAAGGTACAACTGGGCAGTTCTCTGAGTTTAATTGGTTCACATTCATAAATAAATCAATTGACCAATCTATTCAACCAAAATCAGAACTAGAAATTCTATTAAGATAAATATTTTGACGACGATCTTAAGCCATAGTAACGACATTAAGTGGCTAACCTAATTTTGTTTTTCCCCTCAACGTGATTTCTTCGACAACATACTCAAACTAATGTCGTTTGTTATCTCCGTCAATCTGTTCTGCCAGAATAAAGTGCGTTAGGCTAGTGATCCGTCAGTTCGTTTGAACAACCGAAATGAACCCTGAGTTGTAGGTATTGAACTACCTTAATAGTTTGTAAGATGGTGACACGCGGACCCCGATCAAAGAATAGCATAATTAACCCTTTACCGGACGATACAATTTTAGACTGTTCCAAATTGAAAGAAGATGCAAACGTCATTTAAAACAGTCCTATAATTGGAAAATAAGTAACAAATGGGTTGAAAACGTTGTGTGAGAAAAGGCTTATTACAAGCAATTTCTTCTTTTCCCACAGTGTTTTCCATTATTGTATTTTTTTCGGGGCTTCAGAAAGCGTTATTGTGTAGTAATGGGTTAATCAAAGTACTCGTATAAATGGAAAGTAAAACACCAGCTAATACTTACGTCCATCAACTTCATTTCAACTGTGTCATCGATACCATCGACTGTCAGTACACCCTGGTTGATGTTAGAGTAAAGACCTGGATCAGGTTGCACAAGGCAGATCTCGTGGTATTTGGGGCAAGCATCGGTGAGAAGCTGGTAGAAGACGTGGTAGTTTCTCTCGGCTGACTGTTGGTATGTTACACGGGATTTCTCCAGCAGATCTGGTGAAAAATGTTTGGTAGAGGTTAAAATATATTGCAATGTGATATTTCGTTGGCGTAGTAAGTAGATCTTAGAATAAAAACGACGATAAACAGCCTTTCTTTGATAGAAATGAATACTTACATATCAAACGTGCATGAAAGGCTGATCTTCGTCATTTTTTCAACAATTGCTTTTGTATCGTTCCCTTTAGCCATATCTAAACAATTCCTCTTTTTTATATTCCTTAAGAAAAAACAACGTTGGACAACATTGAGGATAATGAAGAAAGTGCTTACTTCATGCAGTTTCTTCATTATCGACAATGTTTTCTATCCCAAAGGCGAGTGTTTTTTTTAATCCTTTCAACTATGCAATGTCATCTGCAACTTCCTTCAAAATCGACCAGTGCAAAATTTTGTCGTTTGTAAATGGGTTAAGGCGTTATGCAAACCTGGGTCCTATCGATATTTACTGTCAAGGTTCCCATTTCTCTGTTCTGGTTCATGAGTAAAATACTATGAATTCGCTTCGAAGTATCTGATCAAAATTTTTTGTTGTTGTTATTATAAAATTTTTAAGAATCTTTCTGTGATGAAACTCATTAACAGTACATTTAAATCTGTTCTCTCTTTTTTAGCTTGAAATTAGTGGTTCTTTCTTTTGCAACAACAGCCATGGAAATATATTAACCCTTTCCTGTTCAATCCCCGGTTTTTAGGTGCCTGTGATTTTATATGTGAAAATATTTTGGAAAAAGAAGACATTGCTTGTAACAAGCAATTTCTTCTTTTTACACCATATTTTGTTCTCTACTCAATGGTCATTTTTTAAATACAATCGATTGTATATTGTCGTCTGTAAAACCTTTGAACTTGGATAGGTCTAAAATTTTGCGAAACGGAAAGGGTTAAGCACATGATAATTACAAACTTACATGTTTCGATATCAGCTCCGGCAATTTTACCAGTGGGACCAAAGTGGATACGGATGAATTTACCCTGTAAAAGTACGACAAAGCTCTGCAGTAATCAGTTCAACTTAAAGAATGATACATCAATCGCCACTGAATATTAATCAAAGTACTGTAAGCTAGCAAAGCATCGTTTTGTTTCAAACGTTATCATGAAACGAGGTTAAAGTATCCAAGGGTTAACCTATTCCCACACAATCCCTCCTTTTTACGCCCCTTAAGAAAATAGCTGTGGAAAACCATGCTTGTCACAAGCAATTTCTTCTTTTTCCACATTGATTTCTAACTAAAGAGATACATGATTTAGAATTTCCAACAATTTGAAATTGTCGTCTGCAACTTTTTGAATACTCTGATCAGAGTCATTTTGTACACGGTGTGCTCAAGTGAGCTAAAATATCTAGGAGATGAACTTACAGGCAGAGATTGTAATATATAACGGATTTAGTGGTAGTTTGCACTCATTGAACACATTGAGACGACCTCAAAATTTTGTCTAATAAAGCTGACGCATTGCTGGCTTAAAATCGATTGAGCAATCAAATATCTGCTTCCGTCCGGCCCCACCATGCTTATCTCCGATACTTATGAAAAACTTTCCCGTCAATTGGAGACCAACAAAAACTTCGTAACTAAAGATTATTTAATCTGTGATCAACCACCAACAATTGTCTACAATAACCATCAATTCGTCTGCCTTCTCAGACATAAAAGTAGTTTTAAGTGGGCTTGGATCGAGATTGGTCATTTGACGGGTCGCTGGCCCCGCCCACTGACTCCGCTAGCCAACCCCACTGATTCCGACAGGAAGATCTACTTCGATATTAAACGGGTAAAATTTACAGACAGTAAAATATAACGAAAAAGTAAAATGGTTGGTTGGCGACCTAGACGGCGTAACTACAGCTTGAATAAGCTGTAGTTACTACGTTTAAGCCGTCAAATCATCAAAAATGCTTCACGTTAACGTCGTCCAAAGTACAGGGTTCTAAGACCACTTCCGGTCTAAATGAATTAAAGAGATGAAGAGAATATTTTTTTTCATGGAGGTATGAACCGAAAAACCTAATCACACTGTATGAATACGCGAAGCGGATTCATACATTGTGTGATTAGGATTTTCGGTTCATACCTCCATTAAAACAAAAAATATTCCCTTCATTTCTTATAATTTAATAGTATCGAGCGAAAAAAGCAAAAAACCTACATCTTTTGATACATTTTTGTACGGGACTATTTTGTGTGGAAGCATACAAAATCGCTGTGTGCTCAAATTTTTGTTCATTTAGATATGAATAATTTTTACGACCAATCAAAACGCTCGTTTTTGATAGACGAAACCAAAAATTAAATTATTATTTGAATGGTTGATTAATAGCTGCGATTGGTCAATTGGAGTCAAATAGAGATTCGACAATAAAATGCGACGCCTTTATTACTATGACAAAAATAGTCAATTTCTAGAATCATGTTTTGTATATTTGAAGAAGTACTGTAATTCGAAATCTGAACATAAAGAATTGTTATGTACACCATATTTGCAAATATATATTTGTTGTTTTGAATGGGGTTTAACGCCGGTTTTAACAATTTTTCAGTCTTTATCGCGGCGGCAAGAGTTCCTAACAATGGGTTCCTGGTATATCTCGCACCAGTACCACCATTACATCCTTTCACATCCTCCAGCTGCTATCCCACTTAGGTTTATTATTATCCACCGATTGGTGAGAGACAAATATCGGAAATAATATGTGCCGCTGCCGGGAATCGAACACATGACACCCCATGATTGAAGATTTGGAGTCTGGCGCGCTACTAACTGCGCCGGAATATTTGAAAAGAAATAATAGACAACTTGATTAAAAACCATTGTATGCAAAGTACTTTTTGGATTAATATGCACAAAATGTTATCAAGATGTTTATTTAATAAAACATATGACTGGTACGATCACAAGAAGATACAAATTCCATTCAATAATCATTACTTACTTAGAGAAGTAATTTATAAATGAACAAATCTACTCGATATTCGATGCCAGGAGAGTCGATTTCAGGTTGTGGCTGTGGATTTCGTGCTAGGAGAGTCGATGCCAGGGCTTGGCTAGGTTGTGTAATAGAGGTTCTCATGTATAGAGATTCTAAAACAATAGGCAAGGAATCATGTTAGATTAAGAGGGTTTGGTTAGAAATAGGTCATTTGTGATATTTGGTTTATAAACAGTGATGATATAAAGGTCTAAATATATATAAAAAAGAAAATAAATAAAAACATCTCAAGAGAATCCGGGTCCGAATTCACCACCCAAAGGATCTAGAGTCCAAATTTCATAACGCGGGTTCTGATTGGCCGAGACATATGTCTCGGCCAATCAGAGCCTGCGATATGAAATTTAAAGAGAAAAGCAAGCTAAATTGGACTGAGTGATGAACGCGGACTGTGGTTGATTAAGGAAGGATTTATGAAAGCTCTCTGTGCGTTTATAACTTACGAATCTCGAGGAGTTGTTGTTACGTGTTGTCTTTGCGTTACCATAGGCTTCAAGGACGGGATTGGCCTGGACGATCTGATCCTCTAGGGTTCCCTGTATTGTGGGTATTTAAGGTTGGATAATCGACAAGGTTGGGAGTTAGGGGGTATAATGGGTTTATAATCATGTTTAGGTATTGTTTTGGTATATGTGGAGTAGGTTTGATTGAGAGAAAAAAGAGAGAGAAAAAAATACATTAGAAATAATATTTAAGTAATGAATCAATATTTTTTTGAAATACAAAATTCTCGAAATTTTACAAAAACAGAAGAAAGCAAGCTTTGGTGATATTAAAACAATACGAGTAATTCATATAAAATATGGTAGCTTAATTAAAAATATACTGATATCTAAATGAAACTGACAAAGAATGGATTTCAAGTCGACACCTTATTTGAAAGTAAAATTAATAAAATCTTATAATTCATATATATATATATACTTTCACTAGCCGATTAAAAAAAACGGATGCAAACGATGGCAGCTACACTAACTTTTTTACAATTGACATGAGAGGAAGGTCTAGATGCGGAAAACGCAGTCTGATTAGAGTCGAATCTTTTCGCCCTTGGTTGATTATCTTATTCTAATAAGGTCGTTCGATTTCAAAATAATATTCATAAAATAAACATCAGATCTGGTTGACCTAGATCCGTTCTCTTTTTCAAATATTTGTACCGGACATTCAATGGTAGGCATTTTTCGCGTGAAGGGTAAAAAATAAGTAGCAACTATTTTAATGAAATGCGAAACAACCTTCTTGTTTTCCTCGGCAGCCTTCTTCTCCTCTTCTGTCATCTTCTGAAGCTGGGCGGCGACTTTAGCGAAGTACATGATTACTTTCTTGGTGTTCTCAGTCTTTCCGGCGCCAGATTCTCCGCTGTGGATTAGAATTGAAATAATCACATCACCGTTTTGATTTGATTTTTGTAGCTTTAACAATCTATGTGAACATTATTTTTGAATTTCTTTCAGTATTTCAAGGATTTTTTTGTTTAAATAGAGTTTAATGTCGTTTAGATCAATCTTTTAAAGGGGGGGGGGATAGAAATCCTCCTAAGAATTTTGATGAGTCCGTGGGGTGATTTTATCCATATTTAGTTGGTCTGAACATATGTGCCCTAAAGGGTATTTCTTTCATAATTAGAATTACTTCGTAATAATAAGTATTATTTTGTAAGAAATGTTGTTGAGGAAAGCGGTCCGCATACATTTTCAAAGCTCAAAAGACAGACAATGAATCGTTTTCTATATAAATAATTAGCGAAATTTAATGAAGTAAGATATTGCAATCGTAGAAAGGAATAAATACAGTTCCCCGCCTCTTTCTCGAAATTATAAAAAATATTATGAAAAAAAATCAATCCATATTTAGCTAACCATTTGTATACATACTGATTTCGGACCAGTCTTTTTTCAATAGAGAGTTAAAATATGTATTTCTAAATACTTACGTAATCAACATAGACTGGTTCTCACGATCTGAAAATAGACAGAATGGTACTCATTATTATTTGTGAAGGTAAGTTAGTAATAAAGAGGCATCTTCATCAAAGATCAAAGACGTCGATAGCCTATTCCCACAAAATCGTGCTTTTTTAAGTCCTTGAGGAAAACATAATGGAAAATGAAGAGATTACTTGCTACAAACAATTTCTTATTACCCACAATGTTTTTATCCGAAAAGACAAAGATTATTTAATCTCCAACAACTAAAGATGTCGTCAGTATGTGCTTTTAATTTGGGGCGTTCTAAAACTTTGACGTCTGTTAATGGATTAAGGAAATGATATCGAGAATGTCTACAGATCTTTCAAACTTTGGGAAGGATGTTTGGCTGCCCATCAATGAAGTAGTTACGTTTTGTAAAATTAACGTAATCCAAAATACATGAGTAATATGCAAACACAATATAACGTATCATTTCTCTTTTTAATACAGGTCATAACACAAACTCGTGTATGTTAAAGAGAAGGACATATTGAAAGAGAAAGGGCTCGGAAATTTAACTAATCACAAGCCATGAATTCTTGAATTAGCAGCCGTTTTTTAATTTCAAACCAGTCTAAAACAAATCAAATTGGATCGCTTTCAGAAACAAACAATGATGGAAAGGAAGAAGTGTTTGAAGTTGCTATCAGTATTTTTGTCCGTTATTTATTAGTTACTTTATTCAAAATTACATTTGTATCTTATTAGATATATGACTAAGGATAATTTGTAGGTAATGTCCTGAGCAAATATTTGTCTATCAGGTAATCAGAACTAATTGGTAATAACGGGTTAATCGGTCCACATGTGGTTTTAACTGCACCCATTATGATAGATTCGTGTATTAATGTATTTATTCTCCTAACATGTGTGGGTAATTAGACGTGTGGCAAACTATAAATAGAACATGTGTTTTCCTTATATGGCGCGCGTGCCACAGCTAGAGGTCCTGGCACTGATATTCCAGGCAAGTGGTACACACATGCTGTGGATGATGATCATATTTTGACTCTGCATTCAATATTTGATCATTACACACAAAAAAGTTTCTTACATTTACTTAGCAATTCATTTCACGTATTGGGGACAATAATGTTGATTAATGCTTTCCTGTTTTTCTAAACTTTAGTTTCGTCCAATTTTAAAGAAGTAACACGCAGACGACAATTAAAGGAGTGCAATTTAAAATGTAACAGACCTACATGGCAGAATTAAAACCGTTTTTGAAATTGATCCGAACTTAGACAATTAACCCATTACTAGACGTCAAAATTTTAGACAGGTCCAAATTGAAACGGGTTGCAGACGATATTTACAATTTTATGAAATTTCAGATTTTTTCAACGTTCTGGGTAAGAAACTAGCATAGAAATCATAATGATAAAAGAAGAAATTACTTGTTTCTTATTTTTCTCAGAATGTTTTCAAAACTAATATATTCGGCATTCATTTTAAAATAAGACCATTTTTCTGTAAGATAACGGGTTAATTGGTTAGGAAAGTGACTTACCCTGTACCATGTTCTGGTAGGCGTTGTCAGCGACGGAGAACAAGTGGGGAGGCATTTCCAACTTCCTTTTACCACGGTATTTGGCAATAATGGAGTCCAGGTAAATTGGAAGACGTCGGTAAGGATTGATAGCGACACAGAAAAGTCCTGAGTAGGTCTGCAATGATATAAGAACTTTATAGCAGATATGCTAACAAAGTGTCGTAACTACAGCTACATTAAACTGTACTTGCGTGGCTTATGCCGGCAAACATTGACTAAAATTTAATAGTTAATAAAATTAATATCAAACGAGACAAGTCAAATTAGAGACATACAGGATAATAGAAAAAGGTTGGTGACACGAATATAAATCTTCGTTGTCGTTCTAAAACCTCGTAACTACAGCTTGATTCAAGCTGTAGTTATGCGGTTTTAGAACGACAATGACGAAATACAGCTCTATCCGACATTTTGGCTTCAAGTCTGCTTTCTGACCCGGTAAACATCATAAATCACAGTAGGCATATATTTCTATTTTTCCTTTTTTGTCAAATACTGATTCTTCTAATTTATTACAATTACGTTAGTTTCTCTTTTCCCCTGTTGTTGATAAGCGATTAAATTTATCATGATTTACCCATCAACCCATTATCAAAGATGTTGCCGACGACACAATTTAGTTCTTGAAATTTCGGATTTTTTTTAACTCTTTTGGTAGAAAGTATTATTGAAACTGAAGAAATTGGTTGTTACAAACAATTTCTTCATTGTCCACAATGTTTTCCAAAGTTTTTTTGTTCCGGGCATCAATAAGCGTCATTGTGCGCGAATGATTTAAGAGCAATTTCATTTTACAACAATGACGACTTTTACAACAATGACGACTTTAGTAGAATTCTCTCTTATTTGAGTCGTATGTCTGATTGTTTTACATTCAATATCTTGACCCTTCACCACAGAAAGCATTTTGTTCTAACGACCACGTGGAAAATTTTGGGAAACAGTGTTGGAAAAGATGATTTTCAACAAAGGAGTTTGTTTCGTTCTTGAGATGAATAGAATTAAAAATTGACTTCTTCAGGGAAAAGTAAAAAAATAATTTGATTTGAATTGTCGGCCATATGATATTTTCATTCCTTAATTTTATATCTTTTTTTTGTGTGTGTGTGACTGTCAAAACAACGTATCTGACATCATACTTACGTAGATATATCCGTTGACGTATCTTGTCCTGAGATTGTGAAGTACAGAAGCTTCGTTCAAATAGGTCATGTTAGCCATATCTTCTGTCATCTCGAACTTGGGAGGGTTCACTTGTTGAAGGTCATCTTTCTTGAAGGTTTTTGTCTGAAATCGAACAAAAGTCATAATTGTTCTCGTTTATTTACAGATTGAATTGTGGTAATTAGAGCATTAGTATTGTTCAATATATTTCTCAAAATCCCTATTTGACGCACACACCCAATGAAAAAACTGTATGAAAACTGGAAAATGGGAAAAAATCAGACATCCGTCAATTGTAGAAACGATGTCGCACATCGGGTTGGGGTTTGAAAATACACCGAGGAAGCCCTATTCTTCAATTCTAACTGACGTAATTGATTGGATAAAATCAACATTGAGCAATATCTAACCTATTACCAGATAGTGAATTTTTGACTGGTCCAAATTGAAAGGAGATGCAGGCAACATTTTTAGATTTATGACATTTATGATTTTTTCACCTTTATTGGTAGGAAACATTTGGTAAAATGAAGAAATTGCTTGTTACAAGCAATTTCTTCATTTTACACAAGGTTTTCTTTGTTGCTTTTCTTAAAGGATGTTAAAAGAGGTCACAGTGTGGGAATGGGTTAAGTCACCCGTTTTCTATTTATAAAATTTCAACCATATTTAAATCGGAAAAATAAAGTTAAGTATTACCTCATTGCCTGCTACTGATTTGACAGTGATTTCGTCACCCTTGGTGGACTGAATCTCGGCTCTTTCAAAACCCTCCTTCTCGCTGGGGATCCAACAAGCCTTCTTACCATCGTAAGGCTGGGTTTGTTCTTTCATCAACTTCTTACGGTCAACCGCAAGGTATTGGAAGTCTGGATCAGCTGCCCAATCTGTAGCCATTGCTGCTGTCTAAACTACGGTCTTACGAAAAAAAGAAGGAGAAAACTTCCGGACAATCTCTACTTATGCCAAGACTCGAACAGCTCCCAGTCTGAAACAGAGAGAAAGAAGATATATTATTATTTCTAAAAGCGTTTGAAAAGGTTGGATAAGTTGGTCGACATATATACCGTCATTACAGCTTATCTAAAATCTTCGTCAATTATGGTTAATGTGTAAAAATTAAATGTTTAGTAGGGTAGAATGACTTTTCTGCTTGGGAAAATGCAGAGTAAGCGAAAGGTTTCGACCCTGGAAAAATTGCACGGATTTGGCACTCTGATTTCGATCGTATCTGTCGTATTTCCAAGATTGTTCTTTTGAGCGATGAGTTACATACTGCTTATAAAACGCACCGAAGACGCGTCAAAGTATGGAAGAATGACCATTCATATTAAATTTCAAAATGAATCAAAATAAAACTTTTCTTCCTTGCTATTTCTACGGAGGAAAATATTCCGACCAGGATAGACGCAATTTGTACTTCATTTTTTTCCACAGACTGGTTTTAAAATGTTTTACATTTTACTTGGTTAACAAAAAGAGCGATAGGTTGATGTTAACCCTTGTTATGCTGAACCCGGAATATTCCAGTTTTGTTTGGCAGGAGGTGTAGACCAAGATCAGCCTGCACATAAGTGCAGTCTGATCTTGGTCTACGCTTCCTGCTTGTACTCTTCCTGCCAGAGTTGTTTAGGAAAATGATTTCTCAAGGAAATATTGATTATTTAACAACAAGTTCTCTCAGTGCTTTCAGCCCTTTGATTTTTCAAAAATTCAGTAAGGTTGTTTATACAGCATGACAAGGGTTAATTATTCTAGAAAGTTGTGGAAAAAAAGTCACTTGTAACATACATCATTTGCTTTTTCAATTTTCGATTTAACCCATTCCCACAAAACTCCGCTTTTTTATATCCCAAAAGAAAACAATGTGGAAAATGAAGAAATTTCTTGTAACAAGCTGCGCGTATTCATACAGTATGATTAGTTTTTGTTTCATACCGCTATGAAAATAAAAAAAAAATATTCTCTTGATCTTTTGATTGTTGGTATCATTATGAAATGAAGAATGCACGTTTTAGAAAAGAAGCAGAGCGACGTTATGCGTGCAAAATGTCGTAACTGCCACTTGAACACAGCTGTAGTTACGACATTCAGCAGGCACAACGACGAAAGTCTCCTTTATAATTGATTTCGTAACATTAAATGTTTCGCTTAAATACTTTTACAAAAATATCCCGTTAAATGTCGGTCTGCAGAGCCAGATTCCACTAATCTGATGATGAAAGACACTAGAAAAATATCATTGATGTTTTTATACACTTTTGACACAATTTTAGACTTTTCAAAACTTAAAAGGGTTGCAGACGGCAAACTATAATTATTAAAACCCCTAAGAATGTACCAGTAGAACCCACATTATACCATGTAGGAAATAAGAATAAAACTTATGAGACAGCTTTATCTTTCAATACAGCTTAAACTAAATTTTCCTGTACCCACAAAGTATTTTATTTGCGATTCCGGGATGTTTCACATGAAGACAGACAAAATTATGAAAAAAAAGCTTCATTTTCATCTATGTACACTGTATTTTTACGCTTTTTCAAGATATCCCTTTAAATGTTAGACACACAAAAATGGTCAAAATTAAAAAGAAGGAAGAAAATTCCCGAAATCACTGGTAGATTTGCCTAACCATTAACACTAAAAACAATAAATTGTCCTTTGGCGCACGTATAAGATCCACAAGAAGTTAATCTAAGAGATGAAGTTGAGAGTTGTAGGATAGGGTGAGATAGAGGTGAAAGTAAAACTCCAGTACTTACAGTATAGAAGAGCTTGTTCTTGTGAGATAGTCCAAAAATCGAACGGTATTTATACCCGGACCGACGTCCCTCCCTGCGGGGGCGAATTTTCACAAGAACGCGTCTGATTGGTTGTTTGGTGATTATTATCCAATAGATACATGTTACATCGACACAGTTGGTGATGGGTTTCTGTATATTGCGCATATGGAACCACTAAGACATAATTGATAATTTGGCGGATTGGAACGTTAGTCTACATGAGTACATGCTGAGTTGCCGCATTGTTTGACGTATCAGCAGATTGGGTAACTTTCGTAACACACGACTTGGCGTTATCGAACAATTAACACTAAATTCGTAACACATTTCGTCACCTACCGTGCTAGCACACTTCATATCTTTACAGATTTTTTTAGATAAACCCATTCCCAAAATGGGGTTGGTGTTGGGGAATGGGGGGATAGACTGGTCCAAGATGAAAGAAGTTGCAGACAAAAAATTCGAGTTGATAGAATTTTCTCGTCTTTTTGGATAGAAAACATTGTGGAAAATGAAGAAATTGCTTGATACAAGCAATTTCTTCGTTTTCCACAATATTTTCCAAAGTTTGTTTCTTTAGTAAAAGGCGTAAAAGGAAGGGATTGTATGAGAACTGGTTGATATTGTCAGAATATGTAAATAGGTTGTACTTTATCTTTATGATATGAAATTAAGCCCGGACTAATGAACTAGAGAACAATTGCTTGGAGCAAAAGTTCTCGAACTAGTACTCATTATATTATTTTGGCTCTGAAAAGGTATGGAGTGTTGCAATATACAACATTTATAAAGGGTCGTATATTTTCATCATAGTAAACTTGCTTGTTGCTATTTTTTGTATTTAATTGTCTTTCGAGATATCTGCGCTGGGCATGCAAAATTGCGTATCTACGGCTTGAATATAACTGTAGTTACGACATTTTTCACGCCAAACGACGATTTGTAGAATAATGAATCAAGACGTAGCCTAAATGACAACTGCATTGAAAACGCTCGGTAATATATTCTGTTTTTATATTTCAGAAACATCCCTATTTTAAAAAATAAATCATTAAAGTTTGGGTTGTATCCACTAAATTGTCATGTGTAAAATACAAAATATCATTTTTTTCAGCATTGAATGAACCATCATTAAGATAAAAGAATAAACTAATTTTAACTATTCATAAATTCCGCCTTACTTAAAAAAATCTCGAAATAACAGAAACTCATCTTCTCTGTTTATTAAAGTTAGATTAAAAAACAACAACAACAACAACAACAACAACAAACAAACAAAAAACCTGCACCATTAGCAACTGGTTCTTATCCTATCTATTTGTATGAAGTAAGTGTTTTTACGTTTTGTACTGTTTTAGTCACATTAGTCTCTTACAATTCTATATGTGAATGGTCATGTAATTTTAATGTCTAATGTAGAATGAAAAAATTTCTTCATTTCGTCACAAGCAATTTCTTCATTATCCACAATGTTGTCTAACCATAATAATGAAAAAATCTAAAATTTCATAATCATTAAATTTGTCGTCTGCAAGATCTTTGAATTTGGACCAGTCTAAAATTTCTGTTTTGCGGAAATGGGTCAAAGCCTATATCACTAGTGAGCAACCTAAATGTGTACCCCTTGAATAAGCTGTAGTTACGACGTTTAAGTCGTCAAACGGAGAACTCCTCAGATGAAATTGAATACAAAGTGACAAGCATGATGTATTAAAAAATGATTGAGGATTCAAGATAGTATTGTGCACTTGAGAGAAGATTGATATCTTATAAAGATATCGTAGAATAGAATGTATGCTTATTTTTTCTAAAACCGAACTTCATTTTAGCTCTTTTTGTTATATACCAGGTTAAGCATTGCGATGACAAGGTTCTGTCTGTGAGCCCCGTCCGTAAACAATCGCGGCTGTCAATCAAGGAATCAACCAACCAATCAAATTATTCATTCAGCACTGACCAGAGCTTTCAACGCCGACATTGGCCGCTATTTCTTTTTATCCCTTTTGCTGATTTGGCTTAATAAATGTCGTAACAACAGCTTATTCGGGTCCATGAGGTCGCCAATCAACGATTCTATTTTTTTGTTACATGCTACTGACCATAGTTTTTTTTTGCTTTTCTTTTTCAAAATGACGCCGTTCAAAATGGAAGCGGGACTTCCTTGGAGTCAATAGGAGTGACCAAAGGAGTTAGTGGGCGGGGTCAGTAATAAGGCAATTGACGGATCGGTGGTCAGGTCTTATGAACCCCCGACAGGAAGTTCCACTTCGATACAACGCTGCTGTTTTGCAAAAATTATGACACAGTAGTGTGTTGGCGACTAAAACGTCGTGACTACAGATTGACTTAGCTATAATTAACACATTAAGTCACCTAACCAACAAAAATGCTTCCCATAGACATCGAACAACATCACAGTTAAAAGTTCACTTCTGGTATAAAAGAATAATTTAAATGATGAACCTTAAATGTTTATCTGGGAAATGAAACGACATTTGAAAATCCTCTTATGGCTTCTTTTGTAATGTTTCCTCATCTAAACGAAATAATTTTAAACATTTTGGATGCATTTTTAAAATATCTAATATT
Source organism: Fragum fragum (assembly GCA_946902895.1). Lineage (NCBI taxonomy): Eukaryota > Metazoa > Mollusca > Bivalvia > Cardiida > Cardiidae > Fragum > Fragum fragum. The sequence continues at coordinate 36,747,287 of OX336376.1, read as the reverse complement.
GAATAAATTTACTGTGCTCGTTTGAAACATATTTCTTGCATGATCCCAGAAAGAGATCTCATCTAAACGAAATAATTTTAAACATTTTGGATGCAGTTTTGAATTGTCTTATATTGAATAAATATACTGTGCTCGTTTGAAAAAACATTTCTTGCATGATCCCAGAAAGAGATCTCATCTAAACGAAATAATTTTAAACATTTTGGATGCATTTACAAAATATCTTATCTTAAAAAAAATCAGTTTGCTTGTTTGAAACATATTTCTTGCATAATCCCAGAAAGAGGTCTCACCTAAACGAAATAATTTTAAACATTCTGGATGCATTTTAAAATATCATATATTGAATAGATTCACTGTGCTCGTTTGAAATATTTTTCTTACATAATCCCAGCAAGAGATCTATTCTAAACGAAATAATTTTAAACATTTTGGATGCATTTCAAAATATCTTATATTGAATAAATTTACTGTGCTCGTTTGAAACATATTTCTTGCATGATCCCAGAAAGAGATCTCATCTAAACTAAACAATTTTAAACATTTTGGATGCAGTTTTGAATTGTCTTATATTGAATAAATTTACTGTGCTCGTTTGAAAAACATTTCTTGCATGATCCCAGAAAGAGATCTCATCTAAACTAAACAATTTTTAACATTTTGGATGCAGTTTTGAATTGTCTTATATTGAATAAATTTACTGTGCTCGTTTGAAATATACTTCTTGCATGATCCCAGACAGAGATCTCATCTAAACGAAATAATTTCAAACATTTTGGATGCATTTTCAAAATATCTTATATTGAATAAATTTACTGTGCTCGTTTGAAATATATTTCTTGCATGATCTCAGAAAGAGATCCTAGGTTCATTTAGTGTGGTTAGGTTTTTAGTTTGGCTCTTCTATGAAAAGAAAAAAATGTATATATTCTCTTCATCTCTTAACATAAAAGATTAGAAAAATTACATATAATCTTTTTTCAGAGATAATTCATTGCTTTCAGTCTATTTTATGTTTGCGACAAAAACATATTACACATTTTAGCCAATTTATCACGAATTTGTGTACAGTTAGAAGAAAGGACCAGCTATTTAACCAATTCCAATACAGTGAAGCTTTTTAGCACACTCATCAAGAGAAAAAAAAAATGAAAAAAACATTGCATAACAATAAGAAATTGCTTTGACAAGCAATTTCTCTGACCAAAAAGTTGAAAAAAAAATTGCCATCTTTAAACTCCTTTCAATTTGGACCAGTGTAAAATTTTTGACGTCTTGTAATGGTTTAAGTAATTTTTATTTGATGATATACAAATAAATCCTTCTAAACTGGTAAAAAACTCGAGGACATCGCCCCGACAATAAATGAATAGATATGAAAATAAAAGATAAAAATAAAGTAAAAATGAATAATGAGTAGATCAACAAATATATGTATTTCTCTGTGAGCGATATCCCCCCCCCCCCGAACATGACCTTAACGGATATTCAAAGAATGGCATTGAATTTCAATAACTTAAAAAGTCGTAATTGCTTATTTACCATTACCAGATACAAAGAATTTGTCAGCTAAAAATTGGAGTTGACGGAATTTATGAGATATTTGTCTTTCTAGATAGAAAAAAATGTGGGAAAGGATTAAATCGCTTGTCACAAGACATGTCTTCATTTTCAACATTGATTTCCCAAACTGTTTCTTTTTCTTCTTCTTTTTTTTCTCTCTTACTTCTTTTGGGGAGGGGGGGGGGTTAAATAGAGGGATTGTGTGGGACTGAGATAGATGAGGCTGCACGTGACATTTCACTTGTGCTTGAAGCAAAGATAGTGAACAGTTTGTGCAACGCAATATATTTTCTGGTCGTCTCATGTATTAACCCGTTCCCGCACAGTGATGCTTTCTGACGCCCTACAACAACAACAACAACAACAACAACAACAAACACAATTGGGAAAACATTGTGTAAAATGAAGAAATTGCCTTTAACAAGAAATTTCTTTATTTTCCACAATGTTTTCTACTTAGAAAACTGAACAAATCTATATTTCATCAACTTTAAATTGTCGTCTGCAACTCCTTTCAATTTGGACCAGTCTAATATTTCACTGTTTGAAATTTTGACCCAGTATTTTAAGGATGTATAGTCACTAGTCAGGACTCTGATCAAACGGTGTGCATGCACAGATTGAATTGGGTTTTTACCTTTGGTGGGCCACTGAAACACGTTGTAAATACAGCTTGATTAAATTCATTCATTCATTCATTTCATTCATACGCATATCGACAGCACGATAGATGTATGTCTTTCGCCATTTATAAAGATCAAAAGAAAATAAAACTGTATTTACGATACTTTGGTCGCTCATAAACGATACGAAAAATTGTTGAAAATATCACACACATGCTAATGCTTTGAACTTCAATCTGTGAATAAAAATTAATAAGTTTAACATTACAGTGGTATAAATGTATTCAAAGTTTACTTCAGAAAGGAAACTAAGTTATGATTATCCGTTTTTCCTCTTGCCACAATGTTTTATTTATTTTCTTGAGTTTTCTTCACTTTAAGTGATTATCCTACTAGAACGATTTGATTCGTGTGGTTATGGCTTAGAAATAACAAATAATACACATTTAACCCATTACCACACAATGAGCCTTTAAGACGCGCCTCAAGAAAAAGGCTTTGGCAAACATTATAAAAAAATGAAGAAATTACTTGTAACAAGCAATTTATCCATTATCCATAATATTTCCTACCCCAAAAGACTAATCGATGAATAAATAAATAGAAATAATGATTATATTTCATCATCAAAACAATTGCCGTCAGCAACTTCATTTGGTACGATCTAGAATTTTGGGTAAATAGGCTTATAAACTTGTTCGGCACACTGGCATTGGACATGTCATATTTGGTTGCTTAGACTTAAACCTATTTATTTGTTTATCGATTTGGAAACAATTTTTTCCAATTTAGATTAATCCCTCTCGCGTGTGCTTCGTGGAAAATACGCCAGTACTCAACAGTACTCGCGTCGTTTATGAGGGCCAATAACAGAACCAAGATCGATAGCCGCTCCAGGGAATCGAATTCGGAACGCTCTACTTCTCGACCACGGACAGCTCTGGTTGCTGCTCGAACACCCTAAATGCTCTTGCCTTTGCGTGATATACAGAAATATACATTAATGGAAGCCGATGAAATATATTTATTCTTTTTCTAAAAAACGAAGAGGAGGATAAAATGAAAAATAAACAAGACTATCACTTAATGTGACTGATACCAACAAACGGCTCCATATCACAGAACAAAACGTTACTGGAAAAGAAGGTTTTTTTTCAACAACGGACCAATGCTCCAAGAAAAGTTAATGGACTGTAACCCAAACGGAAGATGCACATCCTTGGTTGCTACTGAGAGCACATGGTAATTTGAGTCAAATCCATTCAACAGTTGAAGAGATAATGAGCGGACAGGAGTTTTCATCAAACTCTATCAATGCAATAGTTTCTGAGAAATTGAGCGGACATGGTAAAACCTATAGACGGACCAACCAACCAACCAGCCGACCGACTAACTGACCCCCGGACCGATTCATATATACCCCCCTTTCACAAAGGGCAGGCAGAGAAGGGTTAATATTCCCATTTTTTGCATATGAAATGCAAAAATAACTATCCTATCTCGGTGTAACACAATTTGAAATAGGTTTCCCTTATTGACCTATCCGTGATCAAATTCCATTTCAAAACACGATTACTAGTTTTCCTGGATTCTAGCATGAACCCTTTTCTTACGAAGGTTCGCACTTATAAAAATATATTTAAAGAAAAACTATAGAAATAGTTACTTCGTTATAATATCATTTCTGTGCGTTCATTACGCAAAGGCAAAAGATGATATATGCAGACCCCCGCTACGATCGTCTGATAATCTATGCATATATGATATACATTAATTGCCAAGTTAGTTAAAGACATAGTTGTCTTTGGGGCTACCAGAACCTCCTAGCTGCAGTTTGAATCAAGGTGTAACAACGAGGCTTTGGTCGCCACCCGACGATTATATTTGAACACATGGACCTGTCAGTTAACCCATTCCAACACAATCTCTCCTTTTTACGCCCTTTAAGAAAAATAGCCGTGGAAAACATTATGGAAAATGAAGAAATTGCTTTATCAAGCAATTTCTTCATTATCCACAATGTTTTCTACCACAAAAGATGAAAAAAGTAAAACTTCCATCAACTTTAAATTGTTGCCTGCAGCTTCTTTCAATTCGGACCAGACTAAAAAAATGTGTGGGAATGGGTTAAGGTATTTTTGTTTCATTGTACTATTTTCGGAATTTCAGGGGTAAAGTGCATGGGGGCTCACATTGTTGATCCGGTCAACTCTATCCTACCTACCACTCGATCGAGGGAATGGACTAATGCACTGTACCCGTTCGCCTAGCCTGTCTCCCAGGCTGTCAGTAAGTCATATAGATCGATCATGCAAGTACATTTCATTCCTTGAAATTACCCCCCTTACGTCTCACAAAACTGATCAGCAAAACAGAGAAAGATAACAGCTAGATAAAAGAAACTTTTTAACTAAAATATAAATATCAGTGAGACTGGAAGCGAGTCTACCGTTCGCCGAATCTGCTCGATCTCAACACGTATATCATGACAGTCAAATATGTTTTGGGTAGGAAATGTTACGCTTAATTTCATTTCCGTCTACGCTTTACACATGTTTTTATCTTCATTGTAGTGATGTAGAGTAGAGAAGAAAAGACGTCTTACTTAATGTTTGTAGCAACATTGAAACTTCCATATCAATTAACCCAACACATTAAAACACATTTTATACTGGTTCATTTTCAAAAAAATCACTTTAAGCCGTTCCTATACAACAAAATTCTAGACTGGTCCGCGTTGAATGAAGGTGCAGACGACAATTTTAAATTGATGAGATTTTAAAAGTTTGGTTTGAAAATATTGTGTATAATGAAGAAATTGCTTGTAACAAGCAATTTCTTCATTTTCAACAATATTATCAAAAGCTTTTCCATTGAAGGGCGTTTCAAAGCGTTTTTATGTGGGAAAGGGTTAAATCGGGTTTTAGTTGAACTATAGCTGCCATATGCGGTAGAAAACGTTGTGATAAAAAATGTTTACAAGCAACTTCTCGCATATCGTATTCCATTTGTTTTAATATATCAAATGAGCGACAACAATGGGGTTGCTCGATGGTGGGTTTAACTCCGATATGTCGTTGTTCATAATTTCATATCGCAGCATTCTTTTTTCAAATAATGAGGAAGATGTGTGTGGATTTTTCTTAAAATTTAATCATTCTTTTAAACACGATCTTAGCATTGCATAGAGTTAGATCGCGAGGATTTGCAGGAAATGTCGATGGGCGAACAGAATGTGGAGTCTACAGTTTTTTTTTTTTTTTTTTTTTTCAATTTCAGATAGGCATTATGGTCGGGAACCGACTGTACTTTTATTTACTGATTTGTTTTTTGCAAAGATAGCCAGTCTTTAAGTTGGTTTTTATGAGGTATAACACTTTCACGTTTGAACTTCGATCCAGTCTCGTCTGTGCGCAAACCCGAATTCGCCGTGGCGTAGCGTGAATCAGGATGAGATATAAAAAACAATAACAATAACAAAAAAGTTAATTAGAAAAGAAGAAATAATAACAATTACAATAATAATGATAATAATGTATTTGACAACGTCAAACGACAAGAAAATGACAAGTAACTCGGAGGTGTATCTTCTCGACGATTCCTTAGTATCGACGCTTGTCAGATAGCCAAAGTCTTTACAGAAAGCACTTCGCAGATTTTTCGGATGTAGAATGGCCATGCTACCTCACTTTATCAATTCTTCAAGTCCCGATTCTGGCTGACAAGTGCTAGATCCGATAGTTCATTAGATTAATATTTACTTATTCATATTTGAAAATACCGTTTGGTTCAAAAATAAAAATATGAAGTTACATTTAACCCAGATCAAAGGTTATTGTGATAAAGGTGACAAAGAAAGTTTCGCCTTATGACTACATTATTCACGGAACGCCCATTAACCCTTTACTGTACAATCACTGGTTTTTACGTCCTTGTGATTTTGTACTTGAGAAAACATTGTTGGAAAAGAAGAAATTGCTTGTAACAAGCAATTTCTTCTTTTTCCACAATATTTTCTACACTACTGAATGGTTATTTTTCAAATTAAATCCACTCTAAATTGTCGTCTGCAAAACCTTTGAAATTGGACAGGTCAAAAAAAATTGAAACAGGAAAGGGTTAATAAAAGGATATGAATGAAAAAAGAATGCACCAGTAAAGGGTCATAGAGAATACTTATTTGTAACCCTGTAGAAAAAAAGGCAACCTTGGGTTATTCGTGAGACAAATACTTTGAAAACAAAAACAACAATAAACAACAACAGCAACAACAACAACAGCAGCAAAACAACAACGAAAACAACAAAGTAGTCCGAGCTCAGGTCAACCGGAGTTGGCAATCCGAAAATGATCGTATAGTAAGGTAGAATAGCTATTTTAGATTACTTTAATCGTCAGAGCAAAAAAAAAAAAAAGTTTCGGCTATGGTCAGCTTGTCCAGTCTACGCTCTCTAACCTAGGTAAATGTTTTCGAACTTTCTATCCCTTTTCTTTCCCTACTTCTCATTGACGACTGCCATACTTATGTGAAACATTCTATATAATTGCATCTATTATGTTTACGAAGTAGAAAGACATGTTGCCTCTTCTTTCGTCAATAAACTGTTAACTGTAAGGTTATATCGAAGCCCTAGTACTACAAGGTAAATGCAAAAAACATTGCAAATATGAATGTAATTAGCAAAAGCATTTTTTACCGATATATCAGTAGCAGATGCTAGCATATCGTCGTTGGGGGTGAAATATGTCGTAACTACAGCTTTGTGCAAGCTGTAGTTACGACATTTTGCACGCCCAGCGATGATATCACGTATTCTTTATGTAATTATGTTGGATATCTACACTCGGTAGCGTTCCAACCGATGTTAAGTTACATAAGTTCATATGTAATTTCAGTTGTTCGTAAGCTATTATTTGTATCTTAACAAATTAATCCGGGCACAAACTACAAGAAATAGGCATTAAGAAGACTTGGTCTGCATATCGACGGTGTAATTCTAAAACCCCGTAACTAAGCTTGATTCAAACTTTACTTACGAGGTTTTAGAATGACACCGACGATGTATTACGTCACTGTTCAATGCACAGATGCAGATATACGAGGGGCGACGGAAAAATCTGTGGGCTTGGGCAAAAACAGACCTCTTAACCTTTTTCCGTTTTTTTTTAAAAATTTTAGTTCCAAATTTAAAGAGATTGCAGGTGACAATGAAAAATGGATTCAATTTGAAATTTAAACAATCCTATGTGGTAAAAATAATGTGGCAAAAGGAGATATTGCTTGTAGCAAGCAATATCTCCTTTTTCCACAATGTTTTCTCGAGTATGAAATCACAGCGATGTAAAATCCCGGGGTTTGTACAGGAAAGGGTTAAACTTGCAAACTAAGGTCTATGTAGGTATTTTATTTTATTATATACCTATAAATGATATGAATTAAAATCTGGCTATCTAATACAACTCGACAGAAAAAAAAAATCCGTATTCGGCGTGTAGTAAAAAACCGTATTCGTCGAGTACAGTTAAACACGGACTAGACTTTTGTGTATTGACGTTCTTTTTTTTTCTTTTTCGGAAAGTTGGTTATTTCTTAATCATTTAAGAGAACTTTCTTAATGCCATGACCTAAAGGTATATATAATAATAAGAATATTACAACAGTGTGTTTTTCTATTTATTGTTACCGCGTTCTCGAATCGTGTGTAGGTATTTTTTATTGGATTCGACCTTCGGTCTCATCAAATAAAAAATACCTACACACGCTTCTCGAACACGATAACAATAAATAGAAAAAGACACTGTTGTAATATTCCCTATATACCTATAAATATTTTTAGTAAAATATATATACATTCCGCACAGGCAAAATCGGACATGTCAGGCAGTGTCTAATACGGTAGTCCAACATGACGTCATTTTCATACTGTATATGATGCCATAATTCAAATAAACGTAATCCGAATGATAAAGGAAAAGGGAAATACTTGTGAAAATAAAGACTTTTTCATTATTTCATAATGTTTATTTGTTAAAAAGGGTTAATTATATATGAATATTGAGTTACGGTTGCGTCACAACATCTTTGCCTCTCGCTGAGGAGGAAAATTTGATATTCCACTTGACCTTCGGTCTCTTGAAATATTATTTTTTTTCTCCGCAGCGGAAAGCAAATACAAAATATTTTATCTCTTTCGTAACACATTATCCCATTTATATTCACTGTGCAGTGGCGTAAGCTCTTTTGTCTCCATATTGTCTGACAGGATTTGAAAACCTTCCCAGTGTCAGTAATTCTAAACAATCGGACAATGTTGGTCATCGTGCGGTTATGAAAGCCTTGAGAAGGAAATTCATCAACATTAGTACCCGATTTTAAAGCATGGTGAAGAAACTGGCTGTTGTGTGTGTGTATTTCCGTTTATTTATCGTCGCTACCGTAGCACTTGCCCATATGAGCGACGCCCCCAGAAGACGGTTAGTTGTTACGGGGGATAGTGCAAGGATACAGGACGAAACTGCTGAGAGCTCCGCCTGGTTCTTTAACGTGCTCGATGGATAGCATCGTCACACGGGGCCTCGGTTTAACGTCTCATCCGAAAGACAATTAGTTGAGTTAGTTGATATGGTCAGCCCAGGGCTCGAACCCGTGATCTTGAGGTTTGAAGTCAAGTGCTCTACCAACTGAGCTAATCGGGCTGTTGATTTTAAGAGAGTCTTAAAGATGCCCCTTGTCCTGGTAGGCTTCCAACTGTCGCCTCAAAGGTCACCATCAATTAAATCGTTGATTTGATCATGGCAGATCGGCAAATTATACGCCGGTACTCTACATTGCTATACAGTTAGGTATCTCAAAGGAACCAGTCCATGTATTAATTCATGATAATTTGCAAAGGACAAAGGCTTCTGTCAGATGGGGCCAAAAACTTCTGGGTGTTGACGAAAAACTGAGTCTTTCCTGTACAAACCCGGGATTTTACGTTGCTTTGGTTTTATAGTTGAGAAAACACTGTGAAAAAAGAAAAAAAATGATTTTCACAAGCAATTTCTTCTTTTCACACAATATTTTCTACCACAAAGGACGGTTTCATTCTAAATTGCATCCAATTTTCAATGTCATCTCTTTCAATCTGGAACAGTCTAGATATTTAAATAACTTAGGAAAGGGTTAAATTAAGCAGTTGATGTATTTTTGGGGCCTAAAATGATGTACTCTACAGGAAAGTTTCTAAGTTCTTAAACCCGTTAGACAAAATGTGTAAGCTTGCAAGGTGACTCCATTAAAAAATGAAAAATTTAGGTTGAACCGCGTCTTTCTACTTTAAAGCACGGACTTTTCAAATACCTCTCGTGGTTGAAGTAGATCATGACCAGGGCTTATTTTCGTTATACTCAACTGAGAATTTACTTTAACTTCAGAATAATTTATTTGTTGTTTTTGTCTATCAAAAAAGAGCTATCTGATTGGTCGAAAAAGAGTTGTTCATATCCCCATCAACAAAAATTTGAGCACGCAACTATTTGTATGCTTGCGTACAAAACAGTTACATAAAAATGTATCTAAATTTCTAACAATATTGGTCTTTTTCGCACTATGTCATCAAATTATTAGAAATAAGAATATTTTTTGTTTCGTGGACGTATGAAACGAAAAACCTAATCACACTTATGAGTGAATCCGCTTCGCGTATTCATACATCGTGATTAGAAATTTTCGTTTCATACCTCCATGAAAAATATTCAAATTCAAATATATTCACTAATGAGAAAATCAAATGATAAAATAGATCTCTTAAAACAATCAGTTTTAATGATAATCATGTAAATGAATGATGGATCGTTTGACCACGGGGGTCTTTATGAAAATTCACGCTTTTAGGTCAACATCTTGTATTGCTTAAAAGAAAGTCCTTCACAGCTTGTCATTAAAGCAGTTTGGTATGATGGCAATGTGATTAGATACTAGTTCACACCATGAAACTGTCAACACCAAAGCGTCAAGATTTTAAAATCAACGTCATTTTAACTGAGATCCGTTTTGTTATCCGTCCCCTCCTCTATCTATTTACGCTCCTTGTCCAGTTGACTGATAGCTGGCCACGCCCACTGACCTCCGACATGGGGGGGGTTCGACTTAACTGACAAAGGACTTTGTTTGTTCGTAACATGTGATCGGGTGTATGATATAAAAGGGAATCTTTGATTGGTGACCTAAACGTCGTAAGTACAGGCTGAATAAGATGTAGTTACGACGTTTATGTTGTTATTCCAACATAAATCCTTAACCCTTTCCTGTTCAATCCCTGGTTTTTACGTCCCTGTGATTTTATCATTGTAGAAAAAAGAAGAAAAAAAAATAGTCGAAACAAGCAATTTCTTCTTTTTTCACAATATTTTCTTCCCTACTGAATTGTTAGTTTTCAAATTATACCCACTTTAAACTTTCGTCTGTAAAATCCCTTGAATTTGGACAAGTCTAAAATTTTGAAAAACAGGAAAGGGATAACATAAATGTCTGAGACTCTCGACCATATTATCTTACACATAAGCAAACAATCTCGCGGAAAATAAAGCTTCGAAAGACATTGTGAGAAAATAAGAAATTGCTTTTTACAAGCAATTTCTTATTTTCTAAAAATATTTTCTACCTCATATGGCCCTTATGTTTTAATTCAAAACAACATTGTCATAGTTTATGCAACCTCTTTGAAATTGGATCACTCTAAAATCTTTTAACTTGGGAAGGGATTAACCGACTCGAAATATTGAGTTGACGTATAAAATGCCATATAAGACCGTTTTCTTTTAGTATGCATGCAGAAACAAGACCATTTTGATATTATCAACCCATTCCGGCCAACACCCCCCTTTTTTTGACGACCCTCAAGATAAAATTGTTTGGAAACAGTCTGGAAAGTAAAGGAATTGCTTAACCCTTTCCTGGTTTTTGAAATTTTAGACTGGTCCAACTTGAAAAGGGATGCAGACGACAATGAAAATTGGACGCAATTCCAAATAAAACAATCCTAGGTGGTAGAAAATACTGTGGGAAAGGGAGAAATTGCTTATCATAAGCAATTTCTTCTTTTTCCACAATGTTTTCTGAAGTATAAAATCGCAGTGACTTAAGATCCCGGGTTTATCCAGGAAAGGGTTAATACAATCATTTTCTTGCATTGTACCTTACAAGCACGAAGATGTTTAAAATTTCAATACCGAAAAATATTCGTCTAATTCTATTTTGAATTTGGTCCCGTCTAAAATATTGTCGTCTGGTAATGGATTAAGCGGCAACATTTGATGAAAAAAGATCGTATCTACCATTTACATCCCGATATGAAGTATCAGTAAATAAAAAAATAGTACTACTAAAATGGGTTAGGTTCACCAGCTGGGCGGATTGACAGACAAATAATTACAAATTATGACATTACCATATGAGCGCATGCGTAACATTTCCAACCGTTACACATGTGCGCCAAGTAAAGACTCAGATCAGCCTGTGCATCCGCACAGTCTGATCAGAGTCTTCACTCTGCGCTCTGTAGATAGATACTGACCCAAAGCATCTTTAAATTCTAATTGCCCCCAATGTGTGCGAGTAACGCACATGCGAAATTGTTGGAAATGTGACGCACAGGCTCATATGTACTCGATAAGTAGCAAAGGCTCGTAACTATAGTTAATTGACGGACCACTTCTGCTAATCAAGGAATCGATTGATCAATCAAACAATTCTTTTTAGAACAGAATAGATCGTACTCCGCCATTTATGTCAAGGATTTCTTTTAGTTTTGGCAACTTAAATGTTGTAACTGTAGTTTCGACGTTGGGTAGCTAACCAACTACATGTATATGGTCTTTGTTTTATGGCCATTTATATATATTTTATATTGAAATGATTTAATTTCAGTTCCGTCTATCAAGATTCAAGCGGTTTGATAGGCTGATTTTTTGTACTCCAAGAAACATAAATTTTGCAAACAAGTAAAAAAATTGCTTTGGTTTGATTGGTGACATTAGAATGTAAGAAATGAGGAGAATATATATATATATATATTTTGAGGTATGAACATAAATCCTTTATCACACTGTATAAATACGCGACAGTGTGATTAAGTTTTTAGGTTCATACCCCAATGAAAACTAAACGAAACAAAGCAAACAAAAAACAAACACAACAACAACAACAACAACAACAAAAAAAAAAAAAAAAAAAAACACACAAATTTATTCTTTTTATTTCTTTATTAACGTCGTTTAACCCTTGTCATGCTGTATAAATTACCTTAATAAATTGCTGTAAAATCTAAGGACTGAAAGCACTGATAGAACTTGTTGTTCAAAAATCAACATTTCTTTTGAAATCAACCCCATAAACATCTCGAGAAGGAACAGTATGAGCAGGAGGTGTATACTAAGATCAGCCTGCACATAAGTGCAGTCTGATCTTAGTCTACACCTCCTGCCAAAACACGAATATTCCGGGTTCAGCATGACAAGGGTTAATTAATATCCCACTCGAACTGATATGTTTTAGTTAAGTGCGATCCGTCAATTGGAGATGCAGTTACGCAGCTTTACAAAGCCCCTGATGATAATCATAAATGATACTCTAACGTATTATGAGGTCTTGATGAAATAGGATGATGGGGGTCGAAATGTGTTACTAGGTTATTTCCAATTTATGGCAAAAACGATCACATGCTGTTTGAGTGAAGTACAGTTGGACCATTGCCCTATTATCGGTTGACAACCAAAACTTCTTAACTGCAGCTTGAATGGATTGTAACTGCGAGGTTTTGGTATCCCAATGAGGCTGTACTTATCCTATGATCCTGCTTCGAATTCTCGGTTTACCGACATCTGACTATAGTTATGAGTTTCGTGACTATTTTTGAGTTTTTGTCATTGTATATAATTTTAGGCTTCTCTCAACCACCTGTCAAATATATTATTGATCACTTCAATGAGTATTTGTTTACTAGTATTTCACCAGTAAAAGGCAGAGACCCTATTATTTTACATGTTGCATGGTTACGGCTATGGCTTTTGTAAAATAACGCTGTTTAAAATCAAAGTGGAACTTCCTGTTGGAGTGAGTTGGTGCGGCTTAGTGCTGTCGTTTGCGCCGATTATCAGTCACTTACTGTAGTTCTGTACTCACCCCTTGATTTATAATGAAGATTAATGTCTCTAATTAGAGAGAATGTGAATAATACAATTCCCACACAATCCAGCAAATTATACAACCACCAAGACCATTAGGAAACATCATGGAAAATAGAGAAGTACTGCTCGGAACACGCTTCTCTTGACTAAAAGACATTAAAAGAATCAGAAACTTTATACCTTTACCTGAAACCACTATCACCTTAGACCTAAACATAACCGTTTTTGTGTTTTTTGTTTTTTTTTGCGTATTTTATTTGCTGAAAGAGTGGAATGAGACAGACAGACAGGGAAAGAGAGAGAGGGGAAAAGATAGAGAGAGAGGGGGAGAGGGAGAGAGAATCTCTAAAGACTTGCCTATATTCTTATGTTCTTTAAAGGTATTTCAGTCATATCACGGCGACTGGAGCACCTAAGCGTAGATTCCTGGTCTTTCTCACACCAGTACTACCACTACATCCTTTCCAAGCCTTAAACCTACTTAGGTTTACGGTTATCCACCCATCGATGAAGACAATGGTAGTATAGGAATACGCCACGACCGGAGATCGAATCCGAGACCTCATGATTGAGCAACTGCAATAAAAAACAACCTACATGTAAATATTGTTGACAGATCTCGCTTGTCAATCAAGGAATCAATCGACCAATCAAATCTTTCATTTAGCCCGGAAGTAAATTTTGAACTCATACATGGACAGACATTTATATGAGGCATTTTTGTTGGTTTGTCGATTTAAACTTCGTTACTACGTGCAAGTCGCCAACCAACCATTTTACATTCTCTGTTACCTGATAGTGACCATAAATTTTGCGAACAGTGTCGAACCTAGGCTGTAAGGAATTTTAAGCACTGGCCCAACATAGGTAGTTTTTTGCAAAAATAAAGCTTCATTTCAGTTTTTGTGTTGGATAAAGATACAAAAAAAGTTGAAAGAATTGTTATTCTTTACACTGTAGATAAATGGTTGTGAATAAAAAATAACAGAAACTGTTTTAATTAGCAATTTCTTCTTAATTCTCAGAATTATCAAATCTCTCGGTTGTGAAAACTTGGATGAAAAATAACTCGTTGACAACCAATATGTAGTAACTTAAGTTTGAATGATCTTAAGATATGGCAGTTTAACCCTTTCCTGTTTTCTGAAATTTTAAACTGGTCCAAATTGAAAGAGGTTGCAGACGACAATGAAAATTGGATGCAGTTTGAAATCAAACCATTCTATGTGGTAGAAAATATTGTGGGAAAAGGAGAAATTGCTTGTTACAAGCAATTTCTACTTTTCCCATAATGTTTTCTCAAGTATAAAATCCCGGGTTTGTACAGGAAAGGGTTAACCACCTACTTTAGATATTTCTTCGTTGTCGTTCTAAAACGTCGTAAATACAGCTTGATTCAAGCTGTAGTTACGACGTTTTAGAACGATAACGACGATTTGCTTGTATAACATATGTGTCCTATATTCTTTCCGTGCTTTTACTTTTATTACCGAGGTTCTTTAGCTTTATTCTTTTCATGTAGGTTAATATTTCGCATCTGTTTACAATAACAATCACAAACACCGAAGAAAATAATTAATGTAGTATATGCTTCTATACGCTAAAGATATAGCTTAACCCATTATCAGACGACAACATTTTAGACTGGTCGAAAATGAAAGGGGTTGAAAAGAGATGCAGACGATAATTTAAAATTTGTGAAATTTAAGATTTTTTTTCAATTTTCTGGACAGAAAACGTTTAGAAAAATTAAGAAATTGCTTGGTACTAGCAGAGACATAAATATACATGTAATTTCTTCAATCCTCACAATGTTTTCCAGAGAGGCGTCAAATGGCGTAATCGTGGATAATGAGTAAAAAAAAGTAAACGTTTTATAGTTTATATACCGAGAATACTTAAAATGTAACCGATAGAAAACAGTTCCCTATAACAACACAGAGCAGGTTTTTGTTGGTAAAAAAGTGACATTTTATCCTCTGTGAAGTATATATATATATATATAGACTGTTTCCAACTGTATCGATAATTTATTCTGCCAATATAACCTTGGAATGGGACAGACAGGTCCGAATATCCGAAGGAATAACGGTGTTTTATAGCTCTTTCCTCACAGTTCACTTTGTAAAGACTTCATTTCTTAGTTTTGTTTTATCACATCTTTTAAATACATCGTTTATCATTATCTCATTATGTATAATTTGTTGTTTTTTTCTCTTTATCCTTTTACTGCGAAATCTCAGATCTGTCCAAGTTAACAGATTATAATTCAAAGTACATTTTATTTCAAAAAAGCTCCTACAGTACGACAGAAAAATATTGCGGAAAAAGAAGACAATGCTTGTTACCAGTCATTTCTTCTTTTTCCGCGACATTTCATCCAGTATAAAAACACAGGGACGTAAAAACCAGGGATTGAACAGGAAATGGTTAACATATTCCCACACAACTCCCATTTTCTATGCCCCCTCAAATGAGAACCTACGAAAACATTGTTGAAAATTAATAAAAAAAAAAAGGGTTCATAAGCAATTTTTTATTTCGTCGTATTGTTTTATACCCATTAATACATAGATTTTCAAAGTTTATTCTCTTAAAATCGTCGTCTTTAAGTTCTTCAACAAGAGCTATTGTGGCGTCTGGCAAAAGATTAAAATGGCGTATCTCTAAACAGATGACCTTTAATTAGCACTAGCAGACGACCTTTAATTAGCACCAGCATGTCACACTTTACTGATAAGCATTATATAGGAATTATGCTAATTCTTGTCAGCATCCAGCATATGTTCCCTTAGAGAGAAAGTAATGGGGGGGAAACATGAACGTGGTTACACAAAAACTAATAATTTCCACAAGGAATAAAAAAAAAAAAAAAAAAAAAAAAAAAAGAATTTACAATATCTCATGACCTTTTATTAATTTTATCTTTTATTTATACAATATTTTGAGAGGGTAACACTTATAGCTATCCAACCAGTGTACCAAGTGGCCCTCAACTGAACATTAACTCAAAAGTACAAACATATACAACATACAGATTCATAGACGATTGTTATTTACGGCCATGGATACAACAAACTTAAAAGAAGACACTGAGATTTATAATGATAAAACCAAAGTTCCGTTTAACCCATTCCCAAACGACAAAATATTAGACTAATCCAATTTGAAAGAAAATGCAGACGACAATTTCAAGTTGATTGAATTTTAATTTTCTAAGTCTTTTTGGATAGGAAACATTGTGAATAATGAAGAAATTGCTTGATGCAAGCAATTTCTTCATTTTCCACAATGTTTTCCAAAATATTTTTCTTGAGGGGCGTAAAATGGAGGGCTCATGTAAGAATGGGTTGAAAACAACATTATATTAAGGTACGTATTATCGGTAAGATGATTGGAGAAGCACTTTAAAGTTTTACCTTGGTTAAAACATTATAAGATTAAAAGATAATAATTACGGTGATTCTGGACTTACGAATGGTAAGATTCATTTGAGGGAAAACACTGTAAAAAATGAGAGGTAAGAGCTTATGACAATTCCCACAGATTATATTACTCTCCGGTAAATAAGGCAATAAGATTTGCAATAAGAATTGTCGTCTATGGGTTCCATGAATCCTGACAAGTCAAGAATATTGTTATTGAACATTGTTTTAATTATTGAACTTGGTCAATATTACAAAAAGAAATACAAGCAAGCGATATAAGCGACAATGGGAGGGGCCAAAGAAGTAAGTGGGCGGGCTAGCGACTGGTCAATTCTAAACTTCTCACCAACTGTTGGGTTTATTAGGCATAAAATGTGAAATCTATAGCGGCTAAAATGTTTTTCAAAGAATAAACCAAGCGACCTATTTTTGGCTTAAAGTGATTAAAATTGGAATTTTTCTTCGAAGAAGACTCACATTTTGATAATTTCTTTCAGGTTTATTCGAGAATGATTTATGACATCTAGACTGAACATTAGGGGTTTCTTAGATTCGACATAAATTCCTTGTTTCTGACCCAAACGGACAACATTTACTACTTGTCCAAGATTTCAACAAGACTGTCATTTTGAACATGTTTCATGTCAATAATAATAAGGATAATAAATATGTTGCCTCTAAAATGTCCATAAGGGTTTTCAGAGATTTGTCTAACGATGTGACATAATTGATTAATCGCAGTTGTCAATCAAGAAATCAATCGACCAATCAAATCATTAATTCAGCCTGAAAATGAGCCTTGAACTCCAACATTGGCCGCCATTTGTGTGAAACATTTAGTTTGGTGTCTTAAACGTCGTACCTACAGCTGAATTAAGCTGTAGTTACGACGTTTAGATCGTCAACGATCCATTTCACTCTTTTGTTACATGCTACTGGCTATGAATTTTGCAAGACGCCGTTTTAATTCGAAGCAGAACTTCCTGTCGAAGTCATTGGGCAAGGCCAAATAAAGTAATTGAGCGGGGTCGATCATGACATCAAGTGATCCATTTTCAAACTTTTTCGAGATTTTATCATCTTGTGCTCAGGTGAGCAAAGAATTTGATCTTTAAGGGTATTGGTAAAATGGACAATCCCACATATCAAAGAAGTGTACCTAAAAAGTCTTGTAGAAATTTAGAAATATTTAATTTCAGAGTGAAAATTCTACAAAAAGAACAGTAAACACCATTTGACGCTTCTTTGCAAAACCTTTGTTCTCATATTGTCGAAGTTGCCTTGCACTGTCTTGCACTCGGTCCATTCCAATTCACCTCTGTAACGGGCTCGGTAAATAGTCCGCCAATATGACATGCCTTCATACATCTCAACTGATTTTAATTTAAAAACTGTCGCATTAATATGTTTTTCCGTTAGTTATTCAAACGAATTTAAAACAAAGCAGTTCAAGCTTTAATGCACATATAACGTATTTTAAAACATATTTACTATGTCCAAATCGTTTTATTTCTCGCGAATCAAAAGAAAAATAAATATATCTTCCATTACTTGGTTTGACAAGAATCTTATTATTTAACCCATTGCAGAGCTGTATGGCGAGAATAACGAATGACAACTCTGCTCGGAGATTGGCCCTATTGATAAACAACACATTCAAATGTAGATGTGCAGTTACAAGAATGTAGACGAAATCATTGGCAGCTTGGCATAAAAATGTCTTTTCGAGTTCATTTTGCAAAATACGGGAAAGTGTGCCCAAATGAGAATTTTATTTTCATTCTGTAGTTTTTCCTTCTGAATACATCAAAAAGTGGCGTTGTTGAAATGAAATGAAACGGTCCTACCTAGCAAAATAAGGTTTACAATTTTCGTAAGTCTCTCTTAAAACCCTTAAGGGTTGACAGTACTTTCATATAAAGGGTTCTCTCCTAGTTGATACTGTCACAATAAAAACAGGGGAATAACCCATTCCCACACAATTATTCCTTTTTACGCCCCCAAGAAAAAGGCTGTGAAATGCATAATGAAGAATGGAGAAATTGCTTGCGACAAGTATTTTTCCATTCTCAACAATGTTTTCTGTCCCCGAAAGACAAATATTTTTTTTTTTAATTTCCAACTTTGAATTGTTGCCTGTAATTTTCTTCCAATTTCGACCAGTCTAGAATTGTGTTATTTGAGAATGTTCTAAGAAGCTAGGAGAGCCAGCAGAGCGTCTCAGTCTCTCATGCGCATCTCTATCTACTTTTTGTACGATAGTCGATCTTAACCGACTCAAATTAAAGAACTGAACGTACTGTAAGCTAGCAAAGCACAGTTTTGTTAAGTAATCATCTTTGCCAAATGTTATCATGATGAATAAACGAGGTTTAAGTAACCCAGAAGTTAGCCCATTACAACCTGGCAAAATCTGAGACTGGTACAAATTGCGAGAAGTTGCAGACGACAATTTCAAGTTAGTTGAATTAAGAATGTCTTTCCTTTGTTGGGTAGAAAACATTGTGGACAATGAAGAAATTGCTTGTTACAAGCAATTTATTCATTGCCCACAATGCTTTTCAACACTTTTTTCTTGAGATGTTTAAAAAGCAGAATTGAGTTGGAATGGGTTAAATAGCAGGCTTTTCTAAGAGTTCTCTACAATTTGAATAGAATTTGCAATACATAAGAATTACCTTTTATGACATAGGTATTCAATGGATTTAGTGGTTAAGCTTCAAGTGGCAGTTTGTACTGTTGAACTTTAAGAAGAGCTCAAAGTTTTGTCTGTCAAAGCTGACACTATGCTAGCTAAAAAGGAGTCTTGTACAAGGGAGGCTACTTGTAACATCTCGTGAAAATATGGTTGCTTGAGTTTTCTTCGTTGCGGAGCAAGAAAATTCCGTTACGCGGAATGAGACCCCCCCCCCAAAAAAATGCAATGATCCCTTCTACATGCTTGCGTATTTTTAACCCATTCTTACACAATAATCTTTAGATCTGACCAAATTGAAAGGGGTTGGAAACTATATTGTAAAAGCAAGTGTAAGCTGTTATGCAAGTATTTTGAAAGACGGAGGGTTGTAAAAAGTAAATTTTCCCCCCTTTGTATCCGTTAAGCCGCCGTCATAGCGCAGTTGGTAGCGCGTCGGACTGTCAATCTAGATGTCCCGGGTTCGATCTCCGACAGCGGCACCCATCCTCTTCGACTATTTGTCTCTCACTAATGGGCCGATAATCGTAGCCCTATGTAGGATAGCAGCTGGAGGCTAGGAAAGGATGTAATGGTATTACTGGTGGGAGAAATACCTGGATTCCATTGTTAGGTGCTCCAACCGCCGCGATATAACTGAAAGATTGTTGAAAGCGGCGTTAAACCCCATTCAAACAAACAAACAATCATAGATACATAAACAACAGATCTGGAAAATAATCAATTACACACAATTGAAATCACGTGCTGTTAGAATATACGAATCTCATATGTTGTCCGGAAAAGGTCAATTGGCCAATTAAATCGATATTTGCGTCATGTTCATCTCCAACACTCTGTACAAAAATGAGATCTGTAGGCGACCAAAACGTCGTAACGACAGCTTTTAAGGGATTACTACCTGAAACTTGGTTAATCAATATTCAGTAGCAATTCGATAAGAAACCGGGTGAATACATTGTTTGTAAAGGAGAGACGACTCTTATTATTTGTTCTACTGTGAAAATAGGTTATTTGCCTTACATACTGTCATGGCTTCAGAGAAAATTGTGAGTATCAAATCAACAGATGTGTGAACCCCTATGAATCTACTTATCACACAACATAAAGTTTATTACAAAACCTAACATTCGCCTCATATGGGTAACAAGAGTGATGTCCACATTTAACTCCGTGCATATCTACAAATACAATTTTATTATATACCTATAAAAGATATGGAGTAAAACCTGGCTGTCAAATACAACTCGACAGAAAAAAAGTCAATATTCGGCGTGTACCAAAAAACCGTATTCGTCGAGTACCGTTAAACACAGACTACATTTTGTGTATTGACGGTCGGGTTTTTTCGGAAAGTTGGTTATTTCTTAATAATTTAAAAGAATTTTTTTAATGTCATGTCCTAAAAGGTGTATAATGAAAGGAATATTACAACAGTGTGTTTTTCTATTTGTTGTTATCGTATTCTCGAATCGAGTGTAGGTATTTTTATTGGATTCGACCTTCGGTCTCATCCAATAAAAAATACCTACACACGATTCTCGAACACGATAACAACGCATAGAAAAAGACACTGTGGTAATATTCCCTATGTATTGTACGAACCAACAAATCAATCAATCAACATAACAGGAACTGAGGTCATAAGAATTTTTTCAATTCAGCCTTGCTTTTGTCTGCTTACAAAAACCCTATCGAGACATCATGGCCAATGACAATCTATGAACATTTAATCCACATCTGTACAGAAATACAAGAGGTATTAACAGTGAAAGACAACACTTAATCTTTAGAAAAAAGGACGCAGCAAAGTCTGATTAAGTTCAGTGTACTTGGGCTTTGTGGGAAATGATCCTCTGTTTTATCTTAAAAGAATAGAAAGATCCAGAAATTTTGACTTGTCTTTGAATTTAACCCTTTCCTGTTTCTCGAAATTTTAGACTACTGGCTCAATTTGAAAGATGTTGCAGACGACAATGAATAGTGAGTGCAATTTGAAACAAAACTATTCTATGTTGTAGAAAATATTATGATAAAAGAAGAAAATGCTTGATACAAGCAATTTCTTCTTTTCTCACAATATTTTCTTAAGTATAAAATTGCATGGACGTAAAAACCAGGGATTGTACAGGAAAGGGTTAAGCAAACTATTCTTACTTGCGTTTTTAGAATTTAACTAAAGTTACTAATTTCTATTTTGGTGTCTACATTGTTTTTCATTAATGTAATTAGTGTTATAAAAATTCAATTGGCTATCTTGCTGTCAGAATTATCCTTTGTTATCACTCTCAGTGCTTTGATTTTGAAATATAATAATCAAACACGTTAATGGTTTCGTTAAGTTTCATTGCAGCATTCGAGAAAGTTATTCCATCAACCACTTCTAGCCCCGAGCATTCGTGCACGTGACCAAACATATGAACCACAGGCCTGAAAATAGAATAAATTACATATTCATTTATTAATAAGGCTAGTCGGAAAAATATTTGTCATTGCAGTTTGGTAACTTAAACGTTATAACTACAGCTTATTCAAGTTGCTATTATATCGCGGTAAAAACGGGCTCATCGTCGATTAAACAGGGCTAATTTTACACTGAAGTCGGCAGAATATCGACCATGAATTGAAAGTGATTGCCGCCATATTTAAAGACTTTAGCCCCCAGGTTAGCCTGCGCATTGCGCTGACCTGGGTTGATTTTTTTGCACACTTTCGAGACGATGCATTTCCCTAAGAGGGATGATAAATTTTTCTGCTTTTACATTACCTAACACGTTGAAAGACTGCCTCTTTTAAATCCCGGCTTCCCCAGTGTTCATTTTCGGGATGTCCGTCACCGCAGATTGAACATGGTCGATTTGAAGAGAATATATTCAAAAATCTGAACTTTTTAGTTGCTAGGTCCATCACACCCTCTGGGGGTAAATGTGTCACTAGAATATCAGTCTCATCAGGAATTTCATCCCATTTCCGTGAAAGCCGATTTTCAGATTTAGCAAAACCTCTTGCGTACGATGTCCACCGGCGTGTATTCCATGGAGATCCATATATGGTGATACCTTCTATTTCTGCGGAACTGTCTTGAAGATAAGTCACGTGATGTAAATGAGATTCTACGTATTTCTTGTTTGATTCTGTAAAACTCAATTCGTGATTCCCAGCTACAAAGACTTTGTGTTTGAACGGGAGCTTTTTAAAGAAATGGTCAATTTCAGCAAGGACTCGGTCTCTGTCACGAGATTTATTTCCAAAATAGCGTCCGATTGAGAATGATGAGAAATCGCCTGAGTGAATGAGAATATCTCCAGCTGGTATCCGGGGTAGGTAATCGTCATGCCTCATGTGTGTGTCGGATATATGGACGATGCGAAGTTTCTCGGAACCTTTGCAGTCTATGTCGCCAATCTTGTGTATCTGTTTTGTCATGTCTGAAAAGTATAATCGAACAAAAATGAAAACTTTACATAGTAGTTTAGTATCTGTTTGCTAGCCGTTACCATTCATTATTTGAATTTCAAACACCCTATAAAGGTGTCTCATTTATCGCTGCAGCCGATAAATCATGACAAGGAATGAAATAACGCATGTGTTTTATTCCAGTTGGAGGTATTTTCACTTGTTTCGCGTACACGAGAAAAGAGACGTGGTCGTGTGTGTGTATTTCCGTTTATTTATCGTCGCTACCGTAGCACATGCCCATATGAGCGACGCCCCCAGAAGACGGTTAGTTGTTACGGGGGATAGTGCAAGGATACAGGACGAAACTGCTGAGAGCTCCGTCTGGTTCTTTAACGTGCTCGATGGATGGCATCGTCACACGGGGCCTCGGTTTAACGTCTCATCCGAAAGACAATTAGTTTGTTAGTTGATATGGTCAGCCCAGGGCTCGAACCCGTGATCTTGAGGTTTGAAGTCAAATGCTCTACCAACTGAGCTAATCGGGCTGACTAGACGTGGTCGAAAGGTGGTAAAACCTATTTATATTGAAAAAGGTATATTGTGACGGTATACCGTCACAACGGTATGTGACGGTTCATAACCAGATACAAGATATAAAGCAAGGTATGTGTAGCTGTCGGTTTTGAGCTTTCAATAAAAAGTTTAGCTTGAAATTGAAGTTAAGCTGTGTGAGGCCGTGAATCGATTTTCTTAATTCCTACAAAAATATAGACTTATCCTGGAGAATAATGTTCGTCTTTGAAATCAACCCATATGGTCCCACGCCAATCCACAATTTAGCCTAAACTCGTTGTACCCTAAAACATCTTCGTTAAAGTTTCATTGTACTCAATTTTAGTATATAGTGTTTTTTTTTTAAAGATTTTTTTAGTCTAGACTATAGCTAGAGGCATAAAATCTTGTTTTGTGTAATGGCAGACTATCGCATATACATGTATTCTAATGGGTTTCTGTCGGGACTATTTGCCGCTTAGAACTGAGATTTGAAATTCCCCCTTTCAGCGATAGGCTGTTCCGTATTACGGAAATTTCGATGCTTGTTATTTTTATGTGTACTTTGGTCGAAAGGTTTATCCCTAATGGCATCATTGCTTTAGCAAATCAAAGTACTGAAAAGTACTGTAAGCTAGCAAAGCATGGTTGAATTTAGACAATATTTTCCTTGTTGGGTAGAAAACATTGTGGACATTGAAGAAATTGCTTGTTACAAGCAATTTCTTCATTGTCCACAATGTTTTCCGAAGCTTTTTTCTTGAGACGCTTAAAAGCGGAATTGATTGGAGATGGGTTAAATAGCATGGTTTTGATAGAGTTCTGTACAATTTGAATAGAGTTTGCAATATTCCTGAAATACATAAGAACTACTTTTAATGGCATAGGCATTTAATGGATTTAATGCCTTCAGTGGCAGTTTGCACTCGTTGAACTTTGAGACGACCTCAAAATTTCGTCTGTTAACTTAAGCTATCAAAGCTGACGCTTTGCTATCTAAAAATGAGATTCATCTACTCCCATAATATGTTGAGTTCGCTTTTTGCATGTAGGATTGAAATATAATGACAAAAGGAACTAAATTAGAATTGACCAATCGCAATATCAACCAAGGAAAATATCGACCAATCAAATCATTCATTAAGCCCATTATTCAGATTTAAACTCCAACATTGGTTGTCATTTGCGTGAAACAATTATTATTCAAGCTGTAGTTAGGACCTTTATATCGCCACCCAACTAATCAACATTTTTACAGCATGCTTCTAGCTATGAATTTCGCAAATAACGCCGTTTGAAATCGAATCGGCACTTTTTTTCGGAGTCTTTAGGCCTGGGGTAAATGGGCGGGATAAGCGATAGGTCAATTGTTTTGGGATTCCTTGTTTCACCGAGGATAAGTAATCCCCCCCCCCACACACAGACAATGTCATTGTCGTAAAAGCTTTGGACATAAACCCATTACTAGACAACAAAATGTTAGATTGGTCCAAATTATAAGAAGAATGTAAAGCCATTTTGTTGTTGTTGTTGTTGCTGATTTTGTTAAGATCCGTGTTTTGGGTATAATAGGTATTGATATAATGTCAAGCAACTTCTTCATTTACCACAATGTTTTCAAAAGTTTGTGTGTGTTTTTTTCTGAGAGGCGTAAGAATAATCAGACAAATGTGACGTCATCAAAATATTAAAAATGTTCATCGCCATGCACTTACGTACATTATACAGGTTTTCCTGGACCATGGATTAATTGACCAATCACGGCTGTCAATCAAATAAACAGTGGGCCTATGAAATCATTCATTTAGAACAGAAAGTAGTTTCGAATTCCGACATTGGCCGGTATTTATGTCAACCGTTTTTATTTGTTTGGCGACTAAAATGTCGTAACTACAGCTTATTCAAGCTGTGGTTACGATGTTTAAGTCGCCAACCAACTATTCTACCTTTTTGTTACACGCTACTTGTCATAGATTTTGCACAATAATGCCGTTTAAAATCAAAGCGAAACATGTAGGAGTTGATGGGCGTGGCAAACGAAGTAAGTAGGCGGGTTCAGGGATTGGTCAATTATAATAATATAAAATACTCATGGGTAACAGCTTACGTAATCATGTGGACGTCGGAAACGCTTTTTTCTCGCGAAATGCAAATTTATTACTGAAATACCTACCCGATTTGGTTATAATAGTTGTATTTTACTGTTTGCAAAACTGAATTGTCAACATTCTTCACACTTCAACTAAATTTTGTAGAGTTTCAGAGTCCATGCGATGACGTAGAATGTCACCCTTGACTACGATCGACTTAAGTAGTTTGATCTCCTCCACTTCACACACATTTTAGATAGTCGTTTGATATATCACAAACTAGATGGAAACTAGCAGATCGCATGGTCAGCCTATTAAACTCCTACAGGAAGTTGGACATAAATATGAAACGGCGTCATTTCGAAAAGTTTATGGTCAGTATCATGTAACCGATATTAAATTGAATGGTTTGCCATTTACAGGTCGTAACTTCTAATAGAATAAGCTGTAGTTATGACGTTTGAGTCGTCAAACCATCAAAAATGCTCGACATAAATATTAGAGTTCAAAGTTCACACCTTCACTCAACGAATCATTTGATTGGTCAGTTGTTTTTTCTAAACAGTAGCGATCTACCAATTTCAAGCTTTGACCTTTCGTACACGTAAAATGACTATCGTTTCAGCAATGTCAGAAGATTCGGAATCCCTGAGAAATGGATATGAGCCTATACATGTACATTTGTAAATAAATATTAATCGATAAATCGATATCAAGCAAGCGGCCAATATGCCATTGTAGGAGCCGTTTCGGTAATTGTCCAAAAGAAATAAAATGTAGAAAAATTACCTGTGAACCTACTCCAAATATATTAATTATATATTTTGTTTGCACTTGTTTATTGTGATCGTGTCGGTAATCCCGCATAGCTATATTTAGACTATTGCTTTATTTAGACATGACATTCTATTTATAGAATCAAAGATAGTCTGGTTCGACAGATTATATTGTTTATGAAATTGGTCGGCGTTCTACAAAAACATCGTAACTACAGTCTAGAATCAGCTGTAGTCTAGAGTACTTTGGTAGAAAGCCGACGATATGATAAATGAAGTCCATTTTCATAGTTGCAATTAAATCGAAGGGCTAGAAGACACTAATTTTGTGTCAATATTTCTTTTATTCAAGTTGAAAACTAAAACTCAATTCTGGCGTTAAAACATCGAAAATTGCTTGCTTACGAAGCGAATATACCGAAATTGCCCCTAGAATAGAGGTTCACCAGCCCGCCGTTTCATTTTGTGTATCTTACATGTGTGTTCCGACTGAAGACGAGTCTATTCTTTCAGAAAATCCAATGCAGGGAACACGGTTGATAGTTGAAGACTGGTTTACCTTTAGTCTTGCATCATTCAACCACCCACCACCCCCTTTTAATTAAAAGGACCCATTATTTTGTACTTAATTTGCATAAGAACACTACGAAAAAACCGTGCAGTTTCCAACAGAGCCTTCAATCTTGAATTGGTTACAAGTTAGCCAATCCTATCTTGAATTGCTTCCTACGCGCCAAGGGTACTACCAAATGTCTGGTGTTGGGAAAAAATCTCATTTTACCCATTCTTGCGGTGTTTGCTGTGGCCTCGCGGCAGGTATAAGTTTCAGGTAAACTCAGAACTACTATTTTCAATCGATAATATGTTGATTCGACAACACATTGCTTCCATAATTGATCAATCGCTTGTCCCGCCCACCTACTCCATTTGCCACGCCCTCCGAGTCCGACAGAAAGTCCCGATTCGATTTTAAACGGCGTTATTTTGCGAAATTTATGGCAGGTAACATACATGTAACTAAAAAGGTAGAATAGTTGGTTGGCGACCTAAATGTCGTAACTACAGCTTGAAAAGCTGTAGTTACGACGTTTTAGCCGCCAAACCAACAAAGAAGATTAATAAAAATGGCGGCCAATGTTGGAGTTCGAAACTAATACCTGGTTTAAATGATTGATTTCATTGGTCGACTGATGATTTGATTGACAACCGCGATTGGTCAGTTGTATGCCATGGACACGATCTTCCTTCTCATAATCTAAGGGTAGACGAGACACTGGTGTGTTTACTTTAGTCGTAATTGCCTGATAACTGACGGGTCGTTGATCACGCCGTCTGGCCAGTACCATGTAACAAAAATAAAATGGTGTTTTGGCGACGTTAACGTCATAACTACAGCATGAATAAGCTGTAGTTACGACTATTGTGTCAATCTAACAAAAATGCTTCTCATACATGTCAGCCAATGTACTAGACTTCTGTTTAACCCATTCCCACTCAATCCCTCCTTAAAGCTTTGGAAAACATTGTGGAAAATGAAGAAATTGCTTTGATCAAGCAATTTCTTCATTATCTACAATGTTTTCTATCTGAAAAGACGAAAAAAGTTGAAATCCCAACAACTTGAAATTGTCGTCTGCAGCTCTTTTCAATTTGGACCAGTCTAAAATTCCACTGTGTTGGAATGGGTTAAATGAATGATTTGATTGGTCGATCCATTATTTGATTGATAGCCGCGTTACGTCAATTATGTAATTGACGATTTGGTTTTGAAATACGGTGGACGGATTCGATATTGTGTCGCAGTTTCAAAAATCCTATCTTCAAGCGAGCCCAAGAACGTATTAGTGCAGTCTCCCTGTTACAGGCACCAGGCTCCGGGATAACACCAAACACTTTATAGGTAGCCCCGATGTTATCCCTGAGCCTGTGACCTAAACCACCCGATACTTTGAAGGGTTGCACTCTAAACGATTATTTCCAAGTCTGGGCATAAGTTGATTGTTGATTGACTGACTGATGTGTAGTTTAAAGCCACATTTATCAGTAATTTAGTCGCAGCGGCTTGAGCGTCTGATCATTGATTCCGGGCATTTCTCACAAGTACTATCACTACATCCTTTCCAAGCCTCAAGCTATTCATCTCACTTAGGCTACGATTATCAACCCATTGGTGTTAGACAAGTGTCAGAAAGAATGTTCGGCGCAGTTGAGGATCAAACCCGGAACTCCATGATACGGAGTC
This sequence comes from Fragum fragum, assembly GCA_946902895.1. Classification (NCBI taxonomy): domain Eukaryota; kingdom Metazoa; phylum Mollusca; class Bivalvia; order Cardiida; family Cardiidae; genus Fragum; species Fragum fragum. The sequence goes on along the minus strand of OX336376.1, from coordinate 36,718,750 downwards.
AAACTCGCTACCAACTGCGCTGTGACCGCGGCCTCTTGGTCAAGTACTAAACCATCTTTCGCAGCCTCCTTGGTGAGATAAAATTCTGTTTGGAACTCTCTCGCTATTTTACATTCTTTCAGAGAACGTAAAAGTACATCTAAACAAACACTTTGGTCATGCTTCATTGGTCATTTATTTCCAACATTGAATAACTAACAAAATGGAAAACAAAATAAAATAACTGACAAATGTAAGAAGACAGAACCTTAATTTAGAAGAAAAAGTATTCAGAAAGATAGAATGAGAGAGTAAATGATCGAAACGGGTGGGGTGATAGGTACGGGCAGTACAAGACGAAGCTTTAATATTAACCCATTCGCACGATGACGCTATTTGAAGTCCCGCCCCCGAAAAACAATTGGAAAAAAACATTGTGCAAAATGAAGAAATTGCTTGCAACAAGAAATGTCTTCATTTTCCAAAATATTTTTACGGAGAAAGTTGGAAAAATCTGAAATATCATGAACTTGTTGGAATACCATCTGCAACTCCTTTCAAATTGGACCAGATTAAGATTTTGTTGTCTGGTAATGGGTCAATATCAAGCGCACGTGTATTTTAGAACAAAATGGGTAATAGATGATATTAAGAGGTACAGTCAATCCTTCTCATGTAACCACCTCTATTAAGCGACCACTTTCATGAGGCGACCAGGATTAAAATGTCCTTTCCAAAAACAAAGGATCGTCATAATTGGGAGTTTTTTCTGGTAAAATTGTCAAAACTAATTACTACGTTAGTGGATCTCATTAGAATCCCCTAAATGACACGATTCTAATGAGTTCCGTCAACAAAGGATAAAGTGAGAATCCTGATATAAATTATGTATGCAGTCGAACCGATCCTTCATATATTCCAAAAAAGTGTATTAACCCATTCCAACTCAATCCCTCCTTTTTACACCCCTCGAGAAAAAAGCTTTGGAAAACATTGTGGAAATGAAGAAATTGCTTGTATCAAGCAATTTCTTCATTATCCACAATGTTTTCTATCCAAAAAGAAGAAAAAATTCAAAATTCCATAAACTTGAAATTGTCGTCTGCAGCTTCTTTCAATTTGGACCAGTCTAAAATTTTGCTGTGTTGGAATGGGTTAAGCGACTATTCTCTTAAACGACGAGATTTTGGTCATCCTTTAATTTTTTGGTTAATACAAGTTTATTTGTTTTTGAGTATCCTAAAATCTGAAACAAGGCCTGAAAAAATGACCAGTTCTTCACATAATTTGATTTATTTTCAGGAAAGCCACCACACAGAAAATTACAATAGGGTCTTTAATAAGATTGGTTTTAGGGAAGGTGATCTGAACCCTTTTCTATTCAATCCCTGTAGATTTATAACTGAGGAAACATTGTTGAAAAAGAAGAAATTGTTTGTAACTATTAATTCCCCCTTTTTCCACAATATTTCTACTCTACTGAATGGGTTTTTTTCATATTAAATCCACTTTAAATTTTCGTCTGCAAAACCTTTGAATTTGGACAGGTCTGGAATTTGCAAAACAGGAAAAGGTTAACCAAGTATGGAACAGATATCAAGATTTTTGACCGGTCCTAATTCAAAGAAGTTGTAGACAACAATTTTTAGTTGATCATTTTTTAAAGTCTTTGTCGTTTTTGCAGTCGTAGTCATGGATGATGCGATATTCTTAATCTAACAGATGTTCTTTACGTCAGTTTGGCAGAAATCTTGAACATATAGAGGACAGATGACAGAGAGCCGTCTTCTGGCTTGGCAACATTGCAGATTCAGCACACTAAAATACCAATATACACCATTTCTACTCCTTCCGTTCATAAATTGACTGTAACTTTACTCATTTCGTTTCCTGACAAAAAGGCATACAGACAGACAAATAGAAACAGAAAAGATATACAGAGAATTTTCTTAATGTCATGTCCTAAAGGTATATAATAAAAGGAATATTACAACAGTGTGTTTTTCTAGTTGTTGTTATCGTGTTCTCGAAACGTGTGTAGGTATTTTTTGTTGGATTCGATCTTCGGTCTCATCCAATAAAAATACCTACACACGATTCTCGAACACGATAACAGCAAATGGAAAAACACACTGTTGTAATATTCCTTATTTATAAAAAGTAAAACAATTGTGGAATAACAACAGACGTAACTTGTTTGCTACGACATTGATCGACCAGAGCATTCTTTAATTCTGCCATTTTGGCAACAATATACTCATGTGAAAAAAATACCAATGAAACAGAACAGAACATGCTTGAGACGCCAAGTGTGTCCATTTATTACTTGACCAAATTAGCCATTGTCTTGCAGATCTCGGAATATTCCCGTTTTATCAAGAGGTATAGAATAAGATCAGCCTGCACATATGTGTAGTATGATCATAGTCTACACCTACTGCTTGTCCCTGTTTAAGCCAGAGTTGCTTATAAAATTATAAAATATATTTTTTTTCCAAATAGTTACATCTAGTACTATCAGCTCTTCGATTTAAATGAAATCCCGTCAAGGATTTTTATTAAGCAGGACAAGGGTTAAAACTGATACCCCGCTCATCTAGACCAGACCATTTTAAATTACATTGTACCTTCAAAAGTAAAAGGACGATAATCTACGCCATTGAATCGCTTGATTTAGAAACATGCAGTGTTTTGTAAAAAATCGCAGATGTTTCCCACATATATGTGGAATACATTTCCATTATTCGAATAAAACAACAACATAAAACCTCGTCAAATAATGAGATTCAGCTAAATTTAACGATATTTAATAGCTAAGGTGAACTTCCCCGTCGGAGCTTTCACTTTACACATATTCTCTATGGCATTCACAAATGAGTCACTCTAACTTCATCAACTTGATGTTCTAACTTGTCAATAACATCGCTTGTATCCGTATGTTTATCATCAACTAATTGGAATGAATCTAATTTACGAATTCCGTTCATCGTGTAAGGTAAACTATCCGTGGAAGATTGCCGAGAGCTGTCCAGCGATGGGTTCCGTAAGATTTCCACTGAAGGGTTATTTGCATATTTGTCTCTGGGAATCGTTTCTTCAGTGGACGAGCCACTTCCATCTGGATCACAACATGAACCGTTAGGCTCTGCAGCGTCCTCGCACTGTTTACAATCATTTGTCTGTTCTTCTATTGAAGGTGCATTCACATTATCAATTGATATTTGTATTAAATTGGTGCTTTCTTCTGTTTGCACTTCATTCTGAGTTATTGCGATATCACTTTCTGTTTCTTTGATGATTGAAGCTCTATCCTCTAAGCGATCTTTAGGTTGCTGAAATTAGAAATAGATGTTAACGCACATATCTCTAGTTGCTTACAAGTTTTCTTGTGAAAACCTTTAACCCATTGCCAGATCACACAATTTTAGACTGGTCCAAATTCAAACAACCTACGATGATGACGTTTTAAAAAGTTTTGTCATTTAAACCGAACTTCTTGATGGCACAAAAGACGGGATTGTGTGGTAATCGGTTAATGGTCGATTTGAATAAATTTAAAACATTCGCTTAGAAAAAATTTTGTGAGGTTAACAGGATATCTTATCAGAAATGATCTGAGCCATATCATCTATGATCATATCGACGTCTTTTAAACTTCGACAGATCAATCCACAAAACGATTCTATTCTATTCTTTTATTGACCTTTATCTATTTCAGTAAATATCTAACCTCCAATCGATAAATAGCACCTGTCAATGAAAAATCGCTTGACCAATCAAATCGGTCATACAGACAATAATTGAATTTTGGACTCCGATATTTGTGATAAGCAAATTCGTTGGCTTAGTGACTTAAACATCATCAATACAGCTCGAATAAGCTGTTCTTAACCCATTCCCACACAACACATTCTAAGAATGGTCCAAATTGAAAGAAGTTGCAGACGACAATTTCAAGTTGATGGAATTTTCATATTTATCGTCTTTTTATGTAGAAAACATTGTGGATAATGAAGAAATTGCTTGATACAAGCAAATTCTTCATTTTCCACGATGTTTTCCAAAGCTCTATAATTGAGGCGCGCAAAAAGGAGGGCTTGAATCGGAATGGGTTAAGACGTTGAGGTCGTAAACCAACTATAAACCTTATATTTTATGTCACTGAATTCATTTCTCACAAAATAATGTCGAACTGCAATGTTGGAGGTCAGTGAGCGGGGTCAGCGATCCTTCAATAGATACCTACCTTTCCTTTCCCAACTGACAGTCTTTTAATGATTGTCCTCATAAAACGCTCTTGCATTCTTGTTGTTTCCTCAAGTTTTAAAACTGTGTCTTTGTAACAACTCTCTAACTCGTCCTATTAGAGGCAATTATAAAATAATCGAATAGAGACGAGTGAAAACAACAACAACAACAACAACAAAAACCGTTCATATGTCAAACTAACTCGTTAATTCATAGAAAAGTTGATTATTTTAAAATTGTTTCACCCTTTCCCGTGCAATCCTTTGATTTTACGTCCCTGTGATTTTTATACTTGAGAAAATATTGTGGGGAAAGAAGAAATTGCTTTTAACAAGCAATTTCTTCTTTTTACACTTTTTTTCTTTCTGGCTTACTTATCGATTTGCCCAAACCTTTATTTGTAACCTGCAACTTCTTTCAAATTTGACCAGTCTAAAATTTTGAAAAACGGGAAAGCGTTAAGAAGATTTCTGAATAGTTTAGACATGTATTAATCAAATCCTTATTCTTTTCAGAAAAATCGAACAAAAAGTTCTTATATAATAGAAGCCAATTGTCTGTAATTATTTCTTAATTGCATAATTGGAAAAAAAACTTATCCAGAAGCAGAAGTTTCGTATGAGCATTATATTCACATTCCGAGCTTTTTGTTATATTGCCTTTAAAACAGTTTCAGGTTGTGATATTTATCCATTAAGTTCCTTGTACAAATATCAAGGAGGAATTTTAATTAATACACAATTTTCAGATCGTTCAGTATCTTGAGATTTTGTACTCAGCAAAGATTTCACGTCCCTTTCGTAACAGACGGATCGACAGTACCAATCAGAAATCGATTAACCAATCATGTCATTCATGTAGACCGGAGGTGAACTTTAAACTGGCGGTAAGCATTTGTTGGTTTGGCGACTTAAATGTCGTAACTACAGCTTATTCAAGCTGTACGATTCTTAATTCTCTAACCAACAATTTGTCTTGAATTTATATCTCCGTAACCACTTGTCTTACAAAGATAATGTTGTCTTTTTCCCAATGTCGAGAGTCTGTGGGCGTGGCCGGCGATTCGCCAATTATCTTTTAAAATGCTATAATCAAAGCACTGAAAGTACTGCAAGCTAGCAAAGCATAGTTTTGTTAAGTATTCTTCTTCGGCTAAAAGTTATCATGATAGATAAACGAGGTTAAATTAACCCAGGAGTTAACCAATTACAACACGCCAAAATCTTAGGCTAGTTCAAACCAAAAAAAAAAATTGTAGACCTCAATTTCAAGTTGGTTAGATTAAGGAATATTTTCCTTGTTTGGTAGAAAACATTGTGGACAATTAAGAAATTGCTTGTAACAAGCAATTTCTTCGTTGTCCACAATGTTTTGTAAAGCTTTTTTTCTTGAGTCGCTTAAAAAGCGAACTGATTGGGAAGGGTTAAATAGCATGATTTTGAACGAGTTCTCTACAATTTGAATAGAGTTTGAAATACATGAGAACTACCTTTTATGGCGTAGGCATTCAATTGATTTAGTGGTTAAGCCTCCAGTGGCAGTTTGCTCTCGTTGAACTTTGAGACGACCTCAAAATTTCGTCTGTTAACTTAAGCTATCAAAGCTGACGCTTTGCCAGCTAAAAATACAGTTTTACATTACCATTCTTCTCTCCATTGTGTCTTTAAACCTTTCAATGGTGTGAGATACGTCGGTTGAGTTTCGCGTTAATCCGTGGAAGTTTGAAAATTTTGGCACTTCGATTGGAAGATCAAGAGGAGGCGGTAGGCTGATACGTCGACTCATTCTGAAACAGAGAAACTTGATCCTTTAGCAGGTGTGTATTTCCGTTTATTAATCATGCCCATAAGAGCGACGCCCCCAGAAGACGGGTAGTTGTTACGGGGAAAAGAGCGAGGATACAGGGCGAAACTGCTGAGAGCCCTGCCTGGTTCTTTAACGTGCTTGATGGATAGCACCGTCACTGTAAATTGTCACGTCGTCATTGTAAAATTTTATGGGCCTACTTTGTGCGCAAGCATACAACAAAGTGACATGCTTAAAATCTTGTTCATGGGAGTATGAAAAAAAAGACAGATTATCAAAACTCATGAATCTCGATAGAATAAACTAAAATTGAATCATTATGCAATGTAATGTGAAAATTGATGTGATTATACATGTACACATAACACCAATTCAGTTTATCTGCTTACCTATCGTTGAAAGAAGAAGGTAACGTTAAAACACAGGGACTACTTTTTCTACCAATGCTATCTCTGCCGCTAGGTCTAATTGGAATGGTGGATGTTGGCGTAGGAATCTCGGTGTCACCATCTGTGTTGTCATCACTACTACTTGTGCTATTTGATAAACGAATAAAAATCTGACATTATCTTAAGCTACAAAAAGTGTAACATCGTTTATTAAAAATCCTGATATCGCCACTTTGCTTGCGAGAGACACAATTGACTTAAAGCGGATGTCAATAGAAGAATAATCGACTAATCAAGTCATTCATTTAAACCGGAAGTGAATTTTAAACTCCAAACTTGGCAGATATTTTTGTGAAGCATTTAAGTTGGTTCGACGACTTAAACGTAATGACATCAGCTTGAACAAGCGGTAATTACCACATTTAGGTTGTATAACTTTTTTGTTACATGCTTCTGGCCATATATTTTGCAAAGTAACGCCGCTCCCTTTTTGGAGTCAGTGAGCGTAGCCAGCGGTTGACTATAACTTGACTTAAGAATGGGGCCGTTTTGCATGATAAGCGAAAATCATTTCAAAGCAAAACCAGTTTATTTTGTTACCACACAAAGAAGAGCATAAAGTGCTGAGAGCTCAAATTCAAACTGACGCAGCTCAAATTCAAACTGACGCTGGAGGTATCATACAAAATCTCAACAAAAATGATTAACATTAATGTCGGAGTGCAAAGTTCACTTCTAGTCTAAATCAATGATTTAATAGCTCGATCGATGTTTTGATTGGTAGCCGCAAACCGTTAATTGAATGCATATTAACGATCTTCCCTACGTAAGGTTTCTTCGAATGTTCAACCACTAAGGCAAATATGTAAATCTAGCATATCAAGTAAAAAATTACTGATGAAAAAAAAAAAAAAAAAAAAAAAAAAATTAAAAAGCGTTCAAACATAAAATTAGAAAATAACTTTCGTATTGACTTTAGCAAAATAAGTCCCTTCTCAACAAAACTGGGATTGTTCTTTGTGAAGTATTGACCTATTCCAAATTGACAAAATTTTAGACTGGTCCAAATTAAAAGAATACGCAGACGACAACTTTAGGTTGATGAAATTCTAGAATTACTTGTCTCTTTGAGGTAGAAAACACTGTGGACCTCGAAGAAATTGCTTGAAACAAGCAATTTCTTCTATGTCCATAATGTTTTCCAAAGTTTTCTTTTTATGGGCGTAAAAAGGAGGGATTGTTTGGGAATGGGTAAGTGTGTAAAAAATGTTGAAATTTACTGATCTTAAAACCCGTCATTCATGTATATCCGGTTACTGTCCCATTTAATGAAGGCAATAAACGTTCTCTAGAAGGTATGGTCCTTTACAAAACTACGGATTTTAAAGGTGATGAAGAATATACAATATACTTAAACAATAACACGAGTATAATATGTGAGGAAAGAAGATTGAATTAATGTCAAGATTCACAAGCCTCAACTTTTAATTTAATCCTGACAAAATTTCGTTGGGACATTTACTTCAAGATTTGTCATGCTGCAACTGGAATAGCTCTGTTTTGACAGGAGTTATAGACAAAAATCAGACTTCACATTTGTGCAGTCTGATCTTAGTCTGCATGGTCTGTTTGTCTCTGTGAAGCTAGAATTTGTCTATAAAATTAATTTTCAAAATAAAGATCATAACATAATAAGTTCTTCCATTATTTTTAGCTCATTGATTTTTATGGAATTTGTAAAGAGGATGTTTTTCATCTCGACTAGGGTCAAATTGACTGTTTGCTACATTTATTCCAAGGATAAACTGTAAGCTGTGTTTATCATAAGCATAAATTCTCTTGGCCTATTAGTAAGACTGACAAATACAAGTTTTACTTTAACCCAATTAGCAGACAGAATTCTAGACTGGTCCAAATCGAACGAAATTTAAGACGTCAATTTCATGATGATGAAATTTTGAAATCTTTGTCTTTCAGAACTCAATGTGGAAAAATACAGAAATTGCTTAATTGCTACAAGCAATTTCTTCATTTACCAAAAGTTTTCCTTAGATATTTCTTTAGGGACGAAAAGAAAAAAGATTGCGTGGGAATGAGATAAACTTGGTCATATTGCCATTGGTAAAATGAGCATTTGTTAATAAAACCAGTAATAAAAGATATAAACAAAATAGATAATGAGATAAAGTTCAATGTTTAAAAGAAAGAAGAGAAAGAAGTAAGATTTTAAACTAAAGCTAGGGATATAGTGTTAAAAAAACAAAGACCAAATAGCCCTTCAAACGAGTCGGCATTCAGCAATTATTCTGAGATCATTTCTCTTTAACCCTCTCCTGCTTCTCAAAATTTTAGACCTGTCCAAACTCAAAGGTTTTGCAGACGAAAAATTAAAGTGGATTTAATTTGAAAAAACAATATTTCAGTAGGGTAGAAAATATTGTTGAAAAAGAAAAATTGCTTGTTACAAGCAACCTTCTTCTTTTCCACATTTTTTTTTGGGGGGGGGGTATAAAACCACAGGGACGTAAGAACCAGGAATTGAACAGGAAAGGATTAATTCAAGCAAACGGCTGAATGTCATGTTGCTCGAGAACATTTCGAGGGGTTTTGGAAAAGTTATATAAAAATCTAATCGAAACTTGCACAATAAACACTGGGATGAATTATACCTTCTATTGACGTTGGTGTAACTGACAAATCGCGGCTGTCAATTAAAGAATCAATCGACCAATCAGATCCAATAAAATCAATTATTTAGACCGGAAGTAGCCGTTTAGCTCCAACACTGGCCGGGGTTCATGCGAAGATTTTTTATTGGTTTAGCGGCTTAAACGTCGTAACTATAGCCTATCCATGCTGAAGTTATGGCGTTTGTTCGACAACCAACTATTTACTTTTTTGTTACGTTTTACAGATCATACATTTTGCAAAATAACGTCGTTTAATATCGAAGTGGAACTTCCTGTTTGAGTCAGTGGGTATTGCCAGCAGAGTAAGTGGACGGAGCCAGTGATCCATTGATAATTGGTGAGTATCCCGGAAACTTTTTGATCACCCCTCGTATGACATTCCAGGTTTCAGGTTTGTGTAACTGAATTAAGGTTGTAAATTGGAAAGGTTTCTACTCACTACCTGACACACTACATACCATAATCCCTATCCATAACGAATTATCATGATTACCTTGAAAGCTGTTTCTTTTCATTGGTTAATATAATTTTCGGGAGCGGTAACTTATTACTAGTCAGATTCTCGGAGTCGACACTGTGGTGTTTCCTCAAGGCCTTGTTTTTAGAGTCTCGTTCTTTACTCTCATCTAGGCTGTTGAATCTCTTTTGTCCTTTATCATATGATCCTTCACAATTTTGAAGATCTTTTGAACCAGGTTTATCCTCAGATTTAACTCCCCCTCCCGTCTCTTCACCATGTATTGTCATGTATTCGGCTTGTTTCTGACTTCTAATGAGATTCAATACTGCCCTAGCTAGATTAAAGTTCCCAGGTTCTTTAGTCTCCTTGTCGCTTTGATCGCAGTCCGAGACATCCGAATGATCCTTTTCCTGTATGACGTCTAAACTCTGCATCGGATACGTTTTGTTGTGATCCATTTGAAAGGAACGTCGTCTTTCCGCGGCCGTTGTTTCTTTTTTGATTGAACCTGTTTTCTCGGAATCACTTGCATACCTTTCTCCACTCGTCGATTTGTCATGCACTTTAGATTTAGAGCGTTTCTGACGCAAGTGAAAAACTTTTCGAAGTTTCGGAGACATTTGAAGGTTTTGAAAACATTTGACCTGCGGCAAGTGGAGCAAATTCGAGTGTTCGGTATTTTGTGCATTCTTGTTTTGTATTTTAGCCCCTTTCCAGGCGGTGGACGGGTCGGGTGAGCATGGGGCACTCCGGATCATTTTTCTGTGCTCTTCAGTTTCCCTCAGACGTCTTTGACCGTACTCCCGAATGATTTGCTTGAAAAGATTATAAAATGTGGAAGAAATAATTTCAAGAAATAATGAAAGGTAGCAAGGGCAAGGTCGATACAAGCGTCATGCAAGAGAAAAAAAGAACACCATGCTATATATATACCTTGTGACATTGAAGTAATAGAACCCATTTCCACACAATGACGCCTTTTTGGCGCCCCAAAATAAAAAAAAAAGTTTTGAAAAAACATTGTGAGAAGAAATTGCTTGTTACAAGCAATTTCTTCAATATCCACAATGTTTCAACCTCAAAAAGGCATAAGTTTTAAGATTCCGCCAACTTAAAACTGTGGTCTGCAATTTTTTTGAATTTAAACAAGTCTAAATTTTTGTCGTATGGGAATGGGTTAAGTGAAATTTGTTTGACTCTGTACCATACAAAGCTATGAAACACGTTTTTGCCAGTGGAATAATTGACATGCTCAAACCACAAAACTACGATTGTCAAAATTAATGGCAACAGATATTCGCCAGCCATTTGTTTTCTTTGATCTCTACGATTATTCGTAATTTAGAATCATCGACTTGTGAAGATTCCTTTGCAATTTTGCTAATTTTCTCACTGTTCTCTTGTGTTTACAATACAGATCAGCATTTTTGTTCAAAATTTACATGCAACAAAAAGGCGTAAGGAATATCGTAATTCGGAATATATTTTTTCAGTGCCACAAGTACTTCGAAAAGATAATATCTAAGAAAAAAGAAAGATAGGAGAGTCCAATTATCGTGCAATACAGTTTAAAATAGATGCGTTTCGCCAATAGGTGAATCTATATTTTAACTTCCAACACAAAAGGGGACTATAATATATACATGCGTCTCATTCAAACACTTATTTGTCTGATTCTTTAAGTAGTTTTTGGATTTTTTTTTCAGTTAGTGACTCCAGTTAAAAAAAGATGCAATACCAGAATAAATGATTATATTTCATTTCGAAAAACTCACTGGGTAGGTTCACTGGTCAAATGATTAAGCTGTTTAATACAAAAACATTAGCCGGCATTATCGAACAATCATTTAACCCTTTCCTGTTTGGATTTGTCCAAGTTAAAAGATTTTGCAGACAATGATTGAAACTGTATTCGATTTAAAAATAACCGTATAGTAGTGTAGTAAACATTGTGGAAAAAAAGAAATTGCTTGTGACAAGCAAATTCTTCCCTTTCCACAATGCTTTCTCAAGTATAAAAGTACAGGGAAGTAAAAACCGGGGACTGAATAGGAAAGGGTTAAGAAAGTACATAGAAATTTTCGTATCCAGTGCATTTATCGTAATTTTAAAGACTCAATAAAAGACGATGATGCTTAAAGAGGCTCTTTAACCTATTCCCACATAATGACGCTTTTGGACGCCCCTCAAGAAAAATAATTGGGAAAACATAATTGTGTAATGTGTTTTACCAACAAAGATAAAAAATCTAAAAATTCATAAACTTTAAATGTCGCCTTCAACTCCTTTAAATTTGGACCGGTCTAAAATTTTGCCGTCTGGTAATGGGTTAACAGATTATTGTGGAAATTGTTGAATCTCTCAATTTCCAAATTTCTAACTTTAATGATTTCAGAATGTCACGCGATGAATTCCGATGTATCGAAGACGGGCCTTAAGAGTATGGTACAAAATATTGCAATCATAGTGAATTCAGTAGATTTATTCCGAAGAAAGAACATTTATCGTGCAAATGACATAAATAACAATTGAAAAAGTAGACACTTTTCCTTTATCAAATTTTCATGAAAATCTGAAAATTTCTTAAAGAGCCGTTTTAAATCTTTTTGAAATTTAGACAACCTTTCGTTCAACTGAACGTAGCCGAGAGATAATTTCGCTGAACATTTAAGCATCTAATCAGGCGTGGTACTATTTTTCATATTTGAAATAAGAAAAAGAACTAACGTATACAAAAGGCAAACTATAAAAGGAATAAATGTGTACATATATATGGTGTACCTAATTCTTTTAATCTTACGTTATTTCAGTGGATCAAAACTCCCCGCAGATGAATTCCAAAATGTACATGTATACTGATTTAACCTCTTTTAGGGACAACCAAAAAATGTTCTTTTAACCCTTTCCTGTTTTTGGAAATTTTGGACCAGTCCAAATTCAAAGGTTTAGCAGACGATATTTCAAAGTGGATTTAATTTGAATAATAACCATTCAATAGGGTAGAAAACATTGTGGAAAAAGAAGAAGTTGCTTGTTACAAGCAATTTCTTCTTTTACCACAATGTTCTCTCAAGTATAAAATAACAGCAACGTAAAATCCCGTGTTTATTCAGGAAAGGGTTAAGAGAGTGCTCTCTTATTGTTCTACTTGTGATCGGTTCGGCTGCATTAAAACTTAATATAAATTAATCAGTTAACCCTAGGTTTATCGATATCATTAGAATCGTCTCATTGAGACGATTCTAATGAAATCCACCCACAAAGAATTTAGCTGTGAATATTACTTTAGCAAAAACGCCCGTTGGAAAGGAAACTTTGATTCTGGTCACTTTAATGAAAATGGTTGTTAAATAGAGATGGTCGCTTGAGCAAGAATAACCGATAAAACACTTTAGCAGTAATGTCTAAATTCACTTTATTTATGTGCAGCAAAGATAAATATGTGGTAAATCTGATGTGCAATACCTCACATAGAAATAGACTTTCCTACAAAATAACGATATATACCTCAAAGATATATACTTAAAGATTTAACAGATAAGAATGTATAGAAGATATAGAGTACGTGGTAACTAACTATCGATTTTATTCAAACTAGTCATCTATTAAAGACAGTAAAAAAACGATAGGGGGGGTGGGGTATATTTAATTCCGTCCTTCCACCGAATATAGCTATAATACATGTAGTAGTTTTCTGTAATTGTGATACAATTTATGACATAAATTGGTTATAAACTCGTATTTCTCGATTGACGATGTTCCAAGAAACTATAATAAAATGACCACATTGCTGGTTTACTGAAAATAAAATCTCTTAAAGAAGATTTCAGTATATATGTGTAATAATAAGATACAGTAGTGTTATATCAGCCATATGATAACAAGAAAATATGCGACACGTTTCTTCACTGTCGCGAGGGTCATATAACAAGAAATATGTGCAAGATAAGACTTTTGTTTAAATTGGTATTGTTTATTTTTAAGTTCTTATGAACAGATTGTCTTTTTACGTTATAGGATAATAAACGGAATTCATTTTCCTCTCAGCAGTTAAAATTCGAAAGCCTTATACCATGCTTTGGTTTTTTGATTTATAGAACATGCGTAATAATGTTATTTCCCAAAACAAAACTTAAGAAATGACGTCAACCCTCGTTGGGCGACCAAATTCGTAACTCCAGTTCGAATTTGCGAATTAAAGCTGTCTTAAAATTGCGACCAAAGGCTTAATTTACTATGAAAAATAAGGGTATAATATATTAGCTGATGATATATTAGCTGTGAAATGTGTCGTTAGGGACATAACATAAAAGCCATCTTGTTTGAATAAGTTGTAGTTACGACGTTCACGTGGGCCGAATACAAAGCCCAAACAATTTTTTTAAGATAAATAACAGAGTACAAAAGGTCATTTCCGGTCTACACGTTTAATTTGATTGGTCAATCGATATTTAGATTGCCAACAGTGGTCGGTCAATAGTTTGATATATTATGCTCATGCTCTATAACAATATCACCAACATCAGTTTGTTTCATGCTAACAATATGAAGCAAATCAAAGCAAATGTTATGGTAATCTACATGAGAAAACTAAAGCACAAAATGGTTCTAATGATACCTGTCAAAGAAGACTTGCAATTCAGGAGACTCTCGATCGGAATCTCCCGACAAACTCCGAGGTGTACTCGGTAGGTTTCGGTCATCTTCGGAAGTAGTTCTTTGTGACATGAGGTTATCAAGACGCCTACGTGCATACGAATGAAGTATTTCCTATGGAAACAACAAATCTACATTTTAACCTTTTCCTGTTCAATTCCTTATTTTTACGTCCCTGTGATTTTGTAATTGAGAAAACAGTGAGAAAAAAAAGAAGAAAATGACTGTAACAAGCAATTTCTTCCTTTTCCACAATATTTTCTACCATCCTGAATTGCCTTTTTTTTCAAACTAAATCCACTTTAAATAAGTATTAAATTTCAAATCTGCAAACCCTTTGAATTTGGAAAAGACTAACATTTTGAAAACGGGTAAAGGTTAAAGGCTCATTTGCATAAAGCCTTACCATCAAATTGAAACTAATCCTATTACCGAAACATTATTTCATAACTAAACTAATTCTGCAAAATTAGACGTTTGTCATGTAAAAAAAATCATTAATAATCAAGCTCTGCTAACACATTGCTTTTAATTCTTTATCAAAGTTAACAAAAGTATTGCACCATTTTCTGTTTGTTTTTTTTTTTTTTTTTTCATTAAAAAGAAAAAGGCAATATTTAAGAGATGAAGATCATTTTTTTTTATTTTCATGGGAATATGAAAAGAAAAAACTAATCACACTTATGAATGAATTCGCGAAATGGATTCATACATAAGTGTTATTAGTTTTTTTTCCGTTTTATACCTCCACGAAAACAAACAAGGCAGAAAGATATCTTCATTTTTTATAATTTAATGACATAAAGCGAAAAAAATATTTACAAATTATGATACATTTTATGGAACTATTTTGTGTGCGCAAGCATACTTTATAGCTGCGTGCTCAAATTGTTTGTTCATGTATGTATGAATTCTTTTTCGGCAAATCAGGTCGCTCTTTTTTTACTGGCGTACCAAACTGTAACAGTTTACTATCAAAAGTATTATGATTTGTGTTATTCATGTGGATGAATAGAATGTAAAAAGTAAAAGTAATTAGCACATTAAAGATGATATGTATGAATAATTCTAGATTGACATATTTTTTCTTCACAATGTTTCCAGACAATGACAATTTGGAAGGATGTTTTCACTGATGTCATAAATCATTAAATAGAAATGCATAGTTTAATCAATTTGTTCCATTTATGTGCAGTGTTCCTCTAATATCATGCTGGCTGTTCTGCATACTGGAATGCAAAGATACCTAGCTAAACAACATTATACCACTTCATAACGAATAAACACGCATGCATGCACAAAGGATATAGCACTTTTATCAAGGGAAACAACTGGGATAGACAACAGTCAAATGGGAGAAAACTCTGATATTGGAATAACGAGTAACAAGTTGAATCAATTCCTAAAACAATCCCTCGTCCGTGTATAGGTAATTTGTGCAATTTTTCCAAAAGTTCAAGCTCCCGAGGGTGTAGAAAACCGGACTATTATATGAACCTTTGTATTCCAAAGATTTCAGCAAATCTTATATTTCGAAACAACAACAACAAAAGAAAACCTAAACGTCAACTGAGGAATCACTAACCACGCCCACTAACTTCCAACTAGGTAGTTTGAGTTAATACACGACATTATTTTTGTAAAATATTTGGATAGAAATTTAAAGTTTAATCGTTTGTTTGTGACCTCGACGCCGTACCTACAGCTTGAGTAAGCTAAACAGCTTGAATAAATTGTAGTAAAGACGTTTAAGTTACCATTCTAGCGAAATTTCCTACCATTAATCTAGGGGTTCAAAGTTCAACTCCTGTCTGAGAGTATGATTCTTTGATTGGCAACAGCGGTTCGTTAGATTGATATCTATTCTTGTTGAATTTTTTCCTTTGTGGTTGACGTTGTAATTACATATCATTAAAGCTGTACTTACGACGTTCATGTTACGCACTAATAATTCTCTTCTTATATTCTGTCCGTGATCATTTTATGCAAAGTAATGCCGGAAAAACTTCAGTTTGAGTAAATTGTCAGAGGTCAGAGGTCAGAGGTCAGAGGGCGTGACTAAGGATCTGTCAATCAAAGAATCGTTCGGCCAATCAAAGCATTAAGACAGGAAATGACCTTTGAGCTCCAACATAAATGTTGTGCTTTATTATTGCTTTTGCGATTTAAACGTAGTAACTACAACTTATTCAAATTTAGTAACGACGTTCATTTCCCAACCAAGCATTCTATTTCTTATTACACGGAACTGACCTTAAATGTTACAAAATTACGCCGTTTATTATTCAAGTCGAATCCACCATCGGATTCAGTGGGTTTGCCAAGCGATCCGTTAATTGACCAATCACTGCCCCCCTTAATATGACTAGATTATTTAACTTGTAGCATTGTACATGTATTTATTTTCTAAACAATTACTGCGCATTATGCCATTGAATTCCCTTTTAGGGAACAAAGAAGAATATATATAATAAAATAACCAATTTTATAAATACGCCAAGGAAAGAGTCTGACCAGTCTGTGTATCCGCACAGACTCATCAGATCCTTCACCATGCGGTCTGTGGATAAATACTGGTCCACAGTTTTTTTTAGAAGATATTCGAATATTCATGGTGCACTCTGTGGCTGCTCAGACGGCTCAGTGGATGTTTTTTTACGCAGATTTGAAATTGTTCGGAATTGTCAAAATAGTACATCGATGGTTCAGGGTTCAGCGCGAAACAGTTGTTACTGCCTATATGTAGATAGACAGTTACAACTGTTTCGCGCTGAACCATCGACACGGAAATTGTGGGCCTTAACTTACCTCTGCATCCGGATGGTCTTTAAGCGCAGCTAATACATCTTCACGAGAGAGAACAAACAGCTCGGAGTAGCCTACAGAACGAACATCTGCCGTTCTTCTACAACGGAACAAATAAAGGAACACAAAGATTGATTCAAGCACGGAAGGCAGTTACAATTTATACACATAAACGTAAAACAAAACACCTTGTGATCATACCTATAATTTCTTTTCGATAGTCGCATATTTTGCAATTTTCGTCATATTTAGAATGTTCGAATTTTTCGAAATTGGATAATATTACATGTACCTTAATTATAAGCAAAGCAAGATTGTTATTTTCAAGTCTTACAGCAGTCGGAACTGATTTGTGCATAAATTGTGCTAATGGCAAGCGCAATTATCGTCAATTATCGAATTATTATATCGAATCCCCTGTTACAACTAAACATATTCTAGAGGATTCGCTCATATGAGCAAAGGCTACGACAGCGACGATAGCTAACGCACGATGGGCGACCTAAATGTTGTAGCTGGAGCTTAAAAAACATGAAAAACGAGGGGTTGAGTGCTAACACTATTTCAGTCATATCGCGGCGGCTGGAGCACCTAATAATGGATTCCATGTACTTCTCACACCAGTACTACCGCTACATCCTTTCCAAGCCACCAGCTGCTATCCCACTTAGGTAAACGATTATTCACCCATTGGTGAGAGACAAATGTTGGGAAGACTATGTGCCGCCGCCGGGGAGAAAATGGGTTAGAACTTGTTTAACCCATTCACACTCAAGCCCTCCTTTTTACGCCCCTCAAAGAAAAAGCTTTGGAAAACATTGTGGAAAATGAAGAAATTGCTTGAATCAAGCAATTTCTTCATTATCCACAATGTTTTCTACCCCAAAAGACGAAAAAATTTAAAATTACATCAACTTGAAATTGTCGTCTGAAGCTCCTTTCAATTTGGACCGGTCTAAAATTTTGATGTGTGGGAATGGGTTAATACCTGTTTATACCGCCGTCCAAGTTCAGGATTCCAATTTCTCCGAAGAAGTCTCCTGTACTCATCTGTGTCAAAACCGTCGCGTTCTCCCTGTGAACAAGTCAAATAAAAGACAATGAAGCGACAAATAATTTACCATCCAGTGTTAATTAGACAGACATTTATGTCTACAAATGCAACAAGTTGTTATAAAAACACACCCGCTGTCTTGTCAGTTGCATCTTAAATGCCAATTAACTACGATATACAACAACGCCTTATACTGTCATAGTTTGCGTACAAAACAGACTACGGTATACTTAATCCATTCCTGTTCAATCCCTGGTTTTTAAGTCCCAGTGATTTTATAGTTAAGAAAACGTTGTAGAAAAGGAAGAAATTGCTTCTAACAAGCAATTTTTTTTGGCAGACAATTCATTTGCATCTTAAATGCCAACAAACTACGATATACATGTACAACAACGCCTTATACTGTCATAGGGTATAGTTTGCGTACAAAACAGGCAACGGTATACTTAATCCTTTCCTGCTCAATCCCTGGTTTTTAAGTCCCTGTGATTTTATAGTTAAGAAAACATTGTAGAAAAGGAAGAAATTGCTTCTAACAAGCAATTTTTTGGCAGACAATTCAATTGCATATTAAATGCCAATAAACTACGATATACAACAACGCCTTATACTGTCATAGGGTATAGTTTGCGTACAAAACAGGCAACGGTATACTTAATCCTTTCCTGCTCAATCCCTGGTTTTTAAGTCCCTGTGATTTTATAGTTAAGAAAACATTGTAGAAAATGAAGAAATTGCTTGTTATTTTCTTCCATATTGAATTGTTATTTTTCAGCTCAAATCCACCCTAAATTTCCGTATGCAAAACTTTGAATTTAGACACGTCTAAAACTTTGAAAGACAGGAAAAGGTTGCCAGACAACACGACCCTATTGAAAAAAGTTGCACACGACGAATTTCAGTTGGTAGAGTTTTTCAAAATCTTAAGGGTAGAGAAGATTGTTAATAATGAAGAAATTGCTTGTGACAAGCAATTTCTTCACTTTCAACAATTTTTCAAAGTTTACGCTTTTTTCTTGAGCAGCGTCAAAAATGGGATTGTGTGAGAATGAGTCAAGGCAGACAATTCCTTCATTTCATTACTTTAGACTGGAAGTAAACTTTTCCATTGGCCAACATTTATGTTAAGCATTTTGTTTGTTTGGCGACTTAAGCTTATCCAAGCTGGAGTTACGAACTTTTGGTCAACAACCAACCATTTTACCTTTTTTTTTTAAATCATACGGGAAATAAATTTTGCAAAATAACGCCGTTAAATATGGATGTGGAACTTCCTGTTGGAGGTCAGTAGGCGTGGCCAGCGATCCGTTACAACATTGTACGCATAAAGCGGATGTTACCACAACAAATCAAAAGTTAACCCATTCCCACTTGACAAAATTTTAGACTTGTCCAAATTGAAAGAAGATGCAGACAACAATTTCAAGGTGATGGAATTATAAATTTTTTCATCTTTTTGGATAGAAAACATTGTGGATAACGAAGAAATTGCTTGATACAAGCAATTTCTTCATTTTCCACAATGCTTTCCAAAGCTTTTTTCTTGAGAGGCGTAAAAAAGGAGGGATTGAGTTGGAATGGGTTAAAGCAATTATCCCTTGTCAAGCTGAATAAAAAATCTGTTTATAATTGGACCAAAATCAAAGAACTGAAATCACTGAAAGCGCTAGTTACAGGTCAATATTTAAAAAAACGTAAAAATAAAACTGATTCTATAAACAATTCTAGCTTGAAAGGGAATAGCAAGTGGTGTAGACTAAGATCAGACTGCACATATGTGCAGGCTGATCTTCGTCTATACATCCTGTCCATTCAGGAACATAACGGGTAAGCATGACAATGGTTAAAATAAGTAGAGTAAATTCGACCTTTGTTCCTTACCCCAGTATCTCGACAACCCCATCAGCAATGATAAACATTTCTCTGGCCACCTCACCACGTCGACAGATTAGATCGCCAGGCGTGAATATGTAGGCTCTCATCTTCAACATTAGATCGTGCAGAAACTCTGGGCGACATTTCTGAAATATCGTAACCTGTAAGGAAACAATAGAAATAAAAAGAAAACCATGTAAATCATTAGTTTCAAACCTGTATAATTTAATTGCTAGTTTCGTCTATCAAAAACGAGAGATCTGATTGGTCGAAAAATTTAATTCATACCTCCATGAACAAAATTTTGAGTACGCAGCCATTTTGAATGCTTCCGCACAAAATAGTTCACTACAAAAAGGTATCAAAATTTGTTAAGTTGTTGCAGTTTTCGCTTGATGCTATTAAATTATAAGAAATGAAGAGATTTTTTTTTTGTTTTCATGGAGGTATGAACCGAAAATCCTAATCACACAATGTATGAATCCGCTTCGCGTATTCATACAGTGTGATTAGTTTTTTCGGTTCATACCTCCATGAAAACAAAAAATATTTTCTTCATCTCTTAAATGTTTAAAGTTGTATTTGTTTATAGGCATTCGGATCTCCAGTTATCCTTTCAAATATACAGCAAATGCCGTACTTTAATTGGAAGAGCGGTCGTGAGTGAATTCATTTCATAATTTCCCGCATCTTTACATCTTTATCCGAAAGTAAACTAACACCCATCTTTACCCTTAAGTAAACCAACATATTTGAACGGATATGTAACTGGGAAAAAAGGGGACGTGTGGAAATAAATTAGTTTATACCAATCGGTTTTTGTTCTTCCTACGGTTTAGGAGTCATTCTCTAACGCCCAGACCAGATATTTCCATATCCCCGAGAGAGGTAATGTCTTGACCCATTCCTATACAATCACGCTTTATGGCGCCCCTCAGGAAAACAGCTTGGGAAAACATAATGGAAAATGAAGAAATGCTTTTTATAAGCAATTCCTTCATTCCCAACAATGTTTTCACGAAAAAATAAACATGTTTAAAATTTCATTACCTTGAAACTTTCGTCTGCAAAATCTTTCAATTTGGACCAGTCTAAAAGTTTGTCGTTTGCGAATGTCTTAAACCCACTGCTGCCAAATTTTATACCTTAGTAGACTGGGTCTGACTATCAAGTGGGTTTATCACTATCACCCACTATCACCTGATAGGGTATGCACGACTTCGTCGGAAAAATTCAAATTTTCAAACCGCTTTAGTATTATATGCTGGGGTCGTAATGTGCTTTTTAAAGGAAAAGGGTTGCATGCAATGTTTTTTCCTGATACTTACCTTTCTAAGGGTTCCAAGGTTAACATGTAGAGCTAATTCTGTTTTAAGTTTGTCGGGTAACAGTCCCAGGGAGTTGATGTCGTTACAGTTTAACCGGCCCCTTTGAAATGAAACAATTACTGTGCTTTATCTATTTATCTATATAGATATTATATCGACGAGGGATGATTGCAAAGTATGTGGCGATAGGCAGGGAGAACCGGTTTAACCTAATTATTTACATTATATTCCAACGTAGTCACCTTGTACGCTTACACTCTTTTTATCCAACGGCGTTGACATATTTGGATACCCTTCCTGTAGAGGGTAGCATCTTGAGTCCCAAAAATGCGTCAACATCTTGTTTGACATTTCAATCAGTGCGAAAATGGCGGCCTCCGAGTCCTTTTTCTTTAACCTTTGGAAAAAGGTACTAGTCAGAGGATGTGGAAACTCAAGTCAAAAATATATTTAAAACCGAAATGAAAATGGAGTCAATTCCTTTCTTTTGATTGTGTTCAAGCTACAGAGTTATTTTCAAGACAAGATATGCTGAATTGTTTGTCCTACCTTTTGAGATTTCTTTACAGCGCATACATTTCCTTCGTCATAGACGATCGCTGCTTTACTTTATTTACACAGACCTGTGCTATTTTGTTTTTGAAATAAAAAGATCTTTTAAGAAAAAAAAAATATATTTTTTTTTCTAGCTCATTACTTTCAGTCAGTTACACGTTTCCATTTTATGTTCTACGAAAGTGTTCTGATGGTGAAACCCAATAACATTTTTATCACGCAAACACGTAGTTTATCCTGGAAAAATACTCGAAAGAGGCTCAAAATAAACACGTAAATGAAAGCCAACCCTTATTGTTTCAAGATAATTTTGTCTCCATTACCATGGTATTCCTGAACTATAAATGAAATAATAACTATAGCCCCCGCAAACTACGAAGTAGATGGGATATATTGGTTTCACCGTATCTATCTATCTATCCATCCGTTCGTTCAATCCGTTCGTCCGTGCTCTAACCCTAGAACAAGTTGACCTACAACCACGAAACTTCGCACAAAGGTCAACTGTGCTACTAAAGAGACAAAATGCTGGTGGGAAATAAGGATAATTCTATCTTTAACATATTTGAAAAAAAAAACACTACTTTTTATTTGTGACAAGCAATTCCTCCTTTTCTCATAATGTGTTCTACCTTATTTTGCATTGGTTTTGCAATTTAGCGCACTTTCAAATATAGTATGTAATGACTTAGTAACAGTATTCTCTCCTTTTTTTGTATTTTGAATATTTTGAAGATGCAGAACTTTTTTTTCGATTCAATCTCTATTTAAACCCTCATGTATAACGAATATGAGGGTTGTGCTTTTATTGATATAGGGAGCTTCCAAAGCGATTGTTTTCGATAGAGAGCCTGAAATCCCACACGTTATCTTGTTTCATTTTCCCCTATAGTGTAATAACTAGGGATGCAATAACAATTTTATAACAGAAACACCCCTTTTATTGAAAGTTTACACATCATGAACACGAAAAAATGTCTGACGCTTAGAATAGAAGTATGCATCATTGTTGTGCGACCAAAAAGCTCGTAACTACAGCTTCAATAAAACTGTAGTTACGAGGTTTTGTTCGCTTACCGATGATGTATAAATGTGTTAAAGAAAAGCAATAACAGAACGTTTTATAGAATAGGTCAACGTCAGCTCTTACTTGTGAACCAAGAGAAACAATTACTGTGTTGGTGATCTTGCAACAAATGTTATTTTTTAACCCAATGCAAAACAACATGTTGATGTTAGATTGGTCCAAATTGAGAGACGTTTGGGAAAATAATTTTAGTTGATGAATTTTAAAAAAAAAAATCGCTGTCTTTTGGGTAAGAAAGCATTGTGGATAATGAAGAAATTGCTTTTAATAAGCGATTTCTTTATTTTCCATAATGTTTTTAATTTTTTTCTTTAGGGTTGGCCAAAAGAGGGATTTTGTGGGAATATGTTAAAGTTATCCCTATTAAAATGCAGACATTCCAGAAAATACTCGAAAAATGGGGAATCGAGAACTTTTAAGAATACTTAACTTGGCCGACAGTCGTGAATAAATTTTAAAATTTCAACGCCGCTAAATTTTCTAGCCTCATATATCAACTTTTTGCAACTTTTGCCTCGATCTCTTTCCATTTTTTACAATCTTCTCAATTTTCAAACGAAATGGACAGAGAATCAGTCGTTATATCCTCGACGGACGACCAAAATATCTTTGGTGTTTGAAAAAAATTTAGACCTGCTAAAATTCAAAATTTTGCAGAGGACAATTTGCAGTCGATCATATTGGAAAGAAATAATCTTTCTTAAGGGTAGAAATATTGTGAAAAAAGAATAAATTGCTTGTTACAAGCAATTTCTTCTTTTTTTCACAATGTTTTCTCAAGGATTCACACACTGGGACGTAAAAACTAGGGATTGAACAGGAAAGGGTTAAAGTCCACTCACCTTGTCCATACATAATCATACCAACGCTGGACCCGTTTCTGCAGATCTGGTGGTACGTTGTGCATCTGCATATAGAATTTTGCCCCATCCTGTAAGATAATAAACTTTATAAAAGCACTTTACGAGCGGAAGAATATTACCACCATCTTTGTATAATTTGTTTTTTAGTTTCGTCTACAAAAATCGGGCGTTCTGATTGGTCGAAAAAAAATATTCATAACTCCATGAACAAACTTTTTAGCACGCAGCTATTTTGTAAGCTTCTGCACAAAATAGCCCTTTACAAAAAAGTTTCAAAATGAGTATAGTTTATGCTTTTTTCGCTCGATGCTATAAAATTGTAAGAAATGAAGATAATATTTTTTTTGTTTTCATGGAGGTATTAACCGAACACCCTAATCACACTTATGTATGATACCGCTTCGCGTATTCATACAGTGTGATTAGTTTTTTCGGTTCATACCTCCATGAAAACAGAAAGCACTCTCTTCATCTCTTAAATGAAAAATGAAAGTGCTTTACCCCTCACCGAATGAAAAAACTTTGGCTGGTTCGACCTAAAAAGTTTTTGTCAACGTAAATCCCAAGTCCGTTAGATTTGAAAAAATCATGCTATATATCGTAGAAAAGTAGTAAGAAGATGGGAAATCGCTTCTAACAAACGATTTGTCTTTTCAAATAATCGGTATTTCTTCAATGTACTTCAAAGGGCGAAATTGTGTCGAAATTGGTCAATCAATATCGACTGTCTAAATCAGCTGTTTTCGTTTTTCTTATTTAAGAGATGAAGAGAATATTTTTTTTGTTTTCATGGAGGTATGAACAAAAAAAAAAAAAAAACTAATCACACTGTATGAATACGCGAAGCGGATTCATACAGTGTGTGATTAGGTTTTTCGGTTCATACCTCCATGAAAACAAAAAAATATTCTCTTCATTTCTTATAATTTAATAGTATCGAGCGAAAAAAGCAAAAACCCTACATCTTTTGATACCTTTTTGTATGGGACTATTTTGTGGGGAAGCATACAAAATCACTGCGTGCTCAAAATTTTGTTCATGGAGGTATGAATTAAATTTTTCGACCAATCAGAACGCTCGTTTTTGATAGACGAAACTAACAATTAAATTATTTTATAATGACTTATCTACCCTTACTAAAAAAATTTAATGAATTGACGGATCGCGTCTGTCAATCAAAGGATCGTTCAAAAAATCAAAGCATTTATTTTGGCCGGAAGTGAACTTTAAACTCCTACATTTTTCGACATTTCTGTTAAACATTTTGATTGGTTTGGCGACTTAAACGTCAAAACTGTAGCTTATTTGAGCGTCATCCTTAGCGATGATGAGCCAAGAGTGAATAGACACGTAATGGGAGTCAACTTTGGCCAGCGAAATGCTGAACACGATAAATGGAATCACATTTTGCCTAGTTTTATATATCTCTGGTACTATATATTCCGAGTCAATACTTTTTTTCTTTATGAGCACAGTTTAGGATGAAAGACATACATTAACACATCACCACACAGCAAAATATCAGACTAGTCCAAGTTCAAAGTAGTTGCAGTCGACAATTCATAGTTAATGACGCATTCGATGCATTCTGGAACCCTTTAGATGCCGCAGAACGGTTTAAGGATCGATAGACACGCCCACTGAACCCATGCGGGAAGTTCGACTTTGATATTAAGCGGCCGTATTTTGCCATCACATGTGATTAAGATATGGAATAATTGGTTGGCGTCCGAAACATCTTAACTACAGCGTGAACGACCTGTAGCTACGATGTTTAATTCGCCAAACCAACAAAAGTGCTTAACATATATGTTGACCTATGTTGAGTTCGTATTTCAGTTTCGTTCTAAACATGCTATTTTAGAATTCCTAAGAAACACGTTTGCAGCACTTCTCTACGGACTAATCTCCCGCTAATTTCATTTTTTGTGTCTACCTTCGCGATTTTATGAAAAACTTGAAAGTTTGTAATTGTTCTGTTCTGGTATATCTTTTTTTTTTTGTTAGAAAACATTTTTGTTTACTAAACACACAGTAACTGTAAATTCGTTGTTTAAAAAAAGGACTGATTGTTGTCATCCCATTGCGAATCAATCACAAGTACACAAATAATTCGTTCTTTGAGTGCACTCAACCAGCTAGCATTTCAAATGCTTACTTGCGTTAAAATTGAAAGGGTATATAAATTAAAGCTTTAGTTACGACGTTTAGGTCGCTAACCAATTACATCATTATTTTGTTAAAAGCCACTGGCTATAAATATTTGCGATTTTTACGCCGTTTAAAATCGAAGCGTGACTTCCTGTTGGAGTCAGTGGGTGTGGCTAAAGGAGTAAGTGGGCGGTGCCAGCGATCGATGAATTGATCTGACTGATCTGACATGCAGTGCATTAAAAAGTTCACGTATCGTCTGAAGAAAATTGGGGGAAGTAGTTTTCTACAGAGCGCACAGACCGCGCGGATGCACGATACGAGTCTTAACTTGCAGCACACTTTAAGTTGTTTGGAAATGTGGTAGTTGGAAATATCGAGCCAAGGTCGACCTGTGGTCAGCGATTAAGTTCAAACTAGTTCAATTCGCAGAAAAGGTCGACAAATACGTAATTTCCAACAAAAAAAGATACACGCCAGAAATGTTTGATTTTTGGCTATGATTGATATAGGATCTCGGAACATGGTCGCTATAAACAGATCAAAATCCGATGAGTCTGAATTAGGGGGTAAGACAAAATCTTTACGTTCCTAAATGGGTTAAACATGAAATATTGCTCTCAAGAGAGAAGCAACAATTAACTTAAGTGTTCAGTCTTTGGACATAACGGGAACAAAAAATTCTTCCAAACTATATCTGGCTATAACCTACCTAAATGTTTTTGATGGTAAAATAGAATTGGCCTCATTTATGCAGTGAGTGGATAAATGCCATTGGGACACTTTTAGGGCTCAAGATAAGCTATTAAAGGTGACTTGGGTCAGATTTTTGACAAAAGCCTTTATTCCCCAACTCTTAGATTTCCATTTTCTTCTAGTCTTTTAAAATGTGAACATTAGCATAGGTTTGAGTAAGAGAAATCCGATTTATGATGAAATTACTGCAAAAGGACTAAAAGATATGATAACAAAACTTTAAAACATAACCTGGTGTTAAAAAGTCTTTGGTCTGAACTTAATTTTGATGCAGACAGCTGATGAACATTTATAAAGTGAATAACGCTTTTAAAAAATTGACAATACCAGTCTGCGGGATTGCTAAGTAGAGTCAGGGTTTTATTGTTTTTCAAGACCTGCTTAATTGGTGTTTATTTTTGACATTAAGCTTCAATGTTCCTGTGATATCAAAGGAGTAATTGAAATTATCTATTATTCAGGGGAAGAAAAACTGCATGAATTACGATACTTTAAGCTTTTGAATGATTATTTTTTTAATAATGTCAGAGGAATAATTAAATTATTCTTTATCCAGGAAAAACTGCCTAAATGACGATACTTTACGACTTTGAATATATATATATTTTATATATATATAAAGTCAAAGTAATGAAAAAAATGATTCTTTATCCGGAAAAGACCTTCATAAATGATGTTTCTTTATAACGGTCAATTCCATTATTTGGTGACGTCAAAAGAAAAAAATGAATAAATGTTCCGATATCCGCGAAAACCTGCCTTAATGACGTTTCTTTATAACGTCCGATTCCAATAATTTCATGACGTCAAAAGAAAAAAAAAATGAAAAAATGTACCGATATCCATGAAACCTGCTTTAATAACGTTTCTTTATAACGTCTAATTCCAATTATTTGATGACGTCAAAAGAAAAATAAATATTCCGATGTCCATGAAACCTGCCTTAATAACGTAACTTTATAACGTCCAATTCCAATAAGATGATGACGTAACAAGAAAAAAATGATACGTTATGAAGGAAAACCTTCCTTATTGACGTTACTTTATGACGTTATTCAAATATTTTGATGTCGTCACGATTGTCTAATCATAGCTACGACCCTCACAAACAATTTCTAAACTATCCACATGTTTTCTTAAACTAAATACATATTGTAAAAAATTCCATTAACTTAAAAGTTGTCTGCAACTTCGTTAAATTTGAAACAGTTCAAAAAAATATAGTTTGGTAATGGATTAATGTAGAAAATAGTTGTTGTTGTTGTTGTTTTTATTTTTAGTTATTGACATTTATTTTATTTTATCTAGTTCATTTTATTCATTTATTCATTCATCTATTATCATTATTTGATTATTTTTTTGAAAATCGAAAAGGAACTTGACACTAAAATTAAATGCATTATGACGTCATTTTGGCGGTAACAAAAAGTCATTATCATTGGCTTTAGATTCATTATTACAGATATTTCACTAGTGCTACATCATACTTGTAATATCAAAAATATTCAACAGTTGTTGCTTTTCACTTCCGCGCCGTTTATTAACATATCGGCGGTAGTTACGAGGTTTTAAAATTATATCGACGATATATGTTCTACGTGATCATCTGACTGTAATTGATCGTGTTTTTTTTTCTGGAAAAAAATCGCTGGACTATTTTCTATTTGTAACAGAAAATTGGTCATCAGAGTATCATCTGAAAATATTTGTTGACAGCTTGTTGTGAAAAATTAGTAACACTAACGTTACCAATATCCAGCAAAGGATGAACTTTTTCCTAGACAAATAGACAAAATTCAGAGTCATCAAGGCCATTTTCAGCATAGAATTCACATTATCTAAAAGATCGAAAATCAAACTGTCTGCAATATGATCTGTATCGTTGCACAGTGAGTAATCTTTCATCAAATTACGTTCCTCTTGGATATTGTCAATAAACCAGGAAACGTTCCCTTTGGGTCTTAACCAGGAACCTAAAATCTAACTTTTAGATGTCATTTAACCAATTAGTTTAGACTGGTCCAAATTGATTGAAGCTGCAGACGACAAGTTCATGTCGAAGGAATCTTTTGGGGTGGAAAACATTGTGGATAATGAAGAAATTGCTTGTTACAAGCAATTTCTTCATTACCCACAATGTTTTCCAAAGCCTTTATATTAAGGGACGTTTAAAATGGTCACTGTGTGGGAATTGGTTAAATGCAAAATTCAAAGGAGGTTGGTTTTCCGTCCGTTCAGTCTAATGCATGTATAAATTTAAGTCACTAGAAAATGTATTTCAATTAAGAAATATATGTATAATTGTGGCAAAATATGAAACCACACTAAAATACCGATTTCTCTAAATAGTTTATTTCCTGTAATTTGGTCCTTTGTTTATGTTAAACAAACGCAATTAGTAAATAAAGACAATGAATGTATATTTTTTTTAGTTCTATTGTTGTGGGACAACGCAAACAACATAAAAACGATAACGTGCAAATAACGTTACTTTCATCCGGACAATCTGTCCTATTATTAATTGCTTATAGATCAGATGAACTAACAATTTAATTTTACAATTGTTTTAATTCCGGGTAGTGGTTTCCTGGATGCTTTCTATTTTGTTGCCTAGATACCAGATCTGGGAATAATTAAATATAAAAAGAAAAAAAGAAACTTACCAATAATCGCTCAAATTCCTGACGGCTTGCGTTTCTATTTGTGATCACATTGCCAACTTGACCTGAAAAATAGAAGATTGAAATGAGACCAATCTTGCTGAAGGGGGCCATCTTGTAACTGCCACAGTTTATATTCTTGCTGGTATAATTGACCAATCGAGGCTGTCCATAAAATAATCAGCCGACCAATCAAATGATTTTAACTCCGACATTGGCCACCATTTTTTTAAGGCTCTTTCCCGGATTAGCGACTTAAACGTCGTAGCTACAGCTTATCCAAGGTGAAGTTGCGACGTTTAGGTCGCCAACAATCTATTCTAATTTTTGTTATATACTAATGGCCATACATTTCACAAAAATAACTAATAGTAAAGTTGAATTGCCAAATAAATGAGGAACGATCTATGGTAACATTGAGATATATCTCGTATGAATGACTAATTGAACCTTCAGCTTTAACCCATTATCAGACGACACAATTTTAGACTGGTCCAAATTCAAAGGAGTTGCAGACGACAATTCAAAGTTGATGAAATTTTAGATTGTTTTCACTTTTCTGGGTAGGAAACATTGTGAATAATGAAGAAGTTTCTTTAAACAAGCAATTTCTTCATTTTACACAAAGTTTTCCAAATTGTTTTTTCTTGAGGGGCGTCCAAAAACACAATTGTGTTGGGATGGGTTTAAGACCAGTTACTGTACCATGGCCATTGTTTTGTTTGAATGCAAATTACTCTAAATCGATCTAATAAGCGGAGTAATAGACAGACTTTGTGAGGAAATATTTGCCTATGTGAACTTAGAACTTAGATCTATGTACAATCTATTAGATATTGACAGCGGCGACCTTTTGTGGCTCTGAAGTTTGTTTGTTTGTTTGGGTTTTTTTCTCCCTCTTCTTATGCAAATGACCCTTTCTTACAAATATAACGTATTAATCGATTAGTAAACCAAACGTTTATTTTGAAACGCGACGACACACTGGAACTTGAAAAGCTAAAAATCAAAACAAAAAGATTTGCAAATACCAATATTGTACATAGGCCGTCTTGACGGCCGGTTGGTGAAATGTTTGGTGATCTAATGTCACAGGTTCGAGCAGCCTAAGTAGAATCAGCTGTGTAACTGACTGCCCACTGAGGTCCGACAGGAAGTACGACTTTGATATTAAACGGCGCTAATTTGCAAAATGTATAGTCAGTAATAGGTAATAAAAAGTAAAATGCCTGGGTGGCGACCTATACCTGTGTAAGCTAAAGGTACGTCGTTTAAGTCACCAAACCAACAAAAAATCTTTACCCATTATCCCACGAAATCGCTCTATTTTGCGCACCTTATGAAAAAAGTTTTGGATAACATCGTGGAAATTGAAGAAATTGAAGAAATTGCTTGTATCAAGCGATTTCTTCATTATCCACAATCCTTTCTATCCAATTAGACGAAAAAATGTAAAATTCCATCAACTGAATAATTGCCGTCTGCTGCTTCTTTCAATTTGGACCAATTTTGTTGTTAGAATGGGTTAGCATAAATTTCGGAGTTCAAAGTTCCCGTCTAAGTTATTGAAATAATTGGTTATTAGCGGCGAAGGTCAGTCAATTGTAAGCAATTTGTTATACGTCACTGACTCTCTCCAAATACTATTACGGTCCAACTATTGCTTTAATTGAATCAGAACTATAGCTTTCCTTGTATCAGAACTTAAGCTTTCCTTACATCAGAGCTAGAGCTTTCCTTGCATCAGAACTAGAGCTTTCCTTGCATCAGAACTAGAGCTTTCCTTGCATCAGAGCTAGAGTTTTCCTTGCATCAGAGCTAGAGCTTTCATTGCATCAGAACTAGAGCTTTCTTGCATTAGAATTAGAGCTTGCCTTGCATCAGAGCTAGGTATTTTATTGCATCAGAGCTAAAGCTTTCCTTCATCTAGAGCTTTTTTTGCATCAAATAGAGAACGAAGCTAAACTCTGTTATAAGTAATAGCTCTCCAACCCAATACTACACAATACCCCTTTCTGGCGCCTAGAAGTAATATGATCTTGGAAAAAGGATCAATCGCTTGTAACAAGCAGTTTCGCGTACTTTCAAAATGTTTTCTACCTTATTTTGGTGCTTACTTTCCTACTTTGGTGCTTACGTTCATTCTTTGCATACGGACCAGTCTAAAATTTTGTTGTATGGTAAAAGTTTAAGTTTTCTTACGTACGATTCCAACAAAAACCAAATTACTAATTTAGGATCTAATTTTTAACTCCCCAACTGTCGTATCCAACTGACTCCAACAGGCCCATTAGACTGAGATATTTAGCGGCGATAATTTTGAAATTCCCGTGTACACAAAGTGAATAATTAGTTGGCGATATAAAACAAGCTGTAGTCACGACGTATAAGTCGCCGAACCAACAAAATGCTTCACATAAATGTCTTCCGATGTTGGAGTTCAAAGTTCCCTTTCGGACTAAAAGTCTGAAAACGTGTGATAAGATTGGTCTGTCGATTTTTATCTGAAGTAATGACAAAATTGGTAGTAAATTCAACAGAAAAACAGATTTGACTCATTGAAATACGGATATTTAGGCTGCAATGACAATTATGGATCTCTGTGATAGTTGGCCAGTATTTGGATGATGCGGTTGGAATTAAGACACTCCTCTATACAAATTGGAACAAAGAGAGCCGTCGTTTCATCTTGATTATGGCACACGTATTAAAGTCAATCCTTTGTTATGGGGATTGCATAACGAGTTTCCGCCATCTAAGTGAAGATAGTTTGGCAAAATTAACCTCTATTGACCCAGCAACATTTTTTTTGTACAGAATTATTAAGTTTTCAATTTGAACTATCCACTGATTCCAACAGAAAACCATTTGTTATGGGGATTGCATAACGAGATTCCACCGACCGAATGAAGATAGTTTGGCAATATTAACCTCTACTGACCCAGTAACATTTTTTTTGTACAGAATTATTAAGTTTTTAATTCGAACTATTTGACAAAAAC
Organism: Fragum fragum; assembly: GCA_946902895.1. Classification (NCBI taxonomy): domain Eukaryota; kingdom Metazoa; phylum Mollusca; class Bivalvia; order Cardiida; family Cardiidae; genus Fragum; species Fragum fragum. The sequence goes on along the minus strand of OX336376.1, from coordinate 36,686,386 downwards.
TTACATGAAAGCAACAGAAAGACGTAATATCAAATCACTGTAAAAATGCATTGCGCAAGATTCTATACAAAGGATTCTTATTTTAAACCTTTCTTGTCCCATCCCTGGTTTTAACCTCTCTATGATTTTATAACTGGGAAAACATTATGGGAAAAGAAGAAATTGCTTGTAACAAGCAATTTCATCTTTTTCCACAATATTTTCTGCCCTACTGAATAGTTATTTTTCAAATCTAATCAACTTGAATATTTCGTATGTAAAATCTTTGAATTAAGACAGGTCTAAAACTTTACAAAATAGGAAAGGGATAATCTGTGTCCATAAAAGTATCCAAAATATTAAAGCTGATGTAGGTCTTAGTTAAAAAAAATGATCCTGGAAAACCTGTCTAAATTTTCAAATTTTAGAACAAGCTATTTTTCTAATTTACACAAATTAAAATAAAATGATTATATCTTAAAACTGACAAAATTACTACTGTTTTTGCATATTAATCCAGTATTAGACAACAAAATATTAGATTGGTCCATAACCAAGGAGGTTGCAGACGACAAATTTTAGTTGTAGATAGTTTTAAAATTTTTAATTTTAAATAGAAAACATTATGGATAATAAAGAAATTGCTTGTTCCAAGCAATTTATTCATCTTTTCATAATGTTTTAAAAAGTTTTGTTTCCCGGGGGATGTAGCAATAATAAAAAAAGACGTCATGAAAACAGTCGACCATGCCCAATGACAACAACCGGAAGTCCTATTTCGATTTTAAACGGCGTTATTTTGCAAACTTTATGTCCAGTAGCATGTCACAAAAAAGAAAATTGGATGGTTGGCGACCTAAACGTCGTACCTTCTGCTTAAATAAGCCAAACCAACAAAAAAGTTTGCAAAATGTCGACGAATGTTGGAGTTCAAAACTCATTTCTTGTCTCAATAAATGATTTTATTAGTCCCCTGGTTATTTAACTGACAGCCGGGATTGGCCAATCGTTAGTCAGCATGCAATAATGATTAGAACTTCGATTCATCATATCAAATGAATATATAGGAGTCTCACTGTGTTCGGATTTTCTGTTTGTTTAATCAAGCGTTAAACGAGCTTTCGAGAGAGAATTAAAATTTTCAATTTGTTGATTTTATGGCGACATCTCGCGTTATCTTCCGGGATTTGATTATTTAAATTCGCACTCTCTTAGACCATGGAGACAAATACAATCTTCTTTTTGAAGAGTCACTCCTTTATTTCTCACGAGTCGGAATTTTATTTCCGCGACATCAAATAAGACAAACACCAGAAAAAATACCATAGGGTCATTCCTTATTTCCTTGTTTATCTAAATATATAGAGAAGAATTGTTTGTTTCAATGTAATATCGATTTATCTTTCATTCGGTGAGCATTGACTTATTGATTTGGGTTAAACGCCTATTTTCATAGTTTTTTAGTCATATCGCGGCGGCTGGAACACCTAACCGTGATTCTAGTATTTCTCATACCGGTACTACCACTACCCCCTTTCTGAGCCTCTAGCTGCTCATCCCACTTACGCTTCCGATTATCCACCCATTGTAGGGAAATAAATGTCGGAAAGGATATTCGCCGCGGCCTTGGATCGAACCCGGGACACCTGGACTAGAAGACCCACGCGCTACCACAGCGCTTAGGCCACGGACTCGTTTGGTGAACAGCAAAAGATGTAAATTTATATAGGATAATTGTTTGTTTCAGTGAAATATCGATTTATCTTTCATTTGGTGAACAGCAAAAGATGCCTTTTTACGAATGGCGGAGCCTTGGGTGAAAATATAACTTTGTTTTTCACTGTATATCGATCTTTAATGCAACAAAGAGATTGATTGATTGAATGGGGTTTAACGCCGCTTTTAACAGTATTTCAGTCATATCGCGGCGGCCGGAGCACCTAACAATGGATTCCTGGTATTTCTCACACCAGTACTACCACTACATCCTTTCCTAGCCTCTAGCTGCTATCCCACTTAGCTTTACGATTATCCACCAATTGGTGAGAGACAATTGTCGGAAAGAATATTTGCCGCCGCCGGGGATCGAACCGAACACCCATGATTGAAGATTAGGAGTCTGGCGCGCTACCGACTGCGCTATGACGGCGGCTATGCAACAAAGAGAAAATCTCCAAAAGAACGTGATTTCGCATGTACGTTACGTAGCAACTTGATGACCTAATGTGTGTTTTGACAAGCACCCCTGCTTTTTTATTCCAGCGATTCAAACATCTCCCGTGACGGAACCATCGCTACTTTTCAAAATATTCGTTCCCTTCAATATGACAGCTGCATCGCCTGGTTAATATTTATCATAGAGAGATATATTCTTGTAAGTTGCTTTAAATTGCCTATCGTTTAACCAGCAATGGCGGCACTCATCCTTTCCGACTATTTGTCTCCCACCAATGGGTCGATGATCGTAGACCTATGTGGGATAGCAGCTGGAGGCTCGGAAGGGCTGTAATGGTAGTACTGGTTTGAGAAATACCAGGATTCCAATGATAGGTGCTCCAGCCGCCGCGATATAACTGAAAGATTGTTGAAATCGGCGTAAAACCCCAATCAAACAAACAAACAAATTAACCATCAATACGATCTATCATACTGATATCAGTATCATTGAAACTATTGATAATCACCATTGGGATTTTAATAACATAGGCTAGCCCTTTCACCCTTTGTCTTTTTTAGGAAAAATTATTGATGTACAAATTCTGTCTAATCTATTATGTATGTATATAGGAATGGGGGAGAGAAAAACAAACACTCTTTATGTTTTGATACGGGAAACGTTAGGAAAACTATGATATGAGAGTGATTTGCTGAAGGAATTCATGTCGACAACTGTAAACGATGTAATAAATCTCAGTTCGGGACGTAAATGGGATTGTCAATGATGGGAATTGGAAACAAAAACGACCCCAAATTACACCCTCACAACCACCAATTTTGTCGCAAAGATTGCGTAATAACTTTACTTTTTCTTTGTCTTTACTCCACTGACTTTCTCTTCAAAGCAGTTTATTTAAAATCCCTGGGTTTCCGGGTTTGAAATGGCCTATAGCATGCATTTCGTAGCTTAGATATTTAAAGAAGTTGTATAAATGAGATCGGCGACCGCCGCCATAGCGCAATCGGTAGCGCGCCAGACTCCTAATCTTCAATCATGGGTGTCATGGGTTCGATCCCCGGCGGCGGCAAATATTCTTTCCGACAATTGTCTCTCACCAATGGGTGGATAATCGTAAACCTAAGTGAGATAGCAGCTGGAGGCTAGGAAAGGATGTAGTGGTAGTACTGGTGTGAGAAATACCAGGAATTCATTGTTAGGTGCTCCAGCCGCCGCGATATGACTGAAATACTGTTAAAAGCGGCGTTAAACCCCATTCAATCAATCAATCAATCAATAAATGAGATCGACCTTAGAGTTTATATCAAGAAAGAACAATTTATTAATTGTGAATTTTTGAAAAGAAATTGATCAGCAGATTCTACCTTCTAGCCTATAAATAGAGGTTTGTTTGCTTAATAATGTAGTGTATTCAACGTCAGATTACGCCATGATATATGTGACGTGCATGTGTCAGACAGCATCGTTTGCCTTGAATAAAATAAGGTTAGAGTTTTCGCTTATCAAAAACAGGAGTTCTGAATGGTCGAAAAAAACTTCATACCCCCTTGAAAAAAACGTGGACACGCACTCATTTCGTATGCTTCTGCACTAGACAGTTCAATATAAAAAAGTTTTAAAATGTGTAAAGTTTTTGCCTTTTACGCTCGATACTATTAAATAATAAGAAATGAAGAGATTACTTTTTTGTTTTCATGGAGGTATGAACCGAAAACCTAATCACATTTATGTGTGATTAAATTTTTCGGTTCGTGACTCCACGAAAACAAGAAAAAATATTCTCTTCGTCTCTCAATTACACTAAGAGATCTTACCTGTCCCGCGCTACAAGTGGACATCAAAAACAATACAACCTAACAAATACTTTCCAAAATACTCCGAATTGGAATGTAGATAATTATGTACATTGTGCATTCCCCGCCCTATGTGGTCCCTCACAATGACGTCTTATTGACAAATAGTTGTATGACGTAAATAAGGGCATTGTTTGTTTTGTTTGAATGGGGTTTAACGCTGCTTTTACAATTTTCCTCAGTCATATCTAGGCGACTGGAGCACGTAACAATGGATTCCTGGTATATCTCGCACCAGTTACACCATTGCACCATTTTTCTAGCCTCCAGCTGATATCCTCTTTACGATTATCCACTCATTGGTGAGAGATAAATGTCGGAAAGGATGTGTGCCGCCATTTGGGATCGATCCTACGACACCCAATGATTGAAGATTGGGAGTCTGATGCGCTACCAACTGCGCTCTAACGGCGGCTAAATAAGGGCATCTTAGATGCTAATTTTCAATTAGAGTTATATCTAACTCAATCTTATTATCATTTTCGAAAATAAGAATATAAGGTTGTTTTCTTTCGATGCTTTAGGGATGTCTATTGCTAGTTTGCGATAATGACAGAATACCATATTTAAGACAGGTAGTTTACCTCCACGACAAATTCTAACTATTAGAAACTAAGAAAACGACTTCCTGTGCATTTGTACATGTTTCTGTATCTATATGCCAATTTGAAAAGCAAAAAAAAAAAGAAAAAAAAATCGATTGAATGCCTTGAAAATTACTATGTAGGTATCACATCTATTTATATTAGCCTCACAAATGTATTACTTGGCTAAATAAGACGATCAGTTATTTCTAGCCTTTACTTAAAAAATAGCAAAATCAAATGAATATTTCTGAAAATGAATTTCTATTTTTGCAAACGGTCTCTGTTATAGGCGCCCCAGACCAATCCAGTATCCGATGGTTAACCACCCCTCCAATAGTGACGATATATCGTTTTGAAATGTTGTTCTAGTTCTATATGGTCTCTTTTTATATATGCATCTGATCAGTCCTGTATCCGATAGCGAACCATCTCTTTCTATTGTAATAATATCGTTATAAATTTTGTTCTTATTGCATATGAACCCTTTTATATATGCATCCGATCGGTCCTTTATCCGATGGCGAACCATTTCTTTCTATTGTGACGATATCGTCATAAAAATTTGTCCTTATTGCATATGAACTTTTTTATATATGAATCTGACCCGTCCTTTATCTGGTGGCGAACCGTCTACTCATTTTGTGATGGTAAACCGTCACACGGTGTTTTTCCCCGGTCCCTTTTATATGCAACCCTGACCAGTCTAGTATTCGGTTGTTAAACATCCCATCGTTACAATGAAAATGCTCAAAATAAATGATTCATCTAACCTATCGAAACCTTCGATCAAACCTTCCTCTCATTTAGTCGTGTACGAACTATTTTAACAATCCACACGGATTGAAGCAAAATTTTGAGCTATTGCATTGCTAGACGTGATTTTACGGTTAAACGCCCCCCCCCCCTCTGCATACAGCACGTATATCGCAATTCCGTAATGCACCAAGCTATAACGCTTCATTATAGCTATAGGTGATTCTATTAGGAGTCTGCACCTTAATTTACTTGTGATGATATTACGTCACACATTTTCTCTCATCTGTTACGGATACCCGTCATTCTATTAACGGCTATTTTTGGATTTCCTTAGTGTTAGCCCCCTACGTTCATGAATCATAGCAAAAATATAGCGTTTGATGAATATTCACATATAACGGTTAGCCACCAGATACTAAACCGCAGACGAAATTTTATGTAAATTCTTAAGAATTACAGCATTCCATGAATTAGAATCAAATTTCAAACTATTTCCTTCCACAACTCTTGATAATGAGAAGGAACTTGAAACTTGGAAAGCTTATTCGGTAAAATTTCCGGCTATTATAGTAAGATTCGAGCTTACAAAGCTATATATTGGAGGGAGTCACAACAATCAACCACAAGACGACAAAAGTCTAATTAGTCCAAATTGAAATAAGTTGTAGACGACAAATCTTAGTTCATTGAATTAAAAAAAAAATGTTTATCTTTTGGGGGTAGAGCATATCATGGATATTGAAGAAATTACTTATGACATGCAATTTCTTCATTTTCCAAAATTTTTCCAGATTTTTTTTTTTTTTCGAGGGGGTGTACAAAAGCATGATTATGTGGGAATATGTCAATCTACTACATATAGGTCTCTCCAAAACCCTTTTTGTCGGCACTTATTTGAACCGTCTCCTACAACTTAAGATCTGGTGGGAAAAAAAAAAGAGTGAAATTTTACGTTATGTTATTCGAATCACTCCCTTAACCCTTAACTTCAATGCAACGACGCTTTTTTGATGCCTCTCAAGAACAATAATTAGAAAACAACAACAACAAAAAACATTGTATAAAATGAAGAAATTGCCTGCAACAAGCAATTTCTTCATTCTCCACGTGATTTTTAACCAGAAAATTGAAAGAAAAAAAATCATAAACATTAAATTGACGTTTGTAACTCCCTTCAATTTGGACGAGTCTAGTTAACCTGGAGTTATGAACTTACCTACGATGGTAGCGAATATGAATACACCAATCAGGTAGCTCACTATAACAAACACATATCTGAAATATATGAACGATAATACACGTATATGTATATTGAATAAAATAAACGAACAAACACGTACCTGAAATATATGAACGAACACATACTTTCGTAAATTTATGAGTGAATATATACGTATCTGAAATATATGAAGGGAAAGACGTACATATACGTATCTGAAATATATGGAAGAAAATATACGTATCTGAAATATATGAAAGAACATTCATTTTTCTAAAATATGTAAACGAATATCCACATATTTGAAATATATGTTCTGTGGGTTATTAACCCTTATCATAATGAACCTAAAATACACCTGTCTTGGCAGGCGATATAGATAAAGATAAGCCTGCACAAAAGTGAAGTCTGATCCTAGTCTACGCCACCTGTTTATCCCTCTGATGTAAGAATAATTTACAACATTGATTTTCAAAAAAAATATTGACAAATAGTTTGTACTTTCAGTGCTTTCAGTCCTTTGATTTCGACGCAGTTCTTAAAAGCACGACGAGGAGTTTGGAAACGAGGTGAAAGTTAGACTTATAGTTAGACAATGAAAGGAGGTATTTGACTAGGGCGAATCTAGAGCGCTAAAACTCGATGCCAAGAGTATCTTCTGGTTTCGAATCATATGTAGAAAAATGTTGTGTCTTTTTTTAACTTTTGGGGAGAAAAACATTGTGGATACTGGACAAATTGCTTGTAACAAGCTATTTCTACATTTTCCACAATGTTTTATTCAAAGCATTTTTCTCTTAAGGGCATCGAAAAGCGTCATTGAGTTGGAATAGGTTTAAGTATTATAGAAATTCCTTATAATAAAAGATTGAATTAAAGTTTATATCCAGCATTCATTCATCTCAACTCCCATAAATAAATATATATATGTATATAGAATGGTACGTCCATAAAATCTGAAAAATGCAAAGATTCTAGCTTGGTACAGCCTGAAAAGCCAGCACAGACTAACCAGTCTAACTATGGTCAATGCTTTCTGCGTTTTCTAGACGGTTCTGTTTCGCTTGACGGCTATTAAGTAATTGATTGACCATGTCTGTCAATCGAAGAATTAACCGACCAATTAAACTATTCATCTAGACCGGAGGTATACTTTGAACTCCTACATGTATGTAAATCATTTTTGTTGGTTTAGCGACTGAAAGGTCGTAGCTTGTTTAGCCGTAGTTACGACGTTTATGTCGCCAACCAACCATTCTACTTTTTTGACATGTTGCTGTGCATTCATTCTGAAAAATAACGCTATCTCATATAGAAAGGAGAACTTTCTGTTGGAGTCAGAGGGCGTTGCCAGCCGAATCAAGGGATGGGGCCAGCGATCTTTCATTTGTTGTGTATAATGGTATTTTTAGAAAATTATTCTTGATTCTCCTCCTATTATTTGTACATGTTACGTAACATTCGATAACCAAAACTGACAGAACAGAGATAAATGTCATCTTCAATAAAAACTCTCTTATTTATTCTTGTTCTGAAAAAGTATATGTCGTTTTGTTGTGTGTTTTTTTTTTGTTTTTTTTTCGGTGGAGGGGGGGGGGGGCTTGTGGGGTTAAAAGGGTAGACTTGTGAGGTTGTAAAGATCAAATGATCGCCAACCAGACATTTTTGTTACATGCTGCGTGCCATACAATTTTGCAAAAGAACAACGCCATTTTATCCCTTTCCTGTTTTTCCAAATTTTAGAAGTGTCCAAATTGAAAGAGGTTGCAGACGACAATGAAAATTGGATTCAGTTTGAACAGAAACCATCCTATGTGATAGAAAATATTATGGGAAAAGGAGAAATTGCTGGTAACATGCAATTTCTCCTTTTTCCACAATATTTTCTCAATTATGAAATCACAGCAACGTAAAATCCCGGGTTTGAACAGGAAAGGGTTAAATCGAAGCAGGCCTTCCTGTCAGTAGCTTGGGCCATCGAAGTAAGTGGGAGAGACCATCGATTGGTCAATTTATAGATTCTATGCGCTGTTTTAGCTTTAAAATTACATTTAAATAAGACATTTTGAGAAGAATATATTTAAAATATGCACGACGTCTTTAGGACTCTTTGAAAGGGCAGAGAAAGCTTTCGAAAGGTTGTAGAGGCCTATTCAATTACGTTTCACAATTTACTGCCTTTCTCAGACAAATATATTATGCTGTCAGCTCACGAGATGAAAGTCAACAGTTTCCATGGTTATAGCATACTACAAACTTTTATTACCGGGCCATGTTATAACAAAATACAAAATTTTATGACAAGACCATGTTATCGTAGACCGAAAGTAATTTTCAAGCACCGGTGGATTATTGAGCTAGTTTAAATTGAGAGATAAATGGTGATACAATGATAATAAAACAGTATTCATTTTAATTTGTAAATATCCTTTTATTGTTTTCGAATTTCGAATACATTTCTTTTATAGCAATGAGGCGTGCGATATGTGTGAAAGGCGATGTAGAATTTCATTAAAATAAAAGCTCTGAAAGCACGGACAACACTAATTGTTAGTTAATAACTATGTGATAATAATATACTTATAGTAACTCTGGCTTGATAGAGTCAAAAGGTGGTGTAGACAAAGATCAGGATGATCTTTGACTATATTCCCTGCGAAAACAGGAATATTTCAGGTTCGGCACGACAAGAGTTAATTAGACAACCAATGTATTAACAAATAAAGGTTGATTGGTTGTACGTATTTGGTTTAACACCTCGTCCATTTTTTTCTCTCATTCCTGCCATAAGAAGTTAAAGATATATAAATGTCATGAGTTGTGTTTTGTTTCGTAAACTACATTAATTTACACGAATGTTCACCCATTGTTGGACAAATTTAACAAATATAAAAAAAGAAATTTTTTTATAACGTACAGAAGGCAAGGTTAGCAACAGAGAAAATGCCTTTTTTACAAGCTTTGCAAAAATGAAAAATAAATAATAGAACCATAATAAAAAAAAGTTAATTTAAAAATCGGGTGTACTCGTTCTTAAAACTTTTGTGGTAAACATGAGGTACCAGACTGATAACCTGCGAGTGGATATGTTTTAACCCACTCCCAACAACGGCGTTTTTGACGCCCCTCAAGAAAAGCGATTCGGAGAGAATTGTGAAAAATAAAGGAATTGCTAACGACAAGCATTTTTTTTTTCATTTTCCACTATATTTCTACCCAGAAAGTTAAACAAAAGGAAATTTCATAGATTTGAAAATATCGTCTGCAACTCCTTTCATTTTGACCAGTTTAAAATTCTGCCATCTAGTAATGTTTTTAACAAGAATGCCTCCGCCAAATGTCTAATCCAACTGAAGGGCTTGCATATATATATGTGTGCAATATGACAGTAAAATCAAAGATGTGCATACTGATTTCATCTATAGATGTACAAGTTATAGTGAGTGACCAAAGGTCAATTTTGTCTATTTAATTGTATAGAAAAAATCGGCCTTTGATCACTCACTATAACTTTAATATCTATATCAATATATTTCTCATTTAATTAATCATTAATTTAATCATTTATTTATATATGGACAAACGGAGTAATAGACAAACATATTAGAAATATAAAAACGAAATTCATCCGTGCAGGGCATAAACAATAAGTCATGCATGCTGTGATATACATGTACAACCATCACAACATTTTCATGCTGTCCGTATTTAAATATCCAAGTTCAGGTTCATTGTTTTGACAGAATTTCGCTGGTATTCGGGGTTATGACATGGCGAACTTTAAAAGACCTTCAAATTATTTATTTACAATCGATATTCTTAGAATCTTCAGAAGCATATTGCTTTATTTGAGTAGACATTCTTTCAACAACAACGCCGACCTTTAACACTTTTCACCCAAGGTGATCCAAGTTGACTGTACGCCCGAGTTTGTTGACATTAAGATAACCATGGCTGAGATCTTACTCTTGCCACACAAAAGATTAGCAACCAAAATAAACAGACCATCTCTTTGCTAAATGGCCTCTTTGAGCTCATGGCTGCTTTACAAGTCCTGTAAAAATCAATATAGAGGGCCCTGATTCGACGAATCAGAACCCTCGTTATGAAATTCCAAGACATAACGTTTATTTAGACAAATAATCGAAATCGGACACAGATTACGAAATCACAAACATCATCAACATTTTTTAAGTCGTAGGAAAATGTTTAATTCTTGAATGTATTGCAAAATGAATCTAGATCTGTCCGAATTCAAAGGTATTGCAGACAACATTTTAACGTCGATTTTTATTTGAAAATTAATCATTCAGTAGTGTAGAGAAAGGTTTTGTTGAAAAAGAAGAAATTCCGTGTTACAAGCAATTTCTTCTTTTCCAACAATGTTTTCCCAAGCATAAAATCACGAAGGCGTAGAAAGCAGGGCTCTTTTCACAATGTTTTCGGTACAAAATCGTGAAGACACAAAAAGCATAGAATAAACAGGAAATGGTTAATTTTGTCGAGTTTAGCATAAGTCTGTCTAGATGGAGCGTTAGCGGGTTAAGCGATGTCGAGTGGGTTAATCAGCTTAGGTCACATTGAATAGAAGAAATTTATCGGGGAAACTCTCAAGTGGTTCAGTTAATTTTCTGTCCCCTCTATTCAATGTTATGACCGCGCTCGCGTGTGGCGCTAATCAAACTCACATATATCGTATACCGAGAAATATATCATTCGATCTTTTCTATCGGTCAAATGCCGGAAAAGCTACTGTATTGAACCGCGCTAGTTTACTGGATTCGTATTTGTAATTTACATGCTGTATGTAACATTAGATCTTGGTCCGGAAAAGCTATGTACAGCTTTGAACAGTGCCACTTGTTAGTTTCATATATTTGTTATCTATTTTGTTGTATGTAATATTAGAAAACTAAACCATTAGCACCAGTTTTCGAGCTTCATGTTTAGTAAGAATACCTTCTGTGTTCTAAAGAAATTTATCGGAGCAAGTTTTATTCTTTCATAATTTAATATTTAGTTTCGTCTATCAAAAAACGGGCGATCTGATTGGTCGAAAAAAAAAATATTCATAACTCACGTATTATTACAGTGTGATTAGTTTTTTCGGTTCATACCTCCATGAAAACAAAAACTATTCTCTTCATCTCTTAATAACTTATCGTTTATAAGTTGAAAATATCCGCAATTTTAAGATTATGCAATGACACCCTGTCCTTCTTTCAGATTAAACAATTTCGCCTTGCCTTCGATTTGACACAGTGACAGTTTTTATGTCTTCGCCATTACACCTCTCCAAACCTTGCGAATTAGCAATGCCACGTTGTCCAATCTTAAGAATGAAAAATGACACGTTTCCCAATCATAACAACGAGCAACGAGACATTGGCCACCCTTAAGACTGCAAAATGGCACCCATTTTAAGAATGCGCTATGACACATTTGCCCGTATTTGGATTGTGAAATAGTACTGTACCAAATATTGTGAATGGGCAATGACACATTGGACTGCCTTAAGATTGAGAAATGACACCTTGCCAAACCTTAAGAATGAGCAATGAAACCCTTTGATTGCCTGGATGTAGTAGCAATAATTGGCTTTAAAGAATGCATACTCTCTTTCGCAATCATCTATTGTTTGTTAAAGCAGAAGACTAACAGATATGCTCCTTTTGTGACAGTTTGCTTTTTTCCCTTTAAAATGACCACAAACGTACCTAAACCAAAAAACAGTTTTACCAATATTTAGAAATTACCTGGGTGCAGTATTGGGTCCAAATTCTTTAAGTTGTTAACATTCGCAAGATCACGCACGTTTTACCCATTACCAGACGACAAAATTGTAGACTGGTCTGAATTCAAAGAAGATGCAAACCTTAATATATAGTTGATGAAATTCTGAATCTCTTCGTCTTCTGAGATGGTAAACATTGTTGATAATGAATAAATTGCTTGTCACATATTTTCAAAAACATTTTCCCAAACTCGTTTCTAGGGGAGCTTAAGCGGGGTTATTTGGAAATGATTTGAGACATAACTTTGAGAAATTGCCAGTTTGGAAGATCGCGTAATCAAGAAATACCCATGGCATAAGTTCTAGATAAACTTCTTTCCTCTTCATGTCGAAACATCGATCTTTTTGAAAAGCAATATTCTTATATTGCCACAAAAGTTCTAAACTTGTCCTTAACCCTTGTCAAATGTGCAGGTTAATCTTAGTCTACACCTTCTGCTTGTCCCTTTTAAGCCCGAGTTGTTTGTAAGATAAATTTTCAACTAAATTATCAAGCCACCATTATTGCATCCAGTATCGTCAGCACTTAGATTTTAACGCAATTCTTTAGAAGATTTGATTCAGCATGACAAGGGTTAAAATCAGCGTTTTACAAAACCTGTGTAATTTTGCAACGGCTGTTCTACTGAACAGCTTACACATAGCCTCCTTCGCATGCCGATCAGTATTTTGGAAAATGACGCGCATGCGCAAAGATTGTTTCTTATCTAAGTAACAAATCTCTTAAATCGCTACTATTCAAAATTACACTCCTGCAGTAATAAAATAGATTTCAACAAATTATAGCAAATTCTATTTGAGTAATGGACCATTTGTGTAACAAAACTCTGGAGAAGGGGGGGGGGGTACGTTCCTTAAAAAATCAAGCCATTTGTTTATTCTCTGAAAACAAATGATTTTGTCATACCATTTTTCCGTTTCGATGTGCAAATTAAAAGTAGGTGTTTTTGGAATGTCCTTGAATTCTTTCAGGTTTGTAAATTCAGAAACTGTCAATGCTATACAGAGCTATGTTGGGGGTGATGTTTAGTACATTATGTTTTATTTGTTTGTTTCATTGCACTCGTCAGATTTCACCTTGTTTATATATGTTAAGCTGTTATCTAATTTCAACCTAAACAAACTTAGTTAGATTGATAGCTTATTATCTGTTTGTGTCTCTCCATTATAAAGTAGTAGAAATGTGAAATAATTGACCGAATGCATACCAGTTTTAAAATTACTAAGTGACTCTAAATACAACAACAACAACAATAATAAATAACCCAAAAAATAAATAAACAGAGATTTGATATGTATATCATAGCCTGTATAAATACAGGACCCTCATACTCAAGAATGACGCAGGTTTGTAAAACTCTAACTTTAAGGACAAGTCTCACCCGTGTTACACAGTTAGAACATTGCACTTAGATTCTTCTTTGAAATAATCGACGTTTCAAGACATGAAATGTATTTCGAGATAGCCCAATCTTCGGGAACGGCGAATTCTCAAAAATTTTGCCTTTAAATAAACAATTCCCGCACAATCCAACCTTTTTACGCCCTTAAATAGAGAGTTTGGGAAAATATTGCTGAAAAAGAAGATATTGATTGTTACAAGCCATTTCGGTATGAGAAACGAGAAAGTGAGAAAATAGAATACTTACTAAGAATATCACGTTCAAATCTATCCTTTCAATATGAACAAATAACGCGTACACAGGCTTTATTCATAAAAAAGAATAGATTTGTATTAAAATTGAAGCCAAGTAAGACAGTACGATGTGACGTATACAAATATTTAAAATAAATCATGCAACGGCATCAAATCAAAATGATAGTATGATACTAATAGAAATATCGCGTACTCTAATATGGAAACCGATTTGATATAACAACACACGAAACATTTTTACATCAACCCATTATTAGACGGCAAATTCTTTTATTAGTCAAAAATGAAAGGAGTCGCAGGCGACAATTCAAAGTTTGAGGAATTTTAGATTTTTCTCATTTCGAGGTAGAAAACATTGTGGAAAATGAAGAAATTGCTTGTAACAAGCAATTTCTTCATTTTCCACAATGTTTTCTAAAGCTTATTTCCTTATGGGCGTCTAAAAGCGTCTTTGTGAATGGGTTAATGCAGGAAATCGGGGCTTGCTGACTGGTCATGGTGTATACAGAGGAACGAAGCCAGGCTTTGTAATTGATACACGCAGATGTTTTGTTTTGGTCGATGGGATTTGCGGAATTGATGAACGCACGAGTGGAATTCAGGGTGAGAGGGTGTGAACAGGGACAAAGTTAAGCTTTTGAAATGTTCAATCTAAAACAAAGTTTTTTGTTAATTTTCTGCTAGAAGCCTTTGACAAAAAAATCACGAACTACAACGATTCCACCCGCTTGTTTTGATCTTAAAGTCCCCGAAGGCAAAAGAAAATTTAAAGCCAGATCAATAAAAGGTACCTTATGCTGCATTTAAATTCAGCACAGATCCGAAAGATTAAACAAACTTTACTCTCGGAGAATCTGAATAAGACTTGAACTAGGTGAGGTTCTTGAAACTTTCCTTTTAGAGTCCAAATCTGTCTTGGTTAATTAAGTTTATTAGAACGAATTTAAGAAGTTACGAAAAATCCTCTTTTTTGAAAAATCTATATATCATTTCACGTGAGCAATTGAAAGAATTGATAATAAAATTGTTTATGTAGGTTAAGAGACAAACGAAAAATCAAAACACACACTCTCATACACACACACATACAAAACTAACATGCACATTGCAAAGCATCGGATGTATATCAGTGGAAAAGGGGTTTTAATCTACGAATGATATGACCATTATCATTCTTAGAATATTATCTTTATTATCGCTATTAAGCATCATCAGAAGCTACACTAAACTGCATTTACATCGAAACATTTGATTACTATATATGCACAAAAGTTTAGAGTTACTGCTACCTATTCTTTAATTACGCGATTTACAATAAGATGCGTATATTTCTTTTGTCTGAATGGAGTTTTACGCCGCTTTCCACAATCTCTCAGTTATATCGCGGAGGCTGGAGCACCTAACAATGGAATCCTGGTATTTCTCACACCAGTACTACCATTGCATCCTTTCCTAGCCTCCAGCTGCTATCCCACATAGGTTTACGATTATCCACCCATTGGTGAGAGACAAATAGTCGGAAAGGATGAATGCCGCCGTCGGGGATCGAACCGCGTATATTTCTAGTCAAGTAAATCTGAATCATATGTTATACAAAAATAGACTTTAAATCTTTTTGACGGATCGCTGGTCACGCCCACTGACCTCCGACATGGCAGACCTGAATTAATAATGAAGTAATAATTTAATTTCTAGTTTCGTCTATCGAAAACAAGCGTTCTGATAGGTCGAAAAAATTATTCATAACTCTATGAACAAAATTTTGAGCACGCAGCGATTTTGTATGCTTCCGCACAAAATAGTCCCATACAAAAAGTTATCAAAATTTGTAAAGCTTCTGTCTTTTTTCGCTCGATGCTATTGAATTATAAGAAATGAAGAGAATATGTTTGTTTTCATGGGGGTATGAACCGAAAAACCTAATCACACATTGTATGAATCCGCTTCGCGTATTCATACAGTGTGATTAGGTTTTTCGGTTCATAGCTCCACGAAAACAAAAAATATTCTCTTCATCTCTTAAATAAACGACATTATTTTGTAAAATATGTGGTAAGGGACATAAATAGCAAATGGTTGGTTGACGACCTAAACGTTGTAAGTACAGGTTGATAAGGCTGTAGTACTGACGTTTAAGTCACCAAAGCAACACAATGCTTAAGGAAAATGTCAGAGTTCAAAGTAAACTTTCGATCTGAATGAATGATTTTATTAGCCCATTTATTTTTTTCTTATTTCATTGACACTGTCCTAGCTCCGTAAACATAGCCCTCTCTGAGGAGCTGGTTGAGAGGGCTACGACGCTCGGCCTCTCTACCTTTTGTTGTCGTGCCCGGGTGAATCGCTTCCGGCAGCTTGAGGTCAATGTAAATACAAACACCAGTTTGATATACGAGTGGACCTTACAAGCATTAATCAGAATTATCTGCAAGTATGTATTGGAGTTTCAGTTTGCTGCACTACATGAAAATCCTACTTTCGCCACCACTTTTATTCAAATATCAGCCATTTTGATGTATGCTCTTACCGCCAAAATGAGAGTAGGGGAAAATGTTTCGAAAACAGTATATTTAAAAATAAATAAATAAATAAAAAAAATAACTTAAATCGTTATGACAGTAATATTAGAATAATCTTGTTAATGTTACTAGATTTAGATAAAAAAAAACAAAAAAAAAAAAACCAAAAATGCATATGATGCTCGACGATCATCAATGGTACGCAAAAAAGAAATCTTAATTTTCCCGTTCTCCTGTTTTGACAGGATAACAGTATTAAACAACATAACATAACTAATCACATGAACAACCAAATATCAAGGCATCTCGACTGATTTAACTAAAAGAACAATACAATAAATAAGCCAACTCTTTTCATAGAATTTGCCAACAGCAGGGATCTTCTAATACGTAAGTAATATATGCTTGCGTAAAACGTAGTACACAATTCAATAGAGGTAGGACAAACAATATATGCGCGATCTTGTAAACGACTTTAACTTAAACATGATTACATGTTTATACGTTAACGTGATCTTGTAAACGACTTTAACTCAAACATGATTACATGATTATACGTTAACGTGATCTTGTAAACGACTTTAACTAAACATGATTACATGTTTATACATTAACGTGATCTTGTAATCGACTTTAACTTAAACATGACTACATGTTTATACTTTAATGTGATCTTGTAAATGACTTTAACTTAAACATGATTACATGTTTATACTTTAACGTGATCTTGTAAATGACTTTATCTTAAATATGATTACATGTATATACGTTACGTGATCTTGTAAACGACTTTAACTTGAACATGATTAATAGAAGCGAGCTGATTCTCTTTTAAACCCGGTTTTAAATGGAACGCCAAAACCTACCATACTAATCATATGTTAGGACAGCCTTTGGTTGTCATACCTTTTGGAAAGCGAGATGCACATGCGCAATTATTGTTTTTAATTTTAGTAACAAATCTCTTAAACGATGGGGGCTGCCTGTATGAATAGACCCTTGGATAATTGCCTATCACGAAACATGATGATGAGGCGTATCAAGCACATCATTCTATCAGAAAGAGGTCTTACGGCGGTCCGTCAATCGGTTTCTGTTCACGAACCAAAATGCGATAAATCGTTGTATTCGATATAATCAGCGCTTTAGTGTAATTTATTGAATAGCGAATTTGCTACAGTGCATTACATTCATTGTAAGATTGTTAGACTGGCGTCACATTGAATGTGTATACGAGAAGTTCGATGCTCAAATTATGTTACTCAACAACACAACAATTCAACCACGAGAAACAAAATACTCACGACGCATATGACATCATTGCTCTGAAAATGTTTTCAATACAATTTAAGTCGAATACTTATTAAAATCCTGTTTCTTTTGATTTATCCGAGAATAAATGTTAGTCTACCTTGCAAAGTAGCAAAAATGCCGTTTTCAAGTATTTCTCTCCCATATTTTAACTCCTGTTCTGCTGAATATTTTCCCTTTCTTCACAAAATTATAATTTTTTGTCAAAGTTAGATCTGAACACTTTAAAGAACAAGCAGGTAGTGTAGACCAAGATCAGACTGCACATTTGTGTATATGATCGGCATTATAAGATAAAATAATGTGATTTACAAGAATGACTGATTTGACACTAAAAAATATTTTCAAACATTTTTAAAACAATGATGTTTAGCGTTCTATAGATAAATCACTGAAAGAAAATTTTTGAAGAAAACAAACATCACGTGTAATTTTTTCGAGATTCTCGAGTATTTTTGGTAAAGCAAAATACTTGAAATCGCCATTTGAGCTAAAATTATTTTAAAGACAGACAATATTTTAAAAAAGACACCAAAACAAACAAACAATAAAAAAAAACGCTAAAAAGAAAAAAAAAAAAAAAAACAAACGAAAATTACATTTTGACAAACGTATCCATGAAGTTGCGATGTCGCTTCATCGTCAAATGGCCTTAACTTATACAATTTTAGACTGGTTCAAAGAAGTTGCAGATGACAATTCTAAGTAGGTGGAAAAATAAAATTCTTCTTCTTTAAGGGTAGAAAACTCTGAGGACAATGAATAAATGACTTGTTCAAGCAATTCATTCGTTTCCCACATAGTATTCCGATGTGTTTTTTCCCACTTCTTGAGGGGCGTTAAAAAGTGGTACTTTGTGGGAATGGCTTTAAGGTTCTTCAATCAATTATTGTATTTTCGAAACTTTTTTGAACATACCTAGATGGTATGCTCCTTACAGGCTCGCGCTTAGGATATACAGTCAGTCTTATTCAAGCGGAAACCTTTATAAAGCGACCACTTGTATTAAGCTACCAGTATTAAAAATCCCTTTCCGAAAACAAGATTTTCATAATAAAATGATTTGAATTGAATTTGAATAGAATTAAGAAAACTAAATCTTACGTTGATGGACCTCATTAGAATCGTCTCATAAAGACAATTCTAAAGAGTTCCATCCACATAGGATAAAGTGAGAGTTCTTCAATAATTTATATATGCAGTCGAACCGATACCTCATATATGTCAAAAGACTGTATTAAGCGACCATTCCCTTAGACGATATTTTCGACATCCCCTTAATACACGTGGTCGCTTAATACTGTATTCACTTTTTATACATCCTAGTACTTGCTTTCTTTGATAATTAATACAGACTTTATGCTACACAACAGAACTATGTTACAAAGAGTGGTTTTTTTTGTGTGTGTGTTTTTTTGTGTTTTTTTTTTTTTTTTTTCATGCATAACAGTGGTGCAGCTCACGCCTACAGTTTACACGAAAAAGTGGCTATTTATTACATGTACCGTATTATAGAAACACCTTGTCTATCACATTATGTAGAGCAGAAACTTTCTCTTGCTGAAGCATGGCAGACAGCGTAGTCCTAGCGGACTGATTTATTGTCTGCGATTAAAGTTTTATTTTATCTTTTTGTGGAGCCTTTCCCCACTTTGACTATAATTATATTTTAGTTGTTATAAAGAAACGCCGAAGATCCTGTTAGATCATTTGACTTTTGGCGAATCGCCACTGTCAAACAAAAAATCAATCGACCAATCAAATCATTAAATACGACAGAAAGGGAACTTTGAAATCAATTATTTATGTAAAGCGTTCATGTTGGTTTGGTGACTTGAACGTCGTAGCTACAGCTTATTCAATATGTAGTTTAGATGTTTAGTTCGCCAACTGACGTTCATTTGATATTTTATGTCTCTTTTTGAAAAAAAATGACACCGTTTATAATTTCATACAAACTGCCATGTCGGAGGTCATGGGAGTTGCCAGCGATCCGCTAATTGACCAATTGCTGCCCCGCCTACTTACTCCGTTGGCATCGCCCATTGACTCCGACAGGGCGTTAATTTGCAAATATTTATGGCCAGTAACATATAACAAAAAAGTAAAAAGGTGGGTTGCCGACCTTAACGTCGTTAACTGTGTTACTTCTCTTAAGTCACCAAACCAAAATAATGCTTCACATATAATGGCGGTCAATTTTGTAGTTCAAAGTTAATTCCTAAAAGTCTCTATGAATGATTTAATTGGTTGACTGGTTATTTGATTGACAGCCGCGATTTGTCAATTTTCTTACGTATAAAAGAGTAAATGTACTTAATGGGAGAATTCTATAAAGGGTAGAAACATTACTTACTGCCAGTTGGTATCAGGAGGTGGAAGGTCACCAATCGTTGTCAAGGTCAAGGTCGACCAGTAGAGGGAGGCCAGATACTTCCTCGTTACTGATGCGTACATACCCTTGGGCTCGGGGTAGGACCAACCCCCTTCAAAACCTTCAGCCTCGGATATCAGGTAATAAAATGCTGCAAACCAATGAGAGCCGAGGAACAGGATATGGGATAGGTTCAAAACGCGGAGTAGATTAGGATACGCAGTTCTTGATTCGTACATATGCATGAATCGAACACAGCGATAGATTTTCAGGAATCTTGGAAAACGTAACATAGCATGAACACCAGTATAAAACTGAACAAAATCTAGCGGCATTAAACAGAGGAGATCAATTACAAACGGTTTGCTTTTCATATAGTTTGTACACAGTTTCTTACTATCATACACCATAAGACCTTGTTGTAGATAACCAGTTCTGAATTGTACAAAAATATCACAGACGTAAATAAAATCACTGAATGCGTCTAGGCTGAACCATACTATCATGTACCCGTCTTGTATTTCTCTAAAAGCTTCCCGTGCGATACACGTCCATAGATTATATAAAACAGACAGAGTTACCACCCCTAACCAATAGAACATGAGTCCACCAGAGGGGTGTATGACGTAAGAGCTGCAAGTTCGATGTTTACTATAGGAGCGATCAGTAGGCGACTTGTCTTCCTCACTTTCAATAGTCACGGTCTCTTCCGCTTGATTCCGAGTTGAAAATTTTCTCAGAAACGAATCACCCCTGTCAAGCCCGCTTTTCTTTTTTGCCATGCCGCTCGTAGCGGCCATTGTTGACTTTAGCCGACCCCATCTGTCTCTAGCTGTGGGAGTATTTGGCTTTATGTATCGCGTCCCATTTCTCCTTTCACCCAATTTGTCTGGATCCAATTGGGACCCAGACAAATTTCCCTCGCCATTGACAGATATCAGTGATGTTGTCGAGGGCTTATTGTCTGCGTGGTCCACCATATTATCTTCCTCTGGTATATCACCCATTCTGCTGTCGATCTACCACATTGAATCTGTCAGAGATCGCGGAATAACATCATGTGTAATCCATCATTTTTTCATAAATCTGAAATTAATCTTGATTTTGTTTATTGCGGTGATATCACACCGACATATGGAGATGAGGACATGAATATACATGAGATCCGAGTCACTTGAGATATCATAACGAAGCGTTTTTCAACCACATCCATCACACATTGATATGAGATTTTGTTATTTCGTAGAAAATAGATAATCACTTATAAAACACACAACATCTCAAAATTTAAATCCTTTAAACAAAATTGGTGGAAATATATCCTTTTTCGATGCGGAGTCTTTATCCTACTGATATTTGCATCTGTGGTATGTCTTATCCGTCCAAATCGAAGCTGAAAATATAAACAGAAAAGGTGAACGTGACATCTACTAAGACCTTTTCAAATTGACCAATTACGGTTGTCAATCAAATTATCAGTCCACCAATGCAATCATTCGCTTGCACAAGAAGTGAGTTTTGAACTCCGACATTGGTCGCAATTTTTGTTAAGCTTTTTTGTTGGTGTGGCGGCTTAAATATCGTAACTAAAGCTTATTCAAGCTGTAGTTACGACGTTTAGGTCGCCAACTAACTATTCTACTTTTTGTTACATCCTGCTGGTCATTTATTTTGCAAAACAACGCCGTTAAAATCGGAGCGAAATTTCCTGTTGATGTCAGTGGGCGTGACCAAAGGAGTAAGTGGGCGGGGCCAGCGATCGATCAATTAAAAAACAGTTGATTTTACTTAGCTATTTTTGGTTTTGGTTTTGCTATTTTTAGTTCATTATAATTTTTATTTACTTTTTTTCTAACAGGGAAGAAGATATTGTAGGAAAGGAAAAAATGGCTTATTTCAATCAATGTATTCGTTTATGAAAGTGTTTTCGCAAGCATTTTATATATAGCAGAGTAGGGTAGGAACGTATTAATAAACGATTCGCGAATCTATGTATTTATTTATTTATTTTCAACTTATCCTGCATTGTAAAATAGAATGAAATCTATAGTTATTGACTATGTATGATTTAATCTATTCCCACACAAGCTCTTCTTTTTACGCCCCTCGAAAAAAAAATAAACAAACTTAAACAACTTTTTGAGACAAGCAATTTCTTCATTATCCACGATGTTTCTATCAAAAAAGACGATAAAAAAAATCCAAATTTCATCAACTTGAACTTGCCGTCTGTAGCTTTTTTTTTCGATTTGGACCAGTCTAATATTTTGCCAAGTGAGAAAAGGTTAAATATTCTTAGACATGTGCTTGCCTGAAATTACAACAAACTATAAATATGTTACAGACACGTATGCCCCCGCTTAAGTGATTGTCACATGACCTTCAGTTTTCAACAGGGATCGTCCTTATAACTCTGAATTTGAAAGGATCCATGACAGCAGAAACGGTACTCATCAAGGGGAACAACTGTGCTAAGTTATTCGGAAATCCGTCGATTAATGTAAAATAGATATTCCGGGTAAGAATTGGACACACACTAACCCATCCACGAACACATACACTCACATACTGGCAATGGCACCTATATATGCCTGCCGTCACATAGACATAAAAAGCTCGTATTCACCGGCTGGCCACGAGGAAGATATTTGTTGAAGATTAGACAGTCTTGAATTTTGTCATTGTATATTTGTGATATATCTATTGTCTTTTGAAATTCGGCACAGACAAACTTTAGTTTCGCATAATACTTAAAGATCAGCACAACTTCCGGTTCGCTGGCCACGCCCACCGACCTCCGATAGGAAATTCGACTAAGATGGCAAACGGCGTTGTTTTGCAGAAATTTATAGCAATTAACATGTGAAAAGATCAAGTAGTTAGTTGGCTACCTGCACGGTTTAATTACAGTATGAATAAGCGCTTTGTTTCAATACTAACAAATTTGTTAGACTTTCAATCCGTGAATTTAAAAAGCTTAGTCGACATCGAACAATTAATATGATTCAGAATCCAAGCGTTATCTTGAAGTATACCATAATAAGATTTTCTTTTTTCTCTTTTTTACAATTTCATCTGTAGTTCCTATTTTGGGCTGGTATTAACCCATTACAAGACGGCTAGATTTTAGACTTGTCTAAATTGAAATGAGTTGCAGACGACAATTTTTAGTTGATGATATTTTAAAAAATCCTAGTCTTTTGGGATAGAAAACATTGTGAAAAATAAAGAAATTGCTTGTAACAAGCAATTTCTTCATTTTTCATAATGTTTACCAAAACCCTTTTTTGAGCGTAGAAAAGAGTTATTGTCTGGGAATGTGTTAAACCCGAAACAAGGTTAGCATGTTTTACCAGAAACACAACAACGAATAGATCCAGATTTTAAAACACACAAAAATAAGTATATATTAAGACATCTTTGATAAACGTTCCCGTTTTAAAAAGATACTTTTTTTATTCACAAGATCGATCTATGGCCTGCAATGCGATGCGGTCATACATTTTTTCTGCACCTGTCAATAATGATTACTAATAAATGTCAAGACACATCTTAGGACAGGCAATCAATTGCTATAATAGGTCTACGCAATAAATATGCATGAAGTACGCGATTTATCTAACAATTAACTGCCCACTCAATCGTTCCTTTTTGGTGCAAAAATAGGAACTACCCGAATTTAAGAAATAGAATGCGTCACTCAGTTTCAATTAATTTGATAAATTTATTTATCGTATTTTAAAAGTTTTTTGTTAAACCTTGATATGAAAATACTTATTTCTAATCTCCAATGCAGTGTTGACAAAATAATTTTGGCACATTTATTGTTTAATCTTATCAATAGAATGTATCTGCTTTGTTTGAATGCGGTTTAACGCCAGTTTCAACGGTGTTACAGTCATATCGCGACAGCTGGTGCACCTAACCATAGATTTCTGGAGTTTTTCACACCAGTACTACCACTAACTCATTTCCTAGCCTCCAGCTACTCATCCCGCTTATGTTTACGATTATACACCCTTTGACGACGGCCAACTGTC